>JAJGOT010000062.1:820000-1057500 GCA_022457155.1 Cladopsammia gracilis
GCTTCACTTCAAAAGTGCGGGACCCAAACGATGTTTATCAACTCAGTTTTTTATATTTTTATATTGGGGGCAATCAGTAAATTTAAAATAAACAACGAATTAAGCATGTAGGGTTTACCTATTCCCCGGAATTCGGAATCTTGAGCGTGAAATCCCATAAAAGCCGGAACGTCATCTTTTGGAAAAGAAAAGTCAATTTTCCAAAAGAATGTAGTAATTCACACAGGCTTGTAGCGAGAACTTAAACTAGTAAAGAGAAATTAAAATTTCAAAAAAATTAATTCATTATTATCACTTTGGAAATATCTGCAAGGGCCAACGGACAATGCAAAAGCGTCGGATCCTGGTGGATCTTGTCAGCAAATTTGATATAAATATATACGAAGGAACTAATAAAGTAAGGCTGACTGTACAACTGGGATTATATTCTTTCCAATATTTCGTCAGGCACGGCCTGACTTCTTCAGGGAATAACAAAAAATGACTACAAAAAAAATGTTACAATATAAATGTCATAAATCGCCAAGAAATAAAAGGATATAAGATTACAATGGAAAGACGTTATATTTAAAAAAATATAAGATGAAACGTGACAATTCAAATTTAAGAGAAACAACAAAAAAAGAATTATTAACACTAGCCACTATTATGACTAAGACCGCTGATCATACTCCTGTATCATATATATCCCGCATAGGAGATTGATACGGTTATCAATTTAGATTTAGATTTAGATTTAGATTTAAGATAAGATAAAACTCCCATAAAACTAATGAAAGGAGATATGTAAAATATATAAATGCGAACTTTTCATTTCTTCACGCTTGTTGATACCTTTGGGTTCA
Organism: Cladopsammia gracilis; assembly: GCA_022457155.1. Taxonomy (NCBI): domain Eukaryota; kingdom Metazoa; phylum Cnidaria; class Anthozoa; order Scleractinia; family Dendrophylliidae; genus Cladopsammia; species Cladopsammia gracilis. The sequence goes on from JAJGOT010000062.1 coordinate 820,846, forward strand.
AGGGTTTGACCACGACGACTTAAAGACCGCTTTAACGAACACTGACGACCGGTTGAAAGACCCACCGATTCCTCTAGACCTACTGCAGACACTGCAGTTTCAGACCATTTTCTTTCCGACGACCATTTACCTCCCGACATTGAACTTATTCCATTAGAACTCATACATTCATCTCGTGACGCTATACGCAAAGCTCGAGAAGAGTATCTTATCGAAAGGGGTCAAACCCTTCACGGTTTATACACGTGACTAGCCTGCGAGAGCAAGCGTTTTTCACTCGCCGGAAGGGTGAAGCAAGAGCTACAAAAGACGCGCTTTTTTTTTTTAAATTGCAATACACTTCTAATAAACACCATTGCAGCTTACTTACACATATTTACAATACTTACAATGCTTACAATACTTAAAGCTTTCTTACAATACTTAAAAAACTTACAATGCTACAACACTTACTACATTTTTTAAAAGAAATAAAAACAAAAAAATGACTTATAAGACTAATACTTGTGTATATATTTTGATTTAGAATAATTTAATTTAATTTTCCCCATATTTTTAAAAACAGCTGTAACTTTTTTGGACAAAATGGCTTTTCTTCAAAATATCCAGTTTGTCTTGGAGACGTAGAAGAAAGCCTTCAAAACACAAGTTGCCAATACATGCACTCGTCGCAAAAATGTGGTATTTTGCAATAAGAAGGGTGACATTAAGTGCCTGTTTATTTTCGATGTCTTCATGCCATCCGTATAAGACAGCGGATTCCGTTAGAGTAATGGTCTGTTGAAGTTTTATGCGCCACCAGCATGTGAATTTATCCCAGAAAGCTTTGGATACCGTGCAGTGGTATATTAGGTGGGTTATTGTTTGTTTTTCAGTTTCACATAATGTACAAATATCATTTTCAACAATGCCAGCTCGAAATAGGCTGGATCTGGTAGGTAAAGTGTGATGAATTATTTTATACTGGAAAGCAACGTGTTTAGAATCCTAAGTAATTTGGAAAGGCAATGAGTACACTTTGTGTATGTTTTCTTTAGTGAAACCATAATTAAGAATTCTATTCTCTGCAGTCGGTGGATTTATATTATTGTTTAAAAGTGTATCGTAGGTCTTGAGGAGGGGTAGTTTGGGGCAAGTTGTTTTGTTTTAGTTTTTGTTTCCAAGCAGCTGGTATAGCGGCGATGATGCCGTAATAAAGTGTGAACGGGATTTTAGTGTTAGCTTTGCGCTGGATTTCATCAAGAGAAAAGAAAGTGTTGTCTTTTAGAAGATCTTTAATATGTGTAATGTGAGCTTGGAATAAAGGTTTGTAGAAAATCGGTTGGTTTCCAATCCGGATATAACTGTTATTCCAAATAATTTTGTCTTGTATATGGTGGTCTTCAGCGAGTTTAACAACGTTATATTCCTGCCAATACTTGAGTAAAGTACGATAAAAAGGTGGAAGGTTATCTAGGCTAAGGTTTTTGATGTCATACTGACACTTTATCAGGAAAGGTAAACCCCCATACTGGGCGGTGGTAAATTCTGGAATAACTTTCCAGGCGGAGTCATTTTGATCAGTTATTCTCTTAATCCAAGCTATTTTAAGTGCTTTGTCCATCAATTCGAAATCCATCATTCTAAGACCTCCTTGGTTTATATTTGCTATTATTGTCTTTCTTTTTATTTTGGGCGGTTTTCCTTCCCATATAAAATCAAAAGAAATCTTGTTAATCTCTTTCACATAAATATCGGGAATCTCAAGCACGGAGGTGTTGTAAATTAACTTCGACAATCCAAGAGTTTTAACAATTTTGATTCTACCATGGAGAGTAAGCTTCCTTCTTTTCCAACTTTTAAGGGTGTTTTCTAGCTTGATAATTTTCTCAGCAAAATTTAGATTATTTGCAGCGTCAGAGTTATAAGAAAAGTAAATGCCGAGGGCTTGAATCGGCTCGTGTGGCCATTTAAAATTACCTAAGGTGTCAGTCCTGTTTCTCCAAGCTCCTAGCCACATTGCTTCTGTTTTGCTTGTATTTATTTCAAGACCAGAGGCAAGCTTAAATTCGTGAAGAAGTTTTAATAGATTGGTTACGGAATGTTGGTCGCTTACAAACACTGTTGTGTCGTCTGCAAATTGCGTGAGTTTTATTTCTTTACCTCCAATATTAATTCCTTTAATATCCTTATTGTTTTTCAAGGCTTTTGATAGAAGCTCAATACCGATCACAAAGAGGAGGCCTGATAGTGGGCATCCTTGCCTAACGCTTCGGTGTAATTGGAAAAAAACTGATGCGTGGCCATTATTCAGGACACAGCTGGACACGTTGTGGTAGATTACTTCTATCCATCTCTGGAAATCCGAACCGAAATTAAAGGCTTTGATTGCGGCTGATAAGTAGTTCCATTCAATAGTGTCAAAAGCTTTACGAAAATCTAAAAAAATTGCGATTCCAGGCAAATTTGCATTTTTCGTGAAAAACGTGATGTCTTGAATCAATCTGATATTTTCGCCGATGTAGCGGCCTTTAACGTAACCGGTTTGCTCGGGATTTATAATCTTGGGTAAGACTTTTTCTATTCTTTTGGCTATGACTTTAGTAAGTATTTTATAGTCTACATTCAATAACGAAATCGGGCGTAGATTTTCCAGAAGGGCTTTGTCTTTATTTTTTGGAGGAATAAGAGAAATTATGCCGCGCCGTTGACTAATCGACATCGAGCCGGATTGAAAGGCGAAGTGGAGGCTATCTAACAACTCGTCTCGCAGCTCGGGCCAAAAAATTTGTAGAATTCGGCCGTGAAACCGTCAGTACCTGGTGTTTTACCATTTTTAAAATCCTTTAATGCATTCAGGCACTCGGTATCTGTAATTGGCCCGTCACATAGTTTTTGATCGTCTTGGGATAGTGGTGTAACATTCTCGGCTTTTAGAAAGCTGGTCACTTGAGAGTTACATGTGTCGCCTTCTCTAGATTGATAAATTGATTCATAGAACTTTTTTTGTTCTTCTAGAATGTCGAATTGATTGTAAACGTACGCATTGTCGCCGACTTTCAGTTTCTCGATAGTTTTCTTGGTTTGGGCACGGTTCTCTAAGCCTTAACTCTGTCCAAGCTATACGATCGAAACAACAACATGACACGTCTGGGGGTATATGGGAAGGGTCCTGAAGGATTCCCTTCCATTTAATGACATTGCCCCCACAATGGGGAAACATGCATAACATGTACAATAACAACAGACTTGGAGAGGGAGGGAGGGAGGGCAGCGAAGCTTGTAGACCGGCGGAGAAAGCACATGGCATGAAAGAACTGACGGAGTACGCAGGTCTAAAAAACTAGTGCCAGCCCTCTCTCCCTTCCCAAGGCCGAGTTAAATAAAAATAAACTGGTATTATTTTAGACTTAACTCTGTCCAAGCTATACGATCGAAACAACAACATGACACGTCTGGGGGTATATGGGAAGGGTCCTGAAGGATTCCCTTCCATTTAATGACATTGCCCCAAGGAAGGCACGACCTAACCCCCAGACGACCTAATAAAAGAACCTAATAATGTGTATGCCTTGTACACTAAATGAAAGAAGCTAGCTGACTGATGGCCTGCATTCTGTCTTTAACTGGGATATGGATGTAAGAGCGATAGGCATCCGAGTGCCAGTCTCCCAAACGTTTAATAAGTTCAGCCGGGAGGTGGGCCTGGAAAGCCAAGGTGGCTCCACCTGCCCGGAAGCTATGTCCGCTGATTTGGGTTGGGTCCAGATTCAATTTGACAGCCAAACTTTTAAGGAGAGAGTCAAACTTGGCATATGTTAGTGGCGACAAACCATTCGCCTGTGATGTTGGTATGACAAATGCTGGTCCGGATAGCGGAGCAGGTATCAATTCGAAGGCATGGTGTAGTGCTGTATAGGGACACAGTGGGTGCTGTGGAATTCTAGGCAAAGGGATTGTCAAGACTCGTTGACTAAACTGGATAGTCTTTGACCACCTGTTGACAACAACGACTCAGTCGGCGAAGAAAAAGATGTCCCCACGTCGCAAGTGTTTTGTCGGGTTAAATTGAGTGAAACCTTTACTGAGTAGGTTAGCTTTGCGTAACAAGCCAAAGAATGCAACCAAACAGACTGCCCAGAAAGTTGCATGAAGGGGGTCGTCCAAGTTCAAGTGGTGTTTAAAAGCTAACAGCATTTTCGGGGTAACGGGTTCCTTCTGGGAAACGGTCAAACCTTTAATACGGCGGATACCTCGAAGTGTAGTGGCCAGGTGGAAATTATCTTTAGTTGGGTCAACATAACCATGTTCGAGATGAAGGATGCGAACTGCATTCAAATATGCCGGAATAGACGATGCTGAGAGGGATCTTGCCAAGAATGCTGCATAACGGTTTAGAGTTAGTGTAGAAGCTGGGAGAGGTTTATAACCATAGTACACGCAAAATGACAGGTATGAGCGAGTTTGACTTAAATATGAAGACTTGGTGGCCTGGGCATAGGCTTGGCGGCGGAAGGTAAGTACTTCACAGTCCAGTTGCCATTGGTCCCTTGAACCTAAGGAGGGCAAGAGATGATGGGGACATGTGAGATTCTGGTTGACAAGGGGCAGAGGACTGGGAAAGCCATACTTGGAACGCCGACAAATGCTCTGCTTCATCAAGACGTGAAATACTATCTGCCAAACTGTTGGATGTTCCGGGGATGTGTTCAACTAATAAGTTGAAATTGTAGTATTCTTTAAGCCAGAACAGGGTCCGTACCCAGTCCATAATAACTGTACAGGGTGTTGAGCCCTTGTTAATGATAGCAGCTGCTACTTGACTGTCTGACTTGATGCATACTCTACATCCTATCCAATAAGGTGCCCAACGAAAGGCGGCGAGAAGAATTGAAAATGTCTCCTTATAGTTGATGTGGAGAGGACAGAGGTCTGGAAAATCCAAGGCCCAGTTGACATAGAGCCAGTCAGATTGCCATACACAGCCGCCACCAGCCACAGAAGCATCGCTGAACACTGATGAAGTAAGCTGAGGGATATCTGCAGGGAAGAGAGTTTTACAGTTGTGTGCCGGTAGGAGCGAGGCCCACCATCGGAGGTCAGCTCTTGCTTGAAGATTCAGATACACACGATGATGCTGACACCTGACAGAGTTTGCCAGGGTGATGAGGCGCCTAAGGAAGGTGCGACCTCCCCTGACTACGCGTGCTGCCCAATTAAGTTTCCCAATCAGACGCTGGAGATGAAGTTTGGAGCATTTACGTTTAGACAATGTCTTCTGAAGGAGAGTCACTAATTCTGCAACACGGTCTTCAGGGAGACGGAGTTCGCGTTTGACAGTGTCAATGACCACTCCTAAGAAGATCAATGATTGAGTGGGGTAAACGGCTTTGGTCCAATTGATTGTAAAACCAAGGGATTGCAGTAGATTAACCAGGATGTCAAAAGCTGCTAGGCACCGATGTTGAGATGTCTCAATAATAATGAAATCATCAAGATAGGCTAAAACAGTGTACCCTCTACGAGCCATCATGCGACACACTGACTGTGTGAGTCTATGGAATATCATAGGTGAAACCCGAGCGCCAAACGGGAGACGCTTGTCGAAAAGAAACGTAGGGTTGGTGTAGCCCTTGAAACACCAGGACATGCCTGTGACACGCCAACTGTCAGGATGAGTTCCTACACTACGATAAGCATGTTTTAAATCTACTTTTGCCAACCAGCAACCTGGTTGTGCTTTTGCTGCAGCATCATCCACAGTGACATACTTATAATGTTCCAAGTCCATGTAAGAGTTTGCGCTTGTATTTAGAGGACGACTGCAATCCATTATCATTCTTAACTCCGTCGAGTCCTTCTTTGGTACAGCTCCCAGTGCGTTAAAAATTATGGGTGTATGTGTCTCGTCTGCAAGTGCAAAATGGCCATTCACTAATCCTTGTTCAATCTGAGCTTCAATCTGCTCTTTAGCACCAGGCTTTAAAACAGATTGATTGTTCTTTGTAAAAGCAGGTGTGACAATTGTATCAACAGGGAGAAGATGAAAACCTTCTCTAACACCAGTGAGAATGAATTCCTTGTCAAAGTCATTTGGTAGTTCTGTTGCCCAAGTCTCGAAAATCAAGTCAGTGGAAACTTGGGCTGCATCGGGCTGCTGTGTAGGCTGAAGATAAGGCCCTGCGTATGGCGTGCATGTAGAAGTTTTACCACACTCTGCTGTCTGTGCATATATCGAGCTATCTCCTGCTGGTTGTGGGCTCAAAACAGATGTCGGAAATAGCTCTGCAGGGGAGTGTGAGTTTAGTATTGGGGGTCCAAGGACGAGGAGGATGGGTGCTGCCACTGTGGGTGAGATCCAAAGCACTGAGGTTTGATACAGACGTGGTCGTATCGACAAGAAGGGCCAAATCGACAACCCTCCCGTCTCTGAAATTCATAACACACTTGTTTCCCTGTGGATTGGTTTATTACTGGGCGAGGTGTCCTGCGATTTGTTTGGCGAGGGGGCGTAGCAGTGGTAGGGTCCGGTCTGTGCAAAGTTTGTTGGGAAATAAACTGGCTGTCAAGCCCCCATTTGCATTTAGTGGCAAACTGCATTCTGCGAAAGAGGTCGTCATACTGCATTACCCTTGGCAAAGGGTAGCACTTTGCCAACTCTGAAATCTTGGCACTGTACATAATGTAGTCGAGCACCTCTTCAGTAGTTGAAAGGACCCCTTCTTTCATAAAGGTATGCATAATTCTGAAATTGGCCGCCGACCACTGAGGGAAGGAGATTTTGTCGAGTGACAACTTCTTTTCGTTTGAGGATTTTAAGACAATTTTTGCATCACCAGACGTTCCTAGTACGGTTTCCCGGTCCTCGTGAAGTATAAGAGGAAGGGTGCTGATAAAATCGGGGATAAGCAATGGTTGGTTACCTCGAGAGGCAGTAGCTTCAGGTTCCAGCAATTGCTGCGCCGGGTCTTGTTCTGCATCTGTCAAACCAAGTAATACTGGCTCTCCCAAGGACTTCATCAAGTCTGAGATCTCTGTTTGCACGGCAGGATCTTGCTGGAGGGTTTTCAGAGTTGACTTTACGGGAGGATCACCGGGAATTGCCGCTGTAGGTGACTGGGCGGCCATCTTGGATTCTGAGCTCGTGTTATTAGCTGTTAGTGACTCGCGTTGTAGCTTTGCGAGCTCGAGTTTTGCTCGAGTCAGTTCTAGTTCCAGTTGTAAGTTTTTATGTCTAACATCTTCTGTAACTCTGAGCTGCTCCGTTTTGTGTTTTTCTGTGCCATCATGTTTCACTGGAGTAAGATGTTTGATCAAAGATTCAACTTGAGTGAGCTCACGTTTCACCGCGTCGCTAAGCTGCTGTGGAGTCGTTGCCTTCGCCACCAAACTATCAACCACATAATCTGCAAGATCGGGCGGAGGGTTTGCTCTCCTGCTGCTTTTTCTCGTCTTATTTGCGGCCATAATAATATTTACGTGCAGCGAAGCTTGTAGACCGGCGGAGAAAGCACATGGCATGAAAGAACTGACGGAGTACGCAGGTCTAAAAAACTAGTGCCAGCCCTCTCTCCCTTCCCAAGGCCGAGTTAAATAAAAATAAACTGGTATTATTTTAGACGTAAAAGTATCTAGTGTTGCGTTCTCCTTCATCGTACCATCTTACTTTGCTCCTTAAAATCGCGCCCTTGGTCTTAAAGTGCATGATTGATTGCAGTCGTAATTTTGCCGCGAAGAGCTCGTATTGGTCTTGGTTGTTATTAGGGTTTCTTTCTAATTTTAATTGGAGTTCATTTATTTTATTTAGAAGGATCGCCTCTTCATTCTTACGCAACTTTGCTTTTGTTTTAGCATATTTTACTGTGAAGCCGCTTATTTCCATTTTTGTGAGATCCCATTTCAAACCTTTATCAAGCACATTTGCATGTTTGACTTTGAAAACGGCTATATTTTCCCGTAGAGAGTTAACATAGTGTTTATCCTTGAGTAGCGAACCATTAAACTTCCAGAAACCTGGTCCTCTGTGTTGTTTTTTGGCTTTGGCTTGAAAATGAAACGAAACCGCCGAGTGATCTGTTTCGGGAGCATAAGAAATTTTACATGACACTTCTAAATTACAAAATTCTTCTGAGACAAGGAAGAAATCTAATCTACATTGTATCTTGTGAGACTTATTTCTCCATGTGTAGAATTCGACATGTGGATTTGTGTGGCGCCAGATGTCAACCAAATTGTACAAGGTACACAGCTGTTCAATTTCTTTTATAACAGGTGCTTTCCTGTCGACTGGGTTGCCACCTTTTTTGTCTTTGTCTGTCATAGCGCAGTTGAAGTCACCTCCGATAATAATATTTTGCTGTGAAAAATCTTGTAACAAGTGGTGTAACGATTTGAAGAATGTGGATTGTTGGTTTAGGTCGTTTGGGGCATAAATATTGACTAACGTTACAGGCGAGTCGTCAAAAGACGTTTGCTCTCGCAGGTTAACGTACACCGATACTCGATTCACGTATACCAGAAACAAAACGCTGCTTAATCACTCGGTACTAATTGCTTCAGACTGCCCTTATCAAGTGATATTATAATCCAACAGTGAAGCAACAAAAAATGCACATGCTATCCGAAACGATAAAAGGTAAAAAACCGTGGACGAAAATGCCAGCCTAAAGAATACCTCAGTACGGGTATTTATATTTATTTATTTTTCATGTTTTGGTTCATTCCGGCTTTTAGGATTTCACGCTCAAGATTCCGGATTCCGGGGAATAGGTAAACCCAGCATATACGACTTTCAAAATCCGAAAGATAACGTTGTTTTGACAATGCACCCCCCCACCCCCCCCCCCCCCCTTCCCCCGGCTGGCTTGTTTTAGCAAATGCCCCACCCTTGGGAGGGAAAAGTTTTTAAATTACCGACAAATGCCCGGGAGGATGAGCGGGCTTGGAATTGACGGAGCCATAAACCGGGCAAGCTTTTTTGTCGATTCCACCTTCCAAATGTTGTAACTGTCGATCACTCTTTGGGGAGAACGTAGATAGTGAGCAGTGGAAATAGGCAGCAAGACTTCAAGACTACCCCGGGGTTCTCAAGCTTAAACATACAATTAACTGCAGGGCTGATCTGAAGCAGCATTATCGTTTGTGGTCCTTTGCAGATTTCACTTTTATTTGTTCTCAAGATTGCATGTAAAGGCGGGTTAGTTTTCGACCACGACTACCCGAGATCTCCCACTTCCCTGAGGTACCCCACCTTCATCGGTTGTGACGCGTAACGGGTAGGAATCAATTTGCTTCTCGTTGGCTGCCCGACTAGCATGACGCAAAAACTACGCGGCTATATAAACAGCCATTCTGCGACCAAAAAGAACAGCTGATCTGCTCTCACTCGCTGAGTACTGAACGCAGCTGGCGAAGGAAACCACTTATAATATAAGTTTGATGTTTCCGAAACCGGTCTTGCCAATAAAGTTCGAATTCTTTTCAGAACACAATGACCACACACAGCCATTCAAGTAGAAATTCAAACGGCCAGCCAATTCAACCTTCCTTATTCTCACAAACCTCTAGCTAGTTTGCTTGTGTTTAACCCTAGACAATCCTTAACAAATATACTGGGGCATTTATACCGTACGTTGCCTGTGTTTAACCTTAGCAATCCTTAACAGATACACTGGGAAGTTTGCTTGTGTTTAAGCCTAGCTAGACTGCAAAAATACACTGGACGAATCCGCTCGGTCTTTGAACGAAACTGTCTGGAGCGAGTGTGAATACGGAGAAACGGGCGAGACTCGCGCGTTTCGCGCGGGAGTATCCACGAATAGGTCACTTCGAAAAATACCATAATACTCTTTAAAGTGCAGGTTTGGGTGGTGCTTGATGTAAGCCTGATTTTTCTAATAGGCCATTTCCGAGTTGCCTTTAGCCTCTCTATCAAAGCGAGGCTAGGTGCGAAACCTTTCATATTCATATTTCATATTCATTCACATGCAAATAGGTTTTATTTGCATGTGAATGAAAACTCATTTTCATATGAAAGGTTTCGCACCTAGCCTCGCTTTGATAGAGAGGCTAAAGGCAACTCGGAAATGGCCTATTCATTGTGCCATTCCAACAAAGGAGACTTGAATAATTACACCCCGACGAGGCTATTATTATTATTAAAATTTTGTCCCCGCGACATGTCTCACGGAGTTCAACTTGTTGAACTTCATGGGACACGTCGCGGGGACAAAATGTCCCCAAAGTTGATGTTGCACAATTATGATAGTATCAGTTCACACGAGGGGACGTGTCGCTGCAACATGTCCCTGAGACATGTCCCCGCGACATTTTCATGTGGTGTGCAAGCGCTATGATTTTTTCCCTGCTACATGTCCCCTCTACACTCCCTGGTACATGTCCCTCAGTGTGTACTACACAAATTTTTGTCGCGGCTACAAGTCGTTGCGACATGTCCCTGCTACATGACCCCTCGTGTCTGACCACCTTAAAGTCAAAATGCTCAGCGCGTTCCGCTTATTATTTGGGAATGACTTTCATAAATCGGGAACGGATTGCATTATTGAAATCAAAATTGGAATCTTCCAACGGTAGCCTCATTCGAAATAACGAATGTTGATTGGTTTATTTACTGACATGGGTCAAAAGTTCACAGGCGAAATACGCAACCGTTGGTCACTGTTGGTTTCAGAGAATTCAGTCGCTTGGACTTCATAGAAAATTTTCTTCACTTTCGGTGAAAATTTCTCTTTCAATACCAGCACACTGCCATTTTAAGAATTTGTCTTTGGAGTTTTGTAAATGCAGAGCTTATTTACGTCAAAAAATACTCAGTGATGAATTTTTGTTGAGCGAACAGAAATAGGTCAGATGTGTCAAGCCGCCAACTGTTGCGTGCTTTGCCCGTGAACATTCGCCTGGTGTCAATAACAAACCAATCAGCATTCGTTATTTTGAATGTGGCTACCGTTGGAAGATTTCAATAATCAATTTAAAACCTGAATTTTGATTTCAATAATGCCATCCGTCCCCGATTGATGAAAGCCATTCCCAAATAATAAGCAGAACGCGCTGAGTATTTTGACTAACAGGTCCTTCATATTAGCAATAGTAATTGTCGTGCCAATTTTCATGTCAATACATTTATACATTGCTTTGGGGATATAGCATCTTAAAATTTTTGATGGTGCAGCGGAGTGTCTCCACGTGGGAAACAAAAACAAGTATTTTTCTCTCAGTTGGTAGACTTTTCTAAACTGAGGATGCAAATCGGAGCTATTTTGAAACTTTGAACTGAAAAGAAACAATTATAAAAAAATTAAGCTGTATCCCAAGAATTTCTGTAAAATGCAAATTCGGCCGCCATGTTGATGAACCACTTAAAAAACTTTCCTAATTAATTTTTTAAATATTCTTTTCGTCACAACTCGGTTATTAAAGGTCGTCGGGCTTTAAACTTTTGCCAAGTTGTTTCATTTAGCATTCTCTGTAACTTATCATCTCTGGTGTTGCTCTCAAAGCCGTTAAAACAAACTGATTATGCAGAAGATTCACTTCCGACTCAGTCGAATGATGGAGAAATTTACTTACCGAAACTTGGGTAACATTAAACCAACCAACGTGTGTATACTTCTGGCGGAAGCATGGATAATTTTTAGTATAACTTGTTCCGCAATACGACAATCTTCGCGAGATGCAGTCAAAACCCAGGGCAGAGAAGGCCATTTAGAAAGCGAAAACAAACCAAAAAAATTACGAACAGCGTCACTATAGCATAAATAGTATTGAAACAAAAATTCTAAAGCAAGTAGATTTAAAATTTTAGAGTTTTCACATGACGTCATAAAAATTAAAAAATCTAAAGTACACATCCTACAAAGCTGTTTCTAACATGGTATGTGGATACCAGTGTTATAATCTTTCACATAAAGTTTCAGGTTTTAACGATGTTTCGTTTTCCATTTATAAAGGATGTAAATGTGTCACGCAATTCGTCACGCTATTTCAGATAAGCCGTGGAAATAAACAAAATTGAACTAGTTGAAAGTTATTAATGAATTATAGATGCTTATAAGCCGATTTCATGCCTCTTATAGTGCATACAATATTTTGTGATGAGATTTTCGGTGTTATTAAGACTTTAAAGTCTTTAAATTTTTGGCCGCCATCTTGGTGTCCCTAAGTGGGACACCAAGATGGCCGCTCCATACATTTCTTACTAAAAATGTCTATACTCATTCGCCTATAACTCTTGAATGAAATGCTCTTGCGCTTCAAAATTTGGCCCAGATGTGTAGTTTTAAACTCTCTTTTAATTCCTTAAACATTTTAGGATCGAAAACTACTTCTGAATTTTGATATGACGTCAGTGAAAACACTCTATATTGTTGACAGCAACTTAAATGTCTTCGTTTGGCAACCAGTGATGTCAAGAGCGACATTCAAAATATCACCATAAATAATCACAAAATGCAGTCTTACATGATATGTTATAAAGTGAACCGTAGCCGTAGAACGTGGAAATTTCAGGAGTGAAAAGAATCGTTCAGACAGAATCAAAGTTTCAGCCGGGTTGATAAAGTACCTGACGAATGAGGAGCTTGTTTGATACAATGTTCTGAATCCTTTCGCCAATAAGCTGCCTTTTTTTGTTACTGTTTTGGCACTCCTGGATATAAACAAATAAACAAACTGAATTCAAACATTTCATTTTATTATGCATCGATAAAGGATAAAATGTCACAATCTCGAGAACTCAAAGCCCAGGTTAACTACCCCAGATTTCCTTCGGCCAACCGAGAGCGAGATCGGGTAAAATCGGATTTTTTTACCTGTCAGGAATGACAGGCGAGGGAATGTCCGCGCAATTAACAATGATTAATTGATTGATTGATTGATTGATTGATTGATTGATTGATTGATTGATTGATTGATTGATTGATTAACACAGTTCGGACGCGATTTTGAATCTTACTTCAGACATCAACGGTCTATTTCGGAATGCAAATTTTGTAATGTCCTACATTATTCTCTAAGTCGGCGCGGTACACTTTTACCTCCGTATAATCCCATCCCAGTTTCTTGACGAGAAGTGAAAAAATAGTATATTTCTGGTTTGAAAGTCTTCCATCCGCAAACACGACACAGTTTTTGAAATCCGTGCAATCGTTGCCCAGCAAAACAGCCTCCATTTTGCAACATTTTAGTTGACTGCGCACAAAAATTCAATAAAGATATTGGTGGTGCGGCAGAGTCAAGAGCCAATCGTACGCGTTTATAACGTCTCCTATTTTCCAACATCTCGCCTTCGGCTCGCTAAGAGATCTCGGGGCAAGATTAACTCAAAACCAACAGTTTTCCCTGTTCACTTCACAACACTCACGTGATCAGTTTTGTGTTTCCAACGACAGTTCCAGTTATCGTGTCTTAATTTTTAAATGTTACTGAAATTAAGAGCATAATACTTGACATAAAATAAAGAATAAATAATTAAGCAAATAAAAAAAACTAAGAATGCATCCTTCTTTGGTTTTACACGTGCAGTCCCTTCTCTGTCTTGACATTCACGAACAAATACGTTTTGTGTAGGAGACAATTGAAAATGTTACATTCTTAAAATCCAAATTTACAAGCTGTAAATAACTGAACACAAATACTATAAATGTTTCTCTATACAATTTTAGATGCTCAGGAAACAGTTTATGGTTCAAATACAAAGGAGTTTAATGTAACTGTAAAATAAATTAAAATAGCTTACTTTAGACTATATTGCATTTTGTTTAAAAGATAACTGACTAGATTTCAGATTTTTTTAAATAATTCGGCTTACAATGATGTTTTAGGCCCAGTTCAAACGTCGAACTTCACATGTGCCGAACCTAATGCAAATGAGCAAAATCTATTGTTCTTGCTAATTTGCATTAGGTTCGGCACATGTGAAGTTCGACGTTTGAACTGGGCCTTAGTTTCAAATAGAGAAGCCTGAATACAGTCGTTACAATTCAGTTCATTAAAATACTACCAAAGTGTTACAAAACAACATTAAAGCTGTTTGAGTCATGTCTTGGTTAAATAACTAATACTTATACCAAAAAATACTGGTATCAAATAATTGTTTTTCTCTCAACGTGGAGACGTAAAAGTATCAGCGAGGACGAATTAACAGTTGTTCTTTGAAGTGAATTTTTCCTTTTAGTGTTCTTCGAGCATTTCATGTCTGAGCAAAGGTACTTACTTGAATATTTTGTAAAATTTTGACCAAGAATCACGAAAAATTCTGACTGTTGACATTGATTTTTCTTTCTCTTTTTCTATTTAAATTCAAAAGGAATTTGTCACAATACACAGGTAGGCTAGATAAGATAAACAGTTGGTTTTGACTCCCGTGTATTGAATACACTGTGATTTACCCGAATCCTGTAACTGGCGCGCCAACGGGTTTTGTGTTTCATGGGACAATTTCTCATCACTCATCGAAACAGTTGTATTACTGAGTATAAACAGCACACGTGTTATATATTTTGAGTAACACAAAAAATGTCTAAGTGATAGGTTTTTCGGCATTCAATCTTAACTAAATTTCAATATTATAAATTTTGAGTATACATTTAAGGGCGTGTATCTTATAAATTGAGTACACTCATCGAACAGTTAAAAAAACGTTAACCACATAAGAGCGATAGCAAACTTCATTGTTCTGCGGCATTGGCTCTTTCCCACATAGAATATCTTTGATTTCAAGAATAGAGGAGGAGCTGATGGTTAATAATTATATTTCATTATAAAAATAAAGAAAATCCATTAATTTGCATCAGATAAATTTTAGGAAATGTCCGTGCTTAACCAATCAGAATAGCAGAAGACAATAGCTAATAATTTTGCTTCTTTGATGAAGTTCCCCAAATACAGTATCTTTTAAAAATTGCATGTTGTACGATTGGGTCTCAAATTACTTGAGACCTTAAAAAAAATAGACAAAATGCACCTTGAACCTTAACTTTTTAGTGGATTTTGAGTCTAGGCCAACGAGATCACTAGTTGTAACAATGAAAAAAGTTGACATTCTATCGTGCATTGCCGTTCAGTGCTATCCTTCTTATGCGGATCATTACTTAAATACAGTACATGTAAATCCTCAAACGTTACCACAGCATCTCCAGCGCTCGGAACTTTACCAGCGGGTAAAGAGTAGTTATAGTTATAAGGTACACAACCTGGACAATAATACTTGAAGTCATAACTGTATTATTTGATAATAATAAACTAATTATTCGAGGTTTGCATCTGCGCCGTAACAAGGCCGTAGTAAATTCCTTTGAGACCCAACAGCTCCTGGTGTGTGCCTTGTTCTACCACGCGCCCGTGATGAATGACCGCTATAGTGTCAGCGTTTTGTACCGTGGATAACCGATGAGCGATAATGATGGCTGTTCGACCCTCACTTGCGGCGTCCAGTGCTTGTTGGACAACCTGTTTTGCAAGACACAGTTATCAGTTATCAGTTTCGTTTGCATGATACAAACAAGAGAGGGTGATTGACGAAAATTCGAGAGCGTACATTATCAGTTTATAAAATGAGGCCCAGATGCCTTAAAAACATCTACAACGGCTACGAATAATCAGAAATGTATAGTATTATAGTATCATCTTCTATTGTTCTAACGATCTTCTGACCTTTTCACTCTCTGTATCCAAAGCAGAAGTAGCCTCATCAAGAAGCAGAATTCGTGGATCGCGGATCAGAGCTCTTGCAATGGCTATTCTCTGCTTCTGTCCTCCTGAGATCAGAGTTCCTTTGTCTCCCACCAGAGTATCATAACCCTACACACAAAAACAACACCAATGTTAGATCAGCTTATCACGCTTCGTTTTGAATAACCAAACGCATCATGGGCTTGATACGCGGTAGGATTTTACAACTTGTCTGCTTGTAACTTTGTCTTCTCTGTAGTTTCCGGCTTGCATGAAAAATAACATAGTAAGTGTTTAACCAAGAAACCCAAACAAAGATTTTTCAACAAACAAACGCCGCTTCAGTCGTTCTCTAAACTTTATTTTGTTGTCAGGTATCTTGAGCAAACAGTTCTGTTTTAAAAAGGTTAAAAAAAGGGACATGTACACAGAGTACAATAACAACCAACAAACTGAATGTGCGACTCAAGCCTAGGCAAAAAGTAGGTCATACAGACTGGCAGAGGGCTGGGTGAGTGTATTATGACTTAAGCATGCAGACTGGCAGAGGGCTAGGTGCGTGTATTATGACTTAAGCATGCAGACTGGCAGAGGGCTGGGTGAGTGTATTATGACTTAAGCATGCAGACTGGCAGAGGGCTGGGTGGGTGTATTATGACTTAAGCATGCAGACTGGCATAGGGCTGGGTGGGTGTATTATGACTTAAGCATGCAGACTGGCAGAGGGCTGGGTGGGTGTATTATGACTTAAGCATGCAGACTGGCATAGGGCTGGGTGGGTGTATTATGACATAAGCATGCAGACTGGCAGAGGGCTGGGTGAGTGTATTATGACTTAAGCATGCAGACTGGCAGAGGGCTGGGTGGGTGTATTATGACTTAAGGTTACAGTGTACCTTCAGATCGAAAATTTATTGAAATTTTTTTTTTTGGCGTTAAAATAAAGTTTACAGAATGAACTTACATCCAAAAAAAAAGTATCGAAAAATAGTGAAAATTGATGGAGAAATGACGGTATAACTTTTGTGGGCGGAGTTTGTTAATTAAGCGATATGTTTTTTTAAGCGCCGTTTTCTCAAAGTTAATTTTTCGCTTGTTGGGGACACTTTAAAGAGCTACAACTCAAAGGGAATTTGTTCGATTTTCCTTAAATTTGGACAGAAGCTAGGCTAACATATAATAAACAAAAACGTGTCGGCGAATTTCTTAATTCCGAAAACTTTTTCGTCAACAGGCATTTCCGTGCGATCATTCCAATATTTTTTCTCCCTTTTTCGAAAATATTCTGTAACTTTTCACTGCAATTGAATATGGAAAATCGCCGACACGTTTTTTTAGCGCTTCGTGTCCGGAAACCCAAGTACAAATCAAATTAGCAAAATATAATAATCGCTTTGAGTTATAGCGTTTTAAAGCTGATTCGGACGTTCGAATTTAGACGTCGTAAAAAATTCGACAATTCATTTTATTACCAAATGGTTTCCACATTTAGATAGCCAGCTCTATAAGCTTTAATTTGATATCTGGGTTTAGGTGTATTAAGTGTAATCTTAAGACGCTAGAGCTGTTATACTGGAGACACCCCCGAAGGTACACTGTAACCTTAAGCATGCAGACTGGCAGAGGGCTGGGTGGGTGTGTAATGACATAAGCATGCAGACTGACAGAGGGCTGGGTGGGTGTGTGATGACATTAGCATGCAGACTGACAGAGGGCTGGGTGGGTGTATTATGACATAAGCATGCAGACTGGCAGAGGGCTAGGTGGGTGTGTAATGACATAAGCATGCAGACTGGCAGAGGGCTGGGTGGGTGTGTAATGACATAAGCATGCAGACTGGCAGAGGGCTGGGTGGGTGTGTAATGACATAAGCATGCAGACTGGCAGAGGGCTGGGTGGGTGTGTAATGACATAAGCATGCAGACTGGCAGAGGGCTGGGTGGGTGTGTGATGACATTAGCATGCAGACTGACAGAGGGCTAGGTGGGTGTGTGATGACATAAGCATGCAGACTGACAGAGGGCTAGGTGGGTGTGTGATGACATAAGCATGCAGACTGGCAGAGGGCTGGGTGGGTGTGTAATGACATAAGCATGCTGACTGCAGAGGGCTGGGTGGGTGGGTATTTAATATAAACTACAACTTAATAAGAAACTATGTATGTAAATTAATCTTCTATAATTTAAAAATATAACTATTAAAGAAAAGTAAACTAAAATAAAGCCTGTTTTACAGGAATGCCGTGTCGGAATTAATTAAGAATCGTCGGAAATTAGTCAGAGATGTTGCCTGCCTAGCAGCTGAGGGTAGACTGTTCCAGAGGACTGCACCACTAGGCAGAGGGCTGGGTGGGTGTATTATGACATAAGCATGCAGACTGGCAGAGGGCTGGGTGGGTGTGTGATGACATAAGCATGCAGACTGGCAGAGGGCTGGGTGGGTGTATGATGACATAAGCATGCAGACTGGCAGAGGGCTGGGTGGGTGTATTATAACATAAGCATGCAGACTGGCAGAGGGCTGGGTGGGTGTATTATGACATAAGCATGCAGACTGGCAGAGGGCTGGGTGGGTGTATTATGACATAAGCATGCAGACTGGCAGAGGGCTGGGTGGGTGTGTGATGACATAAGCATGCAGACTGGCAGAGGGCTGGGTGGGTGTATTATAACATAAGCATGCAGACTGGCAGAGGGCTGGGTGGGTGTATTATAACATAAGCATGCAGACTGGCAGAGGGCTGGGTGGGTGTATTATGACATAAGCATGCAGACTGGCAGAGGGCTGGGTGGGTGTGTGATGACATAAGCATGCAGACTGGCAGAGGGCTGGGTGGGTGTATTATGACATAAGCATGCAGACTGGCAGAGGGCTGGGTGGGTGTATTATAACATAAGCATGCAGACTGGCAGAGGGCTGGGTGGGTGTATTATAACATAAGCATGCAGACTGGCAGAGGGCTGGGTGGGTGTATTATAACATAAGCATGCAGACTGGCAGAGGGCTGGGTGGGTGTATTATAACATAAGCATGCAGACTGGCAGAGGGCTGGGTGGGTGTATTATAACATAAGCGTGCAGACTGGCAGAGGGCTGGGTGGGTGTATTATAACATAAGCATGCAGACTGGCAGAGGGCTGGGTGGGTGTATGATGACATAAGCATGCAGACTGGCAGAGGGCTGGGTGGGTGTATGATGACATAAGCATGCAGACTGGCAGAGGGCTGGGTGGGTGTGTGATGACATAAGCATGCAGACTGGCAGAGGGCTGGGTGGGTGTATGATGACATAAGCATGCAGACTGGCAGAGGGCTGGGTGGGTGTATGATGACATAAGCATGCAGACTGGCAGAGGGCTGGGTGGGTGTATGATGACATAAGCATGCAGACTGGCAGAGGGCTGGGTGGGTGTATGATGACATAAGCATGCAGACTGGCAGAGGGCTGGGTGGGTGTATTATAACATAAGCATGCAGACTGGCAGAGGGCTGGGTGGGTGTGTTATGACATAAGCGTGCAGACTGGCAGAGGGCTAGGTGGATGTGTGATGACATAAGCATGCAGACTGACAGAGGGCTGGGTGGGTGTATTATAACATAAGCATGCAGACTGGCAGAGGGCTGGGTGGGTGTATGATGACATAAGCATGCAGACTGTACCCAAATTTTTCAAGTGAAAGTGTAATGAATTTACCTTGGGAAGAGAATTAATAAAGCTGTGTATGTTAGCCGCTTCAGCTGCCTTTTCTATTTCATCTCTTCCTACTTCACGTGAGTTGTCGCCGTACGCGATGTTGTCAGCGATACTACAGCCAAATAAGACGGGCTCTTGTGACACGATGCCAATATGAGAGCGCAACCATTGAATGTTCAGAGTTCGAACATTATTACCATCGATCGCCTGCAAACAGATCAGGGGAAATATGTTTTTAGTCTTTCTACTACAACAGGAAGTTATATCAGTAAGCTGCACTTCATACATTGCATATTATATTTTTTGCTTCAAAAACTCATTAATAATTCATGAGCATATCAGCCAATCAAACGACGCAAATCGATCACGTGTATGACCTTTATACCTGGTAATCTATGGTCATTATGAAAAGCCTGGTGGCGGCTTTGATTTCAGTCACAGGGGAGTTCAGGGCTGAATGGACAAACAATGCAATTATCGCTGAATTTTTAATGAGAATGATTTTAAAATGACCGTGATATTTATATTAAGATCACACGTAATCTTTATATAAAGATTACTGATATAGGTAGTAATTGTTCAGGATTCTTAGTGCAACAAATGGTGACTTTAATATTTTTGTGCAGTGCTGTTTTACGAAATCTGGTCTTTCGCCATTCTATTTGGAATCTTCTCAACAAAATAAACAACCAACAGTTTAACAAGTGAGCCGTTATTTGAATGACACCAGCGCCCTCGTATAAATTGCCAGGTAAGCGACTGGTTCGCAGATGCAAGCTGCTTATTTCTACTCGTTCTCTACCTCTGAAAAAAAAATTGTCAGCCGTTTTATCTACCGTACCTGACAACTTTAGTATAGCATTTTTCAGTAGATGTTTTCCCTTAGAAGAATAAAATTCCAAAACTTTCGGCAGGAGCCGGGAAGCAATGGTCACTTGACTTCGTCGAAGACGTGGCACATGTGTTGTATGCTAATCAGTCTAGCCTACTTGTTTTTCTTGTATACTGCTCGTTTTTTAAACTATACTTCCCGCCACTTCAAGTGACCTATTTACCAATCAATATCATTCATTATTTTAAGATTATCGGGGGAAAAAATGGTAGTGAAATTTCACTTCATGTGCACTTTAACTACTAGAGCAGTGATTTTACGTCGTAGATAAAGGCGACTTGTATATATGAAGCACTAATTCGGAGAATAAACCAAAGACTTCCTTTAGAGACTTCGCAAAGCTCCACCAAACGAGTATCTCATGGTCATTGATTTTTCGTGTCTGTTCGACATGGACTGATGTAAGAAAATTCAATATTGGTCACTTGTTTCCTCCTTTTACTGTCAAGTTGTTGTTTGTGAAAAGAAGTTGATTCTTAATACTTACCACTTCTCCATCCTCCACATCATAAAATCTCTCTAATAAAGAGACAACTGTACTTTTACCGCAACCGCTCGAGCCAACAAGAGCAAGTTTCTGCCCTTTCTGAGTGGAAAGATTTAACCCTCGTAACACCTTGACGTCTTGTCGGGTTGGATAGCGGAAACGCACGCTTCGTAACTGAATTGTGCCATTCACAGAGCTCTGCAAAAACGTAACGAGAAACGATGTTTAAAGTTTAAAGACAACACTGACAGCTTTTAAGGTTCATCCAAAGCTACGCTTGTTCTCCACCGTAGACCTAGCAGCACCAAAACAGTCACTGATATCACGGCTTTTTCCTGCCCTAAAGGTTATGGTTTTTGACCCATATTAAGTCTGAAATAAGGTGAACCAGCATTGATCAGCATTAGCCATTTGTCTTTTGATTGGTTCTTTCAAAACGTCTCGGAATTAAACTTTAAACAAAACAGTGAGAAATCGAGGAACCCCCAAAAATGATTGCATATTAAAAAGCCCTTCAAATATACTAATTACTTTTGTATGAAGAATTGACAGTTCTTGCCTGCGGCAAGCCACTAAGACGGCTGCACAGTTATACCCTCGTTTATATAGCTTCCTTACCGGTGTTAAACCATCTTCAGAGAAACTGTCAATCAGCGATTTACGTTCAAAGATTCTAAAGAGACGAGCCGCTGCTACTTTGGCTTTCTCGTAATCAGGTGAGAGGGCGTTGATCTGACCCAACACAAAACCCATCATCACGATAGACAGCACCACCCTACAGAGAACAAACAAACACTCAAATATACCGCAATAGACTTGTATAACAACACTGCAATCCTGTGTTTCTGCACTGTGTAAAGGGTTAGTTTCTAAAGGAACTGTGTGTTTGTAAAGGAACTGTGGTGCTGGTTTTATTTTTATTAGGTAAATTGGCCATGCACCGTAAAAAGATATCATTCAAAAAGCTGACGTTTCGAGAGTTAGCCCTTCGTCAAGGCGAATCGAAGCGAATAATTCGCTCTGCGAAGGGCAAGTGAATACCTTTATGGAAGCCCATTTACGACCATTGATTGATTGATTGATTGATTGACACAACAGGTAGAAATGAAACTTTCTATTGACTTGCTTTCGACAGCTAATTTTATACTAAAACTGAGATTAGTTGGTGGAGAACACTTGCATCATCGTCGCTGATTTCCCTTTCTTAAACGGTCGATGCCATTTTTAAGAGGGTCGTACAGGGGTATTCTCGTGATGCATGATTATTTTCCGTGAAACGTGAATTTAATAAATTATTCTTCATGATCCGTGACCCAAAGGTTTTGCGTGACCCGTGAAGAACTTGAATTAATAACCGATAGTCGTGATTTCACCACTTTACTCCACGTGATTTTGAGTCGCGAGACTATGAAAACATCAAATGCGACATCCGTACAATTATCGTAACGTCTCGTAAAGCATCGGCAACTACCAAATAACCGAGAGCTTTCCTCGATGATCTTCGTTTAATCTTCGTAGACGTCGTAAAGTAATCGATTGGGCTTTCACCTGCTTCGCATGCGTATCATGTGTCAGATGTCTACGAGGTCACAGGACAGTGATTCTAAACATGGCAGAGCAAACGGAGAAGATTTGCACAATTGAAAAGTCCTTAGGTCCATTCAATTTCCTTGGAAAGGAAAGAATTGATTTCCTGTGACAATGAGCATTTGTCGTTGACAGTTTTCAGAAATGAGAAAGTTCGCATAATTTGCAGGATTAATGGCAGAGGCCAAGAAACGTGTCCTTGGTTCATGCATTGAGCTAACATTTTGTCGGCTCGAAATGGGAAAAGACGGCAGTAAGGCCTTTGCAATAAACACGCAAGAGCAATGGGATGATTAATGTTTCTTCGGGCCGTCACTACACGAAATGGACGAATGGAAAGGCCCGGGACAAACGTCGAACTTTTCATGAGTCGAACTAAATTGCAGGTTGGGTCGAACCAAATCAATTATTTTCGTCTGTTGGGTCAAATTCAGACGAACCAAATTCAAAAGAGTAATCAAAATGGCACACTGCCGAAGACAAGTTTTTCTGATGAAAATGCTACAAAATTCCCGAAGGTGATATACACTGCAACAATTGCTCCTTATTTTGCAGAACAGACGACTGCTGATGTTGCGTCTTGTGTTTCTGACAGCCATTATAATGTGTTTTCCCGCAACAACACAACCGAAAACCGAACACTTGTTACAAATTGACATCTCGCCCGAAATTTCGCCATATTGGATCCAACGCGCGTACAGCAGTAACTACGCATGCTCTGTTACAAATTATCTGAGATCCAGGCTGGGATGTGCATTATCATACTAATTTTTCAGTTATGCATTTAGTGCGACTCATGAAAAGATCGACGTTTCACCCGGATTCGATTTTTGTTGAACGTGTAGGTCGATCCAAATAAACAAGGAATCAGAGAATTAACTCTGTGTGTAAATTATAGTGCTAAGGTTAACCCATAAATTTCCCTGTACTGAGCGTTAGCCCTAGTAAGGAAATGAGGGACCACACGAGGGAAGGAACCCACGACCTCCGGATTAGATCTTCCGTCGCTCTACCGCTTGAGCCACGAGGTCGTACGGGAGCAGATCGTGGGTAATAGGATGGTAATTCGTGGCAATGAGAATGTGAAGGGTACAAATAAATGTTGAGCCACGTAGCGCTGGTGATACAACAAGGAATCAGAGTATTAACTCTGTGTGTAAATTATAGTGCTAACATGGTTCGTACAACTTCAGACAAATAAAATTCAAGGACTTTTCAAGGACAAAAAACAGTTTTCAAGGACTACGTTTTATTTACGAATTTGACACTCTTTGTCCCCTGGTGCATGAAATTGAGGCAAAGATTACAATTTTGCTTCATGTACGCATTCACGTATTATGCCGACATTTTCGCTAGTTATTTTCGGATTTTAAAAGTCGCTGGTGGCCAATTTTTTCGGAGCAAAATCATTTAATTTATCAGAAAAGTGATAGGGCGTACACTAAGTCCTAAATTTCAAGGACTTTGCAATACCTAATAAAGAAATCAAGTACTTTTTAAGGACCTTAACCAAATTAAGGACTTTTCAAGACGACTGCTAAAATTCAAGACCTTTTCAAGATTGTACGAACCAAGGTCAACCCATAAATTTCCCTGTACCGAGCGTTAGCCCGGCCTCACGAGGGAAAGAAAAAATCTTTGACCTCGGTGGGATTCGAACCCACGACCCCCGGATTAGATCTTCCGTCGCTATAATTAGCACTATTATTTGCACACAGAGTTAATTCCCACGATCTGCTCTCGTACGTCCTCGTGGCTCAAGCGGTAGAGCGACGGAAGATCAAATCCGGAGGTCGTGGGTTCGAATCCCACCAAGGTCAAAGATTTTTTTTTTCTTTCCCTTGTGTGGATCCTCATTTCCTTACTAGGGCTAACGCTCAGTACAGGGAAATTTATGGGTTTACCTTAGCACTATAATTTACACACAGAGTTAATTCTCTGATTCCTTGTTTGTATCACAAGTGCTACGTGGCTCAACATTTATTTGTACCCTTCGATCCAAATAAAGTCCGTCGAATTTAATCGAGGCAAACGTCGAACTTCTCATGAAGTTAATTCGCTGAATAGGCCATTTCCGAGTTGCTTTTTGTCTCGTTATCAAAGTGAGGCTTGGTGCACAACCTTTCATATGAAAATCAGTTTTCATTCACATGTAAATAAAACTAATTTTCACATGAAAGTTTGTGCACCAAGTCTCACGCTGATCACGAGACAAAAAGCAACTCGGAAATGGCCTATTTAGTTCGACTCATGAAAAGTTCGACGTTTGTCCCGGGCCTTAGAGTCATCTATCGAGAATGATAAAGGTATAAAATTTGCAATATGTAACCTTTCTTTTGCCTTTCTCGATTTTGCCACTTGTCTTTGCGTAAGAGCAGGATAAAAGAGTACGTTACTTGCTTATTTTCGTGATTCAGGAAAATGAAATTTTGATATCCGTGATCCGTGATCCAGAGACCCCCTGTACGACCCTCTTTTAACGGTCGATGCCATCACTGACATTCATTAATAACCAAATGGTCAATGTCATTTCTCTCTAGTTTATGCCTGGATTGGGACGAAAGTAGGCTATCATTTTTAGATAAAATTGGGCCGAGGTGAAGCGACTATTAGACCAAAGCAAGATTCGAGATTAGGTTACAGTAGATTCAGGGATAGGGTTACCCGTTATAGATGTATCATTGAAGAAAAGCACCTTTTATAATTATTTTTTTCTTGGGTTTGCCGGATCAAACCAGTGGTCTAGTGGTAAAGGAGAGATGTTAGCATGCAAGAGGTTCTGGTTTCGATTCTTGGTTATTAATTGCATTTTTCTTTTTCTGATAGAAAAAAATCGATAATTGGTGACTAAAATGACAGTGACCGTTTACGAAAGGGTGGGGGCAACAACCCACTGATACTGGCTAAAATGATCATTTTGTGCGTGAACTTTTTAAAAACAAAAGAAATTTCAATGACAGTACACCCTGCGAATATAAACTACAAAATTACGTATGTCACATTTTATTAGAACTCCTGGGTAATAACAATAATACCACAGTGACTGCGTAATAGTTCCATGTGCCCATTCTTGAAAATCGGGGTTTGGGAACTCATTTAAATTGATCAAGTGCAATCATATTAGTGATTAAAACTGACATTAAACAATTTAAACTGACTTTTTAGATCAAATTCTCTTGTTAGAAAAGCAGGTAGTTTTGGCAAAAGCAGAAACACAGCAATCCACTGACTTCAGAATTATTCTTCGTGAGAGCAAAAAAGTACAAAACAGAGGCCGTCATCAATGTTATCACACCAAACGGACCAGCAGCACAGTTAACTGGTCCAAATTAAGTCATCAAATGCAATGCATAACAACCTCGTTAAACCTGCTAATATAGAAAGTTGAGACAAAATGTATCTTACTTCATAACTTGGCCCATGTTCATCTCTTCTTTCGCCACAAGACGCCCTCCATACCAAAATGCCAGCGCATTAGCAAAGAACATGAACGCTTCTGACAAGCCAAATGACACTCCTTGCAAATGAGCCCGCCTCATAGCCCGTCTGCAAATACACAAACGTTTCAGATATGGGTCATGATTTAAACGAGTAACATGTTTAAAAAAAACTTTGCTGCGATGATTAACACTTTTCAAATCACCATCAAAGTTTGAGGGGGGGGGGGGGGGGATTTGCACTACTTTAGATTGGTTTTATTATCGCTAAAAATATAGTTTGAAGATTGTTTGCTGTATGATGTTCTGCGAATTGTTTTTTTTTTTTATTGTGAGAGAGGTAAAAGGCCAAGGGGATTTGTGAAACCCTGGTATGCTCTTGTTTGGGTATCAACAGTTTGTTCATGGTGTTTAAAAAAATTGTCTTCTATCCCTTCTTCAAAACTCTTAGTCTTACTATTTCATTAAAATTGCAACCATGCGCTAAACAAAACCAATCTTGACTTGGGCCCATGTTGGTTCTACTTGTTGTGCAAGAAACGACTGAGCTGACTGGACAGGTGCCAATTTTAAACAAGGTAAAAATCCTTCTTCTCCTTTATAAACACAAACAGTGGTTTCTATGCAACATCAGACACAACCTTGTGACAAGCTGGTTAAAGTAAGACACGCTTACTACTCAGAAACTTGTTGCCAGCCATGTTAGGTTACAATAACATCAATACAATAATTTAATGTTATCTTGTACTTACTTATGTGGCGCCACCAAGGCATGTACATATTTGTCATAAAACGTATTTTCTCTTCCCAGAGAAGCCACAGTTCGAATGTTTTCTATTGTTTCAACTGCTGTCTGTAAACAACAAAGTACAAAAAGAATTAAAACATAATGTATATTGATAATATTACTAACGGGGAGGTGCAAAGACC
This sequence comes from Cladopsammia gracilis, assembly GCA_022457155.1. Classification (NCBI taxonomy): domain Eukaryota; kingdom Metazoa; phylum Cnidaria; class Anthozoa; order Scleractinia; family Dendrophylliidae; genus Cladopsammia; species Cladopsammia gracilis. Next base: position 847,541 of record JAJGOT010000062.1, read on the forward strand.
TTTTTGTGTTTGAAATTGGCGATTTGGTGATTTTTATTGGGTTAAATTTGCTGGAGAATTCTTTTGGGTTAAAAGTTTTTTAGGATTGATGAAAAGCAAGGTAAAGTTCTCAATTTTCGGTAATAAAACTGCATGCAAATGACAACAAGACTTTCTTTTTGGCTGCGTTGCGAATGTGACATTGAGGGGTACATTAATTTAGCGACTAGTCGTTGAAAGCTCATCCAGTATAAACATGTTGCCTGAACAAAAATGTGTCGTTTCCCACATTGTCAGAATGACTGTGTCTTCAAAAAGTTTGTGAATAAAGATGGATGCATGAAATATTTCCCACTCTGATGTTACTTTTTATTATTTTACTTTATTTTCCATGTGGACTATATTTGGGTGTAGTTTTAGCCCGGCTATAATGGGACTTTTGTGGAGGTATGAGCCTCATTTGCACTTCCTTACCTTGCCAGACTGGATAAGATCATCTTCACCATCACCAGAAACTGAAGCTCCCGCAAAAACCTTCATCTGAATAGCGCTGGCAACTACCAGGAGTGGTATAAAAGCCAGAACTACAAGCGTCAACTTCCAGCCATTGACAAAAGCATAAACAGTACAGGCGACAGCTGTACTGATGGACATTGCCACATTACCAAGGCGAGTGCCAGCAGCCTGAAACAGAACAGATACTTAGATACAATACAACTAACTAAGATTGTTTATAAAGACGCCAGCTATTTTCATCGTCACTTAAAATTACTTTGCTAAATTTCCAACAGTAAGTGTACAAATGAAGCCTGAGTTAAGACTACGAAAGCTGCATCAGAAGAAAGTATGTTACCGTATTACACTTCAACAAGGCTTGGTTGTTCAGTCAAAAGCTAAAATATATAAATCGAGAAGTGCTTTCCAAAGCCAATTTTAAGCCTAGGGGAGGACGAAAAGTCGCAGTAGAAACTAAAGGACAAATTAAACCCTTTTTATTGAAAACAATTTTTTCTGAATAATTAGTTAATATTTAAATGATGAAATTTGATGCCAGTGCTGGATTACTGAAAATTAATAATTCATCAAGTTTGAACAAAGATAATTTATCATAAGCGGAGTGACGGTGGGTGAAAAACCCGATGTTAATTAGCATAGAATTGAAGAACAATTTGAGAAGCTAAATCAAACACTTGAAAGAGTGCTTCATCAGGCATCCAAACACCTCAAAGAAAGTCGGTTATAAAAAACATATGACTATGCCTCATTTGTTCAACCCTGGAAATCCTGGTTAAACACTTTTCAGGCTCATGAAATAATCTTAATATTAATCTTAATATAATTTTATTGCATGAAACATGCTGATGGATTAAGTGTTAGATAACTGCACAGTACTAGTTACTTACTCCTTGCACAGCAGAAGCATGGGTTGATAGCGCTGTAGATAAAGCTCCTGTGCTGTGCAGTGGATCATCAAAATATGACATATCCTTTAAAAATAACAGCAACAAAAAACTTGAGTTTTGAAACTGTGCATTATGAGCTTACTCGTGATCAGACCACTGTTCATTTTGCTTGGTGAGAAATCAATGCAAAGTTAATACTAAATGTACAGTTCATCTCATCTTGTATGACTGTACAGGGAACATTTCGTTGACGAGACAACTGTGCCTGATAATTTGATAACCTGACTGGCAGTTCCTTTTTAGAGTTGTTGGCCATCATATGATTAATAACCAGAGCTGTCACTAATATGTAGTATGGGAAAATATGTAGCTGGGAAAAACAGTTCTTTAGTAGCATGCCTTGTTTGTCTCAGAAGTCAGTAGCTTGGGGGAAATCCCCAGCACCGCTCTTAATGACAGCCATGAATTAACATTCATTTTATAGGACCTCGACTAGCAACCTGTCTTTATAAGAACTACACTTAACATTGATTCAATCATGCTTTATTTGTCATGCATTCATCTATGAAACAAATAATGAGTATGGTACGGCTTTAAGCCATTCTCCTTATATTAGGGACCTGTTTATCAACATAGAAAAAACCATCAAAATAATGTGTGATTACAGAGAAGACTTTATCTCCATATGTGACTGTTTCAGTCCTTACAATTTAAGAACTTGAACACAGTGAAATTGCATAGGTGTTTGTCAAAACAGAAGATTCTTAATGTATGCTGGAGGAAAGCCATGAAAGTCCTACACTTACAATGTGGTTCAAATTTCTCTTCGGTTGGAAATTTTTGAAACCATTTTAATTATAATTTTCATTATCATAATCTGAGACAAAGGAAAACAAAAATCAACTGGTTTGAAAATTATCAAACCAAAGAAACATTTGAAACTATAACTTAAACAGGCATTTATATATACATGTAATTATTATCAGTCCCCTCCAATTTAACTAACCTGTCTTAGCATGGCTTCAAATGCCATCTCCCTCAGCCGCAAAGTCAACAATTCACCAGACTTAGCAAACAATGCACTCTAAAGAAAATAATCATTAAACAACTTAATTGTTTCACTTAACAAGTCTTGTGTACCTCCCACACAATATTTTATTATAAAAAGAGTATAAAAGATATTTGAGAAGTACAATCATAGATCTGTCAAAAAAGTCATTCCAGTCTTTCAATGCATCAATGTTGCTGATAAAAAATGTTTGATTCATATCACCATTACTACAGTAATTATAAACCGTCTGGTAGTTATCACTAGATAAACCTCTGCACTGGCTGAAAACAACAGAATATAAGTAAGAGTGGTTTTAACTGAGTGTCGAGAGTAATTGTTATTCATGTTTTGCATTAGTATGTTCTGTGATTGGTTAGCAAATTTTACGCCACTTTCTCAGCCAATCAGAATTAAAACCAAAACCAATTCTGAATTCCTTCCACGCATTTTCTGACTCTTGCACTTGCTCTGTAAATATGTAATTGCTTCAAGCTCTGATGGTTCATTTGATTGTTTCCATCCACTGTGATTGACCAGTTTTGGTTTAACAACACTCAACTTAAAAGCACTTATTAAATGTTATTACTGGGCATATCCATTGCATTACAAAATAGATATTGTTAAAAACAAAACTTAATAAAATTCACCATTACCTGAATAAACTGAGCGAAAAAACTCACAACCGCAATAGCAAGAAACATGAGAGCCCAGAACTCAGATTCTGTTTTCATTTCACCTTTATCGGTCAGAGTAAATACCTAATAGTAAAGAAAAAGGAAACAAGACAATTGAAGACACTGTTGCTATCCACTGGCCTACACTTACTGTACAGGTACTGATCTAGTCGATATATTGACTATATATACATGTATGTATTAATAAAAATTAATAGTACAGTTGAATCCCGATTTTTAGACCCCTAGGGAAATGGAAATTGGTTTCAAAAATCAGGAGTTCAAAAAATCAAAGGTGCCATCAACTGTTATAACATAGCGGGCAAAATTACTGAATGCTGATTGGCCGAGACAGAGGGCATTTTTCGTTAATCACGAGGGCACTTTTGGTAATCAAGAGGGCACGATTACTTGATCCTGATCGGTCGAGCATAAACATTACTCACTCGTGATTGGTTGAGCGCGTCATTCTCGTTGCATTCAGTTCGCTTAGCGGGATTTTGAAGAAAATTTACAAACGGAGCACTCGCATGTTTCGCCGGGGATTTTTCGATAAAAAAGGAAGCAAATCGGATGAAACGTAAGAAAGAAATTCTACTGGTGAATTACAGCATTTTACGCCAAACAGGAAGCGATTATTTGTGTTGAAATGTGGATTAACCAGGCGCCTGCAGGCCAGTTTGCGACATTGAAGACCTCAAAGAAATTCATTCATGTGGCAAAACCTTTTAAAATTCCATCACTTCATTGAATATATGCGGATTTCTGCGGACCAAAGGAAAGAACTTTGACAGATTTTGCTGAAAGGGACAATAAACGTTTAACAGGAGAAAGAATAAGGCTAAAAAAGGGGGAAAAAGTCGCGCACCCGAGACAGAAGGCTCATAACGGCCGGAGCTTAAATCCGGTTTCTATAGCATGAAGCGACTAGGAATATTGCTACTCCCCCCTGAATGGGATGCTAGTCCATCGCAGGGTTACCCCCAGCATTTTGTCGCCGGTACCCATTTATACACCTGGGTGGAGAGAGACAGTGTGGAGTAAAGTTTCTTGTCTAAGGAAACAACACGACGGCAGAGACCAGGCTTCGAACCACCGACCTTCAGGTTGAAAGTCCGACGCGCTAACCACTACACCACCATGCCGCCCACACAGGGAAAGAAAGCAATTAAATTGCCAAACGTGCAAGCAAGTTTGAACTAGCCATTTGCTGTTGTTATTAAAGCGGCAAAAACTTCAAACACAGGTACACTTAAATAAAACTTGCTTTGTTTTTGTCGTAAAGTGTCTTTTATCGATAAAAATTAGTCTATGTTCTCCAGATGTACATAACAGCCAAATGTATCTTTGACCGATTAGAAATTTATTCAACCACAGTGAGTCGAATTTTCACTTCGGGTAAAGATAAGATAAGAACTTTATAAACGTGTCAAAATCGCTAGCATACGATGTACACTAATTGGGGACACCTAACTACACTGTAACTACAATAATAATCTAATAATTTATATTATATAAAATGTATGTACATATATAAATGTAGAAAAAGTATATAAATATAAGTATATAAATATAAATATAAATATAAATATAAGTATATAATAAATAAATATAAATATAAATATAAGTATATAAATATAAATATAAAAGATCGATTGTCAGTTATTGCATAAAAAACAGTCTTTACAAGTATTGTCTAACAGGTTTGTGAAGTCAACTAATTTAATGCGCTTTTTAAAAGTGTCTAATGATTCAGATGATCTAACAGATTTGTCGATTTTGGACCAGATAACAGGGCCAAAATAAGGCCCCATCCACACGTATCCGGATATTTTGTAATCCGCAACTTTTTTGTTGCGGATTAGAAAATATTCGCGTCCACACGTAGCATATTCGAATCGTATTTGCCCGTCCACACGTATCCGGATTCGCTCTAGCAGCCAGGGCTCCTCTTTAAATGTTGTCAAAAAAGCATAGGCAAAGGCCAAGTTCAAATCAAAGTTCAACTGTAAACACGTTATTAGACTTGAAATAAGTCCTAGTAGAAGTGAAGCGAGAACATTTCGGTCAGCCATGTTGAATATTCGCGCGGTAAAAGACTGGATCTGATACTGTTACGTCAACGTATTAAAAAATATCCGGATTCGACCGTCCACACGATGCCGTACTCGTAGCGTATTCAAAAATTTCCACTCTGGAGAGCAGATTAAAAAAGTTGTGGATTCGTAAGCCGATTTCGCCGGATACGTGTGGACAGAAGGCCAATCCACAACAACCCGGATATGTGTGGACGGGACCTAAGTCAGGCTATGTTTGCCGTAAGCAACAGTCTGATATCTATATTCCTTATATAACTTATGGATTAACTGTCTGGGGTCAGGCCTGTAAATAAAATAAAATTTTAATACCGGTTCTACAAAAACGAGTAATCCGTTTTATGTACTTTGCTAAATGTAGCGAGCATACCATTCCTTATTTATCAATGCTAATATAATGCCTTTGAATTTTTTATATTATGAATCATTATCTAGCTTAATGTATGACGTTAGAAATGGTTCAGTCCCAATAAACATCCTAAATTTATTTACAAATACTTCCACTGTCCACTCCTATAATACACGATCCTCCACTTCTAATAACTTCTATATAAAAAACTCGAGACTTGAAATAAGAAAAGCCTTTTCTAGAATTGGAGCAAAATTATGGAATGAGATACCATGCTTTCTGAGAGAATTACCAAAGAGTTCATTTAAAAACAAAATTAAGAATATACTTTTGACTATACTTAAAGAAGCAGATTCCTATATTAATATTGACGAGATTATCTCTTAAGTTAAATAAAAAAGTAATTAATTAATATAATTTTTCACAATTCTCTTTCTTTTATTTCAATCACTTGTTTCTTCTTTTTTTTCCCTTTTTTTTTCTCTTTTTTTTTTCTTCTATTGTTTGATCCTTTCTTTTTATTTCAACAAATTTGTGTGTGTAGCGATTTCTAATCATGTAATTAATTTCACTGGCCTGCCAAGATTAGCTTTTGCTACCTGCAGGCCAGTATTATAAATTCTATAATAACTAACTAATAAAGATTTTTGTTGTTGTTGTTGTTGTTGTTTTTATCTAGGTATAGAAAAATCAGAATTTCTAAGAAAGTACTGAGAATTGGTAACAACAAATAAATTTGCAATGTAAGGAGGCGCTAGACCATTTTTGACTTTATAAATTATACATGACTTTATACATTATGATTGCAATGGGTAGTTTCAAGTCTGAGTGACTATTAGAAAGTCTGAAAGGTTTCCCTATAATTTTGCCTGCTATGTTATAAACAAGTAATCGCATGTTCCCTCGTAAAATTAAGGATTAATATCACTCGTGTTTTCAGAAGCTGAAGAAATTGCCCGAGTCGCGAATTTCTACAGCTTCTGAAAACATGCGTGATATTAATCCTTAATTTTACTCGGGCCCATGCGATTACATATACAAATCCAATCCAAGGGAAACGAGTTTTAATTCAAATAATTGAGAGGTTCAAAAAACAGATGAGGGTTCGAAAAATCGGGATTTCACTACACTTTGGAATTGTCCTACAAAACGAATATAATTCACAATCAAAGGCTCCTAAGAACCAACTGGCCCATGAATAAGAAATGCTAACACGCAACGCAATACACTGTATTTCGGTAAGCTTATGTTCTCACACTGACACGGTTCGATATTTTTCTTAAAAAATTAACCATAAGGATTTTTGATGAACGCAAAAAAAGGAAATCACTTTCATAATGTCCAGTTTGAGGAAAAAAAAGAGAGAGTGCCAGGCGTGAATTGAACCTGGGCCTTCCGAGTGCAAATCCGGCGCGCTAGCCGACGAACCATCGAGGAACACATGCTCAATTAGGACTAAATTTTGTTATTTAAAGGTAGAAACGCATCAAAACGGGTGTCTTGATTGGAAAATCCTTTTAGATCGATTTTATATTGCATTAAAGACTCCAAATGCGAAACATCTTTAAGCTTATTGTTGCGGAGATTTAAAGAATTTCCAAGCAAGCGAGGGACTTAAAGGTAAAACAGATTACATTTTTCGATGGGAATTTATGTTGATTTCAATCTGTGATTGATTTTTTCTTTGTGTTCTTGTTAGTTTTGAAGAAATTGTTTTTTAAACGCGCTTAAATTAAGTTGTATCGATTTCTTGAATTTCATCGAAAGGCAGCTCGAAATCGATGCGCTATAAATTGTATGCGTTTTGCTTTTAAACAAAAACTAATAGAGATTTGAATAAAATTTTTCGAAAGAAGATTGTGTTGTCCATTTTTATGAGTTTGTTCATTCATAACATAGATTGAAAAGCGATTTTATGTAAACAAAACAAGACTTGGATTTTATAGTTCTATCTTCACTTGCGTCGCCTTATGCAAATATGTTTGTGTATTTTTGCAATTTTGATTTCCAAATCAGTTTCTCAGGCAATGTTTGACAAGCAACAAGTGTATTCTATTCGGAAAGTAGTCGTACTAGTTATTCTAGACAGAGAAAAAGTTGTTTTTTTTGTGAACTTTTTTACGGTCTAAATGTACTGTGCTGATGGTCGCGTAATACTGTTTTTGAGAATTGCTAAAATTGAAAAATAGCCCAGTCGTCAATCTTAATTCTTGTGCTTCTGACCTTTCACCTTAGTTAAGCTAAGGCTTTCTGTCTAGAGAGCGACGCTGTTAGGCTCAGCCTATCTATATAATTATATTAACTGAACTACTTTTAAGAACACTGAATGGTAAAACTGACCTTTATAATACAGTGCAATCACAATTTTTCAAACCCTCAATTTTTCAAACCTCTGGATTGTTTGAACCAAAGCTCATTTCCCTTGAATTTGATTTCATTTGATGCACCTTCGATTTTTCAAACTCAGATTTTTCTAACCAATTTCCGTTTCCCAAGGAGGTTTGTATTATAGTCAAAAGCATTAATCCTTACTACCATCTAATTGGTTTGACTGTGTATAACTCTCCACTTCCTGAACATTTTTTAATCCTGTACCTTTTGATTACTGTTTATGAATTATTTTGATACTTAATTATCAAAATAATTCATCCCCCTTCCCCCAGGGGATAACATTCATTTTGATAGGTGTATAATATGTATCAATGCTAAAAAAATAATAATAATAATAATAATAATAATAATAATAATAAATAATTAAAATAACTATTTACAATACATTAAAATTCCAATTACGATAAAATATGTACATTTGAAATGGTATAATAAAAACTCGTCAACATTACATTTTTAAAATGAAACTGATCATTGTCATAAATAATAATAATAATAATAATAATAATAATAATAATAATAATAATAATAATAATAATAGGTGTGAATCAATCTGTTAAACAAAGAATACATTAATGACAACTTAACATAACTATTGGGAAAATCCTGCAATACCACACTCTAGAATAATTTTTTTTTTTTTGATTAATTCCCATACTAATCTTTTGTCTTCTAAGTAATCATATTTCTTACGAAGTCGTGGTAATAGTTCACGGATTTTAAATAAATAATTGTCATCTTCCAATAAAGTGTTATTAAATTTCCAAAACCCCGGTCCCCTTGGGGAGTTGTCTGGCCACGACAAACAAAGATAAACTGTTTTATGGTCCGGGGCTATTGAGGTTTTAATTCCTGTGTTTTTAGCATATTTTGACAGGTTCTTTGCAATTAAGAAAAAATCTAATCTAGATTTGACGTTGAGAGCTTTAGATACATAAGAATATACTTTCAAATTTGGGTGGCGTACTCTTTGAATATCTTCTAGGTCAAAAATTTCCATTGTCACAAGCAAAAGTTGACTAAATTGTGATGGTTTCCATGGCACTCCACCCCTTTTGTCCTTTTTGGTTAATGTGCAATTCCAGTCACCTCCAACAATAAGGTTAGTTAATTCAGATTTGTCAATGATTATATTATTAAGCTCTTGAATAAATTCTAGTTGTTCTATAGGATTGTTTGGTGCATAGATATTGCAGAAAGAGATTTTTGAACCATTGATATTGACTGTGATGAGAACAATTCTGCCTGTTGTATTGCTAAAAGAGTATTCAACGTTACAATTAGTCGAAGGATCTATTAGTATGCAAGTGCCTTTACTATGTCGCGACCCATGGGAGAAGTACGCTTTGCCACCCCATTCATTTTGCCAAATTTTTTCATCGTTTAATTCAGAGTACGTTTCTTGGAGGAAATAAACATTCGCTTTTTGATCCTTTAAATATGTGAAAATGCTCCTTCTCTTAACTTGATCTCGTATTCCTCTAACGTTCAGTGATATTACTTTGCATGTTAAATTGTGTTGCATTAAATGTACTTGTAAGCTTAAGAAATGTTAAGGAAAAAATAATAGTAAATAACAAGACACTATGTAAATTAAAGAAAAATAAATAGAGAGTGAAGCCTTTCGCTTCTCTTCTTCGTTCCAGTGAAACTTCCCAACTTCCCTCGTATAGTTTAATTACAATGTTACTGGCAATTTACTAGCAACAAATCTTATAGCTTATCTAAATCGTCTTCAATATTAATTCGAATCGGCCTACCCTCAGGAGAGGTCTTGACGAATACTTTTCCGTCGACCGTCCACACACTCATGAGTAATCCATCTTCTTTCTTTTCATTTGCCAAGCGCACCAAGTTTCGACGGTGTACCGTTAAATTTTCGTTGATGAAAATCTTGTTGAAGGAGACCCTTGCTGCTGTAGAGGCGTCAGGGAACAACTGGGAGCAAGTAATATTCTCTAATTGAACTCGTTGCTTGTACAGTGATTTCTTAACTTTATGACTTACAAATCTTACTATGATAGGATTGGACTTCTTTCTTTTGATTCTATGGCAGATGTCGATGTCTTCTGGCTTAACTTCCACGTGTAAAGCGCGAGCGACTTTCAAAACCACTTCTTCATCGTTACAAATATTCTCCGGAATTCCCACAATTTCAAGAGAGTTTTTTCTCGTATATTGCTCTAGTACATCGATATTTTCATACAGCTCGTCAATCTCATCCTCTCGGTCTTTCAGTCTTTTTTTCGTCGCTCGTAACTCGATCTTTAGTTGGTCATTATATTTGAGAGCCATGTTTAGCGCTTCTTTAGCTTTTCTCAGTTCAGTTTCTTGCTGTCTAAAAGAAGATTTTAGGTCTGCCAGATCTTTAGAGAGTTTGTTAACTGACTTGATAAGATCTTTTAGTAGTCCATGGATGTTTGAGAGCGCTGGTTGCTCGTCTTCTTCTTGCTCTTCAGTATCCTGAAGGTCAAAGTCAGAAGTTGCCATATTGACTCGTTTAGGATCTGTAGTTTCGTCGTCCGTTGATCCTCTTTCGCCCCGTTTGTTTTTTTTTTTACCACTTACTTTAGGAAGCATTTCATCTAAAACATTGGCTAAAAGAATAGAATCAGTACTTCCAAAACTTGTTCATACGGATCAAACGGGTTTCATGAAAGGTCGATACATTGGGGAGAACTTACGGTTAATAAATGATGTAATGGAATATACAATGTCAGAGAACAAAGGGGGAATATTAGTATCATTAGATTTTAAAAAAGCGTTTGATACCTTGGAATGGGAATTTATAATGAAGATATTAGACCTTTTCAATTTTGGTGATAATATTAAAAAATGGATCAAATTGTTCTATACAAATATTGAAAGTACAGTATTGAACAATGGATTTGCCACTAACTGGTTTAAACCAACAAGAGGCGTCAGACAGGGCTGCCCGCTCTCCCCCTATTTATTCATTCTGGGAGCAGAAATACTATCAAATAAACTTCGCCAGACAGCCGAAATTAAAGGAATCAATTTATTTGGAACCATCGTCAAGGTCAGCCAATTCGCAGATGACACAAACTTATTCTGCGCTGATGTCACTTCTGTAGAAAACGCCCTTATCACGGTTACCAGATTTGGATCTATTTCAGGTTTAAAACTAAATGTAAAAAAGACTAAGGCGATGTGGTTGGGAAAGTGGTCTAAGAACAGAACCACACCATTACAATTAAAGTGGGTAAATGAACCTGTTAAAATATTGGGGGTTTACTTTTCGTATGATGAAAATAAGAACAAGCATTTTAATTTTGATCTAAAGATCCAAAAATTACAAACGAGGTTGAATATGTGGAAAGGACGAAACTTAACACTGCTTGGAAAAGTCTTAATTATAAAATCTCTTGGGTTATCACAAATAGTCTATTCAGCATCTAATGTCAATGTTCCTACCGAAACGAATCGCACCATTAAAAGCAAACTTTTTGGTTTTCTCTGGAACAATAAAAATGATAAAATCAAAAGAAAAAGCCTGTATCAAGATTACGATAAAGGAGGACTCCGAATGGTCGATGTTGATTTAATGATTAAGGGATTAAGACTTTCATGGATATCAAGACTCTTAGATTCCGATGGTAAAAATTGGAAATCTATACCGGATCATTTCTTTAAAAAACTTGGAGGATTAAACTTTCTGCTTAGATGTAATTACGATGCAAAATATGTAGACCCTAAACTACCTTCTTTTTATAAAGATATTTTATCCTTTTTTGCGGAACTCAAATCTCAATATAAATATCAGCAGGGTCATGAAACAATCCTTTTTAATAATAGAGCTATACTAATCGAAGGAAAGCCCTTCTTCTTACGGGAATGGTTTTCTAAAGGAATTATTTGCATCAAGGATCTTCTAAACGAAAATGGACAAGTTATGTCCTTCCATGAATTTCGAACGAAATATGGATGCAACATTAACTTTCTAAACTTTTACCAAGTAATTAAGGCCATCCCTGAAACATTATTGACCAGGGCTCGTAACATGGATCCCCCCATTAAAGAACATTTTTTAGGAAATTATACCAAGCTTCAGTTAGCTGAAAATATCTTGATAGATCTGAGGAAGGCTAAGGCAAAAGAATTCTACTGGCTATTAAATATCAAAATCAATAACACTCTTCCTTCTGGCCCCCAAAAATGGAGTAATAAATTAAATCTAAATCAGTCCGAATGGGAACATATTTTTAAATCATTCAACCGTCAATGTAAAGAAAATAAAATGAAAGAGTTTAATTACAAATTCATACACAGAATTATAGTTACCAAGAAAGAATTATGTCGTTTTGGAATCAAACAAGATAGTAATTGCTTATACTGTGGAAATGAGGATTCTATTGAACATACTTTTATATTCTGCCAATTTTCCAAGGCTTTCCAACGTAGGGTCATAAAGTGGTTCAACGAGGTCAATCATACCAACCTACAACCATCTACGAAAGAAATTCTATTTGGATTATTCCCCAGTACATCATCTGCCAGTAAATCTCTTTTAAGATTATTTAACTACACCATGCTATATATGCGCTATTATATTTACACCAATAAACTCCATAACAGATCAATCACTCTCTTAGATTTTGTAAATAAAGTAAGTACAAAATATAAAATAGAAAATATAAACTAGAATCTAATTTTTTTTAAATTAAATATTTAATTATTGAAAATGCTCCTAAAAGATATCGTCTTAATAAACTAACGATTATTTTTGCTAACGTCTTGTAAGTATAGGAATTTATGTATGTATCTGATTAATGTAATTTATGTAAGTATTATTGTATGTATTGTAATTAGTAGTAGTTTAAGTTCAAGTTGTTATTGACTTTTTTGCCTGTAAGTGTTGTAAAATGTTTATACCTGCAAGTAAATAAAAAAAAAAAAAAAAACACACTCTAGAATAAACCTTGAATCTGGGGCAAATGAATCTGCAATCTGGAACTTCAAAGGGATTTAAACACCTTAATTAGAATTAAAATATATTTGCAGCTCATGATATTGATAGTAAAGTCATTAAATTGCAAAAGCACTTTACATCCATGTGCTGCATTGTATAATCCCACAATATGCTCTACTTACAGTAAGAATTTCTGACAGAACCAGTGCAAATGCAAAGGGGAAAAGTCCATTAACCATGCCGGCAACACTTCCAAACAACAAGTATGGCCATTCAGGTGTGTTCAATTTGATGATACGCATCACTGGAGCTGGTTCAACTTCTTCTTCTAAAATCTTCTCTTTGCCATCCTTATCTTTCTTGTCCTATAAGTTACATAACAGAAACCCAGCATTTATACTTGACCACAAATTAAGTATAATGACTGTGCTTGAAGATCCACTTAACAAATCAGACTTGTTAACTGAATAGATTCCATTTAGCCATGCATCTGTTCAGTTATAGATCACAGATGAAGTCAAAATGCGGTAACAAAAGTGACCAACAAGACCAAAGACACTAATTTAAGCATGTTCCACATCAACGAAACTACTTTTTGATTCAGTTTCGTCTTTTTCTTTATTGTCAACAGCTTCTGCTCAACATATTTTGATGCCTTCACTTGCTCTTTCTGAAACAAAGTCGTCCACATTTTTTAAAAATGGTCCATCATTGTTGTACAAAACAGAGTTATGTGTTTGTACTGAGCAGCTAACAGATCATCGGTAATCAGACAAACGCACATAGAAATATCAGTATATTGAATAATGTAAAGTAGTCAATGTCATAAAAACATAATTATTTTGTAGCACTTTTTATTGCTTATTAACCTAATCTCAGACTACAGGAGACATCAACAAAAATTCAGAGAGAGAGAATTTTGTCAAAACACAATTACAGTTTTACAAGGTAACAATGCTTGTTGCAAAATGTACATGTATAGACATGATGGGTGATAATTGTACTAAGAACATTTGATGATCTGAAAGATAAAATACCATGTACTTGTTATCCCACATATTTGGCATAACACAGTTTTACTTGAGGTGAGTTAGTATACCTTTAGTTTGCCAGACTTGGGTCTCTCCATGGCAGAGCTTGGCCTTTTCTTAGCTGACAATCTACGTGAGGCTCTGGTGGAAAGCTTCCTTTCAAACTCAGTACCTTCATATTCACTGTCGCTTGACATATGTGACATGCTACGCATAAAATTTGCTGCCGCATCTGACTCTGAGAAACAAATCAGGTAAAAACATTATGAATATTAATTTCAAAGTCATTCTGTACAGTCTCGATATAATAAGCCATTTAACAACCACATCGTGTTTCAGAACAATAAACTTGGATTAATTTTTTTCCAACTGAATTGTAAGAAGCATAAATTAAAATAATGATGTATTGAGAAATCTACATTAATTCTATTTGCTTTCAATTGACTTGACCATCTGTCAGGAGAATTCATTCACATGAAAGTTGAATGTTCAGCATTTCTGATTTTGCACATACTGCAGTTCTCTCACAGGCTCTGACAGGAATTTGCCTTAACAAGTTGTGTGTTAAAACTTGAAGATGTCCCATCTACTGTATGTATAAGCATCGGAAGACACCCAAAATGAATTTAAAAGTGAGTTTATCACAATTTTCAGACATGGAATACACATGAAGGTCAAACCGTTTTTACCCAAACCGAAATATAGTACTTATAGTAACTGCTTTACTAGGCCACATTTCTTTACTCTGGCAAGCATATAACCTACTGTACAATACAAGGCATAATTAGTTGGAACACTTCACGAAAAACCCAGATTTGTCAGTTCAGAAATGTAGTGCACATGCAGGCCCTGCACTCCTCTCGCCCCAATGTTGCTCCTCTCCCCCCAATGTTGTGTCCCCATAAATTTTATTTGACTCTATCATCTTGAACACCAACACTGAAGAACATCAACATTGAAGGGGACAGAAGGGAAGAAAGCGGACACCATTCCAACAATTGTGACTGATATTGTAGGTCCCAGACCTTGCTTGCCCCTCCCCCACCCCTGTGCCATATACCAGACTTGTTTCTTTTGTGGTTCAAAATTTTCTCTGGTTTGAAAATTTTCAAACCAGTTTGTTTTTTTGTTATCCTTTGTCTCGGATTAATGAAGGTAATGAATCTGAGACAAAAGGAAGTTAAAGTTGAACTGGTTTGAACCAAAGGAAAATTTGAGCCACAACATTTCTGCAGGCTTTATTGCTGTAGCAGATTAAGTGCAGTTTTCCAACCTTTTCCTTCAATATCCCCTGCCTCATTGTCATCGTCATCAATATCACCCTCATGTTCCTCCCCTTCAAATGTCTACAAAAAAAGCAAAAGTTAAAATAATGTTACTTTTACTCAATATATCATTTACCAACATTTTTAATATACATCACAAAACCCTATTCAATTTACCACATTTCCACTCATTTTTCTACATAATCTCACAGAATATTTCCTCCAAGTATATGCTTCAAGTAAAAAATCTTAATTTCAAGGTTCCAAAAGTGGGGTCGACTTAGGCCCAGTTCAAACGTCGAACTTCACATGTGCCGAACCTAATGCAAATTAGCAAGAACAATAGATTTTGCTCATTTGCATTAGGTTCGGCACATGTGAAGTTCGACGTTTGAACCGGGCCTAATGCACTGGTTTGACTTTATATACACCAGAAAATAATTATGGTATATCATATTGTTTATTTGGTAATTAAATTGGTTCATGATTAGCATGCATCTATCGAGTCATGGATGCATGAAGGGAAGTTTGGAGAGCACAAGGGAAGTGTAAGAGTGGCTCAAGGCAATAGCCGAGAGCAACTCTAGCTTCACGAGTGCTCTCCAAACTTCCCAAGTGCATCCATAACTCGATAGATGCACAGATAAAAGCATAATTAGTCAATCCTTTTATAACATAGCAACAAGGAATAGAAAAAATTTCGATTGCATGACTGAACGAAAAAAGGCGCGAAAAATGTTGCCGCGTGTCACAGTTCACACTGGCAAAGCTGAATGAAAGTTCAGGTTGGCAAAGCTGTTCAAACCGCTTAATCTGAAGAAAACGAACAAGCACAATTTTCTGAAAATGTCTTCTTATGATTGGCTTTAAAATATGGGATTTTGCTTTATGCTTCCTTAAAAATGTTCCTTAACATTGATTGTTTGAAGTGGAGTGGAACCAAAAGATCTCACCATTGCAGTTGTTTGTATCTTTTTGCACCTGACGGGCTGTTATGTGCAAGTTTTGCCGAACTCAGTGGAGAAATAACTTATGAACTGAAACAGAGACTCGCTGTGCAGCTCAAAAGCCATTGTTAATTGAAGAGAGAACAGCTTTTGCTTGCAGTATGGATTGACTTCGGACTTGTTCAACCTTTTATTGTAATGTGTGGTCTAAAGATGTGGGTTCTTTAGCGAATGGTCCATATCAAAACAACAAGAAGAACAATTCAACTTGTTTAAACTTGTAAACTTGATGCTAAAGGAAGGGACTAAAAAGCCCATATGCTGCTATTTGTGTCCAAATGTATTATTTTTTGCAAGACTGCCTTGATTGTAGTTCTTTCAAATTGGATAGCTTTTCACTCTGTTCAGTCGCATGCTTGTTCAGTTTTACTGCTGTAATTCATGTAGTCTGTAGTTGTTTTATGATAGTTAACCTTCTGTAGAAAATCTCGGTTTGTGAAATGTTAGTGTAGCATGGTCACAAGTAAACTTGTAAACATCTCCGCTCAATATGCCGAGGTTTTTGGCATTTTCATAAAGTCAACAATAAAAATTGAGGTTTGATTTGTGTAGACTTTGGCTTCCACCTGGATATTTTCAACATAGTTATTGTTCTCCAATAAAAAGTGATAAAAAGGAGTAAGCGAAAAAAAAATTATGCTCAGTGGCATGTAAACATTTACACACGTCATTTTTATGATAAAAAGTTTCTCATGTTGAGTTATGGATGCACGCTCACCCTACTGAACAAGAGGCTACACTGGTAGCCTATACTCATGCGCTTGGATAAGAAAGCTTTGTAAGTTTATTTTAAATGGTCCACGCACCCCTTCCCCCTCAACGAATTTTGTGTGACACACTTAAATTAAGAACATGCTGAGACACGTTTTCTGTACTTGCTGTGAATATTTAATTTATTGATTCCCGATCAAATCCACACTCGTCTAATATTTCCCAAACCGTGACTGCTTTCTATTACATTTGACTACTTTTAAAAGTAATGAAATCAGTAAACGACTGGGCTATTTTTCAATTTTAGCGAATCTCAAAAACAGAATTACGCGACCGTCTGTTAGAGTGCACAAAAACATTTTCTCCTTCTAGAATAACAAGTACGACTAATTTTCCAATAAAATACACCAGTTGTGTATCGAAAATTACCCGAGAAACTGATTTGGAAACGAAAAATTGCAAAACATACACAGACATCTTTGCATAAGGCGACATGTGAAGTTAGAACTATAAAATTAAGTTTTGTTTTGTTTACATAATATCAGATATCATTACGACTGAATTTGAGCACATTTTATAAACATTTTCTCCAAAACTAACAAGAACACAAAGAAAAAGTCAATCACAAATTGATATCAACATAAATTCCCATCGAAAAATGAAGTTCCTCGAAGCAAGGTTTTGTCGTTTAAAGCTTTCCATTTTCTCCACTACAGCAGCTTCTGAGTATTCTTTAAAGCTTTCCCTTTCCATTTTGAATATTTTAAATGTGTTATTACTCTGATAAGAAAAAAAACTATCCCTAATGGTTTTGAAAACCAAGCACTGGCCGAGTGCAGCAGCCATTTTTGTAGACTTTGTATGTGACCTGACAACCCGGATAATAATAAAATATACCTGCATAAATTTGCATGCACTAATGTAACACACACGCAAAAAAAAAAAAAAGAAAAACGGAGGGTAAACCTCACCTCATGCCGCTTCAAGCATGAGTAATTAGATTGGGTAAATTTCCTAGCTTAATATTGTAAAATAATAGGCCGGTTCCCTGGTACGTATTTGTAGTGTGAACTCCTTTCTGAAAGTGTTTTCTAAGTCTTACTTACGTTTCAATACATAGAAGCACTCACCTGATTAATTTGCACGTTTAAATCTCATTGTAAAATGTATCAAAATGATAAAAATTAATATCAGCTGAATGGAATTAAAAAGTTAAATAATTTGCAGTAGTTCGTTTTTCTAAAAGCTCCATATTTCCCTTCTTGTTTATCAAAAACATCTTTTTGAATGGCACGTGTTGTTGGTTTGTGCAGAATCACCCAAATGTATACGTAGTTCGCATACTTGGAGTGTGAACGTGTCAATGACCACACTTTTTGGTTTCTTTGTTGCCCTGGCGACATGTGTAAAACAAAAGAATCCAAGTGCAGTTCAAAGCAATGTCTACCCCTTACTTGGGAGCACACTCAACCAATGACAGTACAGCGCTGCAGCCGTGCAGCAAAAAGCACGTGGGCATGCAACTTTGAATTCCACAGGAAACGAGCTCTCTGCGTTTTGGTTTACGATTCTGGAGTTACGGGCGACTTCAAAAGACTCTTAAACAGGATCTCAAGTTTTTACTTTAGCTGTCATATTGGAAGGCGTATTTCAAGCCAACTGAGGGTAAAAAAATTTTACGTTGAAAAAAAAAGGCTGTAGTCTTATTGTCAAGCTTAGCCAATCAAAAACACTGCAGCCACGCATGCATATAATACTCGTGAGATACAAAAACATGTTTTCAAGATGAGCACGAAAAATTTCCCAAAAATTAACAGTGAGCATAGTATTACATCAGGCTCAGAGACGATTTTTTGCTGAATTAAGTTCAAATGAAACTTGACTTGATAAGAAAACTTATTTTACTATTTGCTTAGCATTTTATGCATATCGTACTTTAGTCCATACCAACTTGTGATCTCAAGTAATTTGCATCTAAACACGCACGCTGTGTGCAGTCATGCCTGAAAATCTAATGTCTCGTTTATTAAAGCAGACCTCAAGTCTTTTGATTTCCAAGTGCACTTTAAGTTCACTTTGGTCCCTAGTGTGAACCGGCCTAATATATACCTGTAATGTGACTAACTGGTGATAAACTCCATCAGTTTCCATGAGCTCATCATGGCTGCCTTTCTCAACCACCACACCTTCCTGAATAGCTGCAATAACATCAGCATTCTGCACAGTTGATAAACGGTGGGCAATCACAATGGTTGTACGACCCTGGCGTGCCTAACAAATCACAGAATAATCAGTATTCTGGACAGTCAACAAATTAATGATGGGTAATCACAATAGTACTGCTGTATGACCCTGACATGCTTAAAAAATAGCATGTCTACACTAAATAAATTAAAATTAGAATTAGAATCAGGGACCGTGGAGCTATGGGGCTGGATGGGCTATACCCCTAATAATTTTGCCGAGCAATATTATTATTATTATTATTGCAATATTAAATACGCACAAGACAAGAACTGACGCTGTGCGACTTGTTGATGTGGCTAACGAATTTGTCAGTGGAAATGATAACCGCAAACATAACTTTGGAACATTTACCGACGCTGACCTCCTTCATATAGCCAACTAACTGGACTAGCATATCATGAACCCGAAATAGGTCCAACACGAAAACTTCAAGACATTTCTTTTTTCTTGATAATTTGTTCTGTTCGGTGAAATCCAGTTTAAATGGTAAAAGAACATAAATTTAAGGACTGGCTGAATGAACGTCCTATCATATTATAATTGTTTTAAATGTACGTTTTTGTGCAAAAAATTAACAGAATGGTGATAAAAATTTGACAAAATTTTCCTAGGATTGATAGAAATAAATGCACTTCCGGTGATTTCAAAAGCTCTAAATTTCAAAATTTTCCGACCCCCCCCCCCCCCCAAGACAAGCTCGCGCTTTCAGCGCTTGTAGAGCTCACATTACGCACCAGCTAGCCCCACCAATCCAAAATAATTATGCTCCGCAGTCCCTGAGAATATCAGCATTCTGTCTGTCGACAAGCGATGGGCAATCAAAAGAGTTGAATTGATATACTATACCCATCCAGAAACATAAACAACCTTTATACTATCATCAGCATTCTGGTCTGTCACCAAACTTCATATTATATAAATTAAAATTATAGTCCTAAAGTGATGTCACAAAAACTAATTTATAAAACAATAGGATTTTCAGAAAGAGCATGATGAAGTGTCCACTTGCCAAAATTCAGCATCTTATTGCAATTTGGAGCTGAGATACTGGCACTTTCATGCACTGATGACTTCACAAAAACACTTCTAAATTTTAGGACTCTATGGACAATCACTTGTACCAAGATGATGCACCTATGCAGTACCTGCATTCTGGACTGTTATAATATTATTGGGCTGGTATAATCACAATGGTTGTCAATTATAGTACTGTGGTGCACCAAACAGACTGAGATAATATCACTACCAGAATTTAAAAAAAATTTGTAAATTAAAGAACATTGTCACCATTATCTACTAATGGCACACTGTGACATCACCAAATATAAAAAAATAGCATGCAAACCAAAATTGTTAACACTCACTCGATCCAAAGCAGCTTGTACAATGGATTCACTTTCACTGTCCAGTGCTGAAGTTGCTTCATCAAGCAACAAGATCCTGGGATCCCTTACGAGAGCTCGTGCTATAGCAATGCGCTGTTTCTGTCCTCCACTTAACTGAGTCCCACGTTCACCAACAAGAGTATCATAGCCCTGACATTCAGTAAAGATTAACTTGTAACTAAGAAATCTAATAAAGAACATTCAGAATTGTTTCAAATTATTTCAAGTTTACAGTGGTATCTAATAAACAAGAATTAAGTGATTCCAAGCTTATATATCTACAAGGATTCCTCAATCAAAAGGATAATATTATGACATTGTATTAGCAACGATAGAAATGACATGACTGATAAGAGCATGCATCTTTTATTTCTGGGCTGTCAATAAAGGCAGGCTGGTCATTTTCTCTGATTAGCATCTCAGATAAAGAAACGAGGCATAAAGAAATACTCCTTTTCAAACTGGTTTTTCCCTGCCTGTTTTTTTTTTTTTCATTTTCTGTGCTACATTGTATTTTTAAAATTACATGTAGTGACAGCCCAAAAAAATTAATTAATGTAAAATTAATTTACTATTTGAAACACTTACTATTAAAAATAATTCAACTTACTTGTGGGAGCCTTGAAATAAAATCGTGAGCATTTGCCATCTTTGTTGCTTTTTCAATGTCTTCCTGTGATACACCATCTTTGCCGTAGCGGATATTCTCTGCTATTGTAGTGTCAAAAAGAATGGGCTCTTGACTCACAACGCCAATTTGTTCGCGCAGCCACTTCAAGTTCAGACTGCGAATGTCGTGACCATCAACAGTTACCTTCATGAATACAACAGAGTGAACAAAAAGTAAATATCTACAAAATGTGCAGAAACAACCAGCAAATAAGATTAAAACAAAACCATTATGTTGTAAATTTTAAAACATACGTATAACAGTCTCACTGTAGTTAAGGTCGCGGGGGACAGGTTTCGATCATCAGTATGCATTTATGAAAAGAGTATGCACAAAGTGCGACGGCTGATACCGAAAATGCGCGAAATATTCACGAACAGGCTCTGTGATGCTTCTGCATCAATAATTGCACGTGCAAAGCGCTGTCTGGTAAATTACACCATTTTTTAACGCATTGTTCTTTCCGCATGAAGTGTTGACAATAGCCCGTGGATTAAAATTAGCAAAATTACCATAAATTATATATTTTTGCATTCGTGTTTGCTCGGGAAGCCTTTGGAAGCGTAAAAACAAGGAATTCTGTGTCCAAGAATTCAGCGCAAATAGAGAATTTCATGAGTTGACGCTGCAAGGAGGTAAACTAGGTGTATTGTAAATTGTCATAATTTTATCTGACTCAAAATTTTTAATTAGGCTTTCAAAGGGAAGATATGAGGCTTCATATTCTTACATGGACAATTTTACTCCTTTTAAAGCCAATAACTTTTAATTAAAGTTGAAATAAAAAAAATCGGAGTCAGATATGATACAATACACGTTTTGACGGATCAGTGAGTGAGGAAATCAACTTGCTTTGTGTTCTTCTCGAGGAGCAAACTTGGACACAAAACCACGTTTTAAGAAAAGATAACTTTAGTGGCTTACAGCATTTCCGCAAAGCGTGATCCCTTCAATAAAAAAAAACAATCCTTACGCACTTCCATTATTCGCCAATATCTCTGTTAAATTTTAGCGAAATTGGCTTTCAAACCTTCACGATATAACGTTTTTCAAAGTGGCACCCCTGCCAAAATTTTGCCTTATTGAATTTATTCATGGCCAGGTATCCCCCGCGACCTTAAACATCGCACAAAAGAAAAGTAGTTGCAAGCGGGGGTGCTAATATTAATCCAGTATGCAAATACATTCTTCCATATTACAGTGCGGTGCCCAAAAGTGTGACCACTTTTAATTAATTTGCATTTTTTGTACAATTATCCAATCAAATGAGAGCACTTTTAATTATATGCGCATTCTTTCGTGCAATAGCCAATAAGAATTCAGAAGCCAAAAAAGACTGAACCAAAACAACTCAGGCCCGCTTCAAACGTCGAACTTCACATGTGCCGAACCTAATGCAAATGAGTGAAATCTATTGTTCTTGCTCATTTGCATTAGATTCGGCACATGTGAAGTTCGACGTTTGAACCGGGCCTGTTACGCCACAAAATGTAATAATTGACGCAAAATGTAATAGTAACCCAAAATGTAATAACTTTTGACGCAAAATGTAATAGTAACCCAAAATGTAATAACGTTTGACGCAAAATGTAATAAACTCGGTAACCCAAAATGTAATAACTTTTGACGCAAAATGTAATAAACTAAAGTAACGCAAAATGTAATAAATTTGACGCAAAATGTAATAACTTCATGCAGTTTTGTCCTAGCTCAGTGGGGAAGTACACATATGAACATCTATACTTGGAAACGAAAAACGCCATCTGTCAATTAAGCTGTACACGTCATCGATCACGTGACTAGAGCGAAAAAATCTACTATTTCCGTTTTATTATACAACACAACATTTTGGGGTAAAAAAAGGAACGAGGATCGCATGTAGAAAAACGTATTACGTTCTAATTCACTACATTCAAACGAACGTAAATTATTTTCGCCTTAAACAATCTGTAAAACAGACATAAAACAGCAACAAGAATTATGATGGTTGGATTCTCACAAGCAGAATCGAGTTTATTTTAATACAAGAATGCTAATGGTCGATTTACAAATGGGCACAAATCAAAGATAGGCATCTGTTATCTTTCACAAACGTCTTCTTGTTCGTACATGTCTTTTGCAGTATTTGTTTTCCAACGGCCATGCAGCTGCAACAATTGTTCGGAAATTGAATTGTTAGTATTACAAACAACTAAGGTAATGTTCCCAGCTCTTAGACTATGTATTTCAGGGTGATATCCTAACTCTTAAGCGAACTGTATTTCTCAACAACTTGAATAGGATAATTTGCCTTTTCTGAGACTATAAATACCTTATCGTTTATGATAAGAGGTCTAAATAACGGCAAATCAGAACGGAAATCAATATAAGCTGCTTTTATGTATTTCATTGAAACACTTACCGGGAAATACTTATCATTTAACTTATTAATTTTGACAAGATTTCCTTCCCTGTACACGTCGGTTTTACTATGAGAAATCGGAATTGTTTGGTAATCTTCAGAACTAAATGCATATGGAGAATGTACAAATTTCATTATATCGGAAAAGACCTGAAAAATCTATCTCACAAATAGCAGCAATCCTAGATCCCTTAAATTAGATACAGACAGATAATATATTTATCTGGTATCCTTATAATCATGTCTGAAGAAACAGAGCATTTCTTTGTTACTGGTTTAGATCTTAATCGTTTCAGTATTATCCAGGGGATTAGAATCAGGTACAAATGTATGTATCCACTATAATGCAGAATAGGCTAAAGTGACGGATGAACTAGATTTTGCCCGCTCCGAACAGAATGGCAAATAGACATCCAACATAGTGGGGGGGGGGGGGGGGGAACGGTGTCTGAAGAGAAACTTGTTAAGCGTGGCATCAGTCGAAAAACTTCTTAATTTCGAAATTCTGTTCTTCGGTAAAAGTCTCCAGGAAGGACCTCTTAGTTGGATCTGTGAGCGCGGAAAAGAAAATAATACGACAGTTAGTATGCAGCAATAACTAAGTAAACATAGTGTATAGATGGTAGGAAAACTTTACTTATGAAAACAAACTCCTATCGATGCCTATAACGTACATGTAGACAGCTACGTACAAAACGTGGCGGCCAGTGCCATTCGTAACCACAATTCTTTGGCAATCATACAAAGATATACAGGCCAGCGCTATTCATATACAAATAGGCCAGTGCCCAATGAGTACAAACATACAATTAGTATATAGGCCAGTGCCCAATGACTATTGTTTAAGGCCAGTGCCACTCATACCTTTCAACCTGCAGAATGCATATAAATCAACTCAGCCGGTGCCTTACAAACACTGGTGGCGTAACAATATAGGGTTAGCCGGTGACATTGAGCGAAATTGTGATCTTTAGTATTTGGTGAAATATTGATGAAATAAATATTAGAAACTAATGAAAATAAGACCGTTCGGCCATAATTTCTAGAAAAAAAAAAAATTTTTGGGAAACCCAACCGAGAATTTCAATTTTTCCCTGTTCCAAAAATTTTATTCCTATGAATAGTCTATAATCAACAACAAAGCCACTATAATTTCTGCAAAGCAAAGATCTAAAGGAGACAACAGTTGCGACTGCCAACTGCGAATATAAATAATGAAGAACCCTAGGCACTAAATACACTAGGGGCAGCACTAGACAATTTTCGCCTTGAAGCCTTTGAACAACGAAAGTAAAATCTACACCAGAGCAACCCGGATTCCAAAACCTACAACACACCATGGAATTCTGAAATTAAAATAATTAGCAAAGTAATCAATAGTATGGGGCACCCACAAACTGTCCAGGTGATCAAAAAATGTGTTAGAAATCTACCAGTCATCTGTATCAATGAAGCGGCTAACAAAATCAGCTCTTTCTGTTTCGGTACGAGGGATCCATTGTTTCCCAAGATGGATTTTATGTGTAATGCAAATTAGAAAAATCTGAAAGCAATACAATGTAAACCCATTTTATACTGCCGACTTCAACAATTCTTGCGGCGGATTGGATGTCAGTGAACCATTTAACACAAGAACCACTCAATAGAGTGGTGCAAAAGCATAAAGTTCCCTCCATGTAGAACTTCTATAATTTTCGCCATACTCCCACATACCGTGGTGAATATATTCATCATTTAAGCTCATGTGCACCCCGAACCCGGACGCACCAGCATCAGAGTAAACCAAACGATTTGGAGTTTTATCACTAAAACAGTAACAGTAACAGGGGCTCTCCCCGTAAAGCCCAGAAAGGTTTGTTGAGGGCTCCTGCTCCTTTTTAAGACACTGTAATATATCATCTTTGTAAATAATATTAATAGGGCAAATAAATATTGATTGATTGACAGTATATAACATTAGCATAGCCAAAATTTTTGGTTCCAACAGTAAATATCTTTTCGAGAATACTCTTCTAAAGTAAACATTGAATCCCGATCTTGGACAGCGACTGAACCGACATGGAACAATGCCTAGACATAATTCTGCTGTTTATACCAACAACTGCACACGCAGAAATAATCTTTCCGCCAAATGAAGCCAACGATCTGGCAGAAACCTGAAACTTAGAATTAATGACATTATCGACATCGAAATATTTACAACAACTCTATCTACGATCGGTAATATGAACCGTCGCATCGTAGAATTCCAAGAAGACACAGCCATTCAATGAGTTGACAAGCTTCCAAAAAGACTTATCGTTGCTACAAAACCAGTACTGGGAAGATATATATAAATATATTTATTTTTGGTTGATACCCTGAATTCTCCAATGCTTAACTAAAGGTCGTACACGCTTAGTGAGATATGGGGAACTGTAGATAAACCGAAAAGTAACCGGCACAAAACGCAAAGAAACGGGGTTTTCCTAAATTGCAAGATCCCATGAAAAACCCTAGAAAAATTTAATGTCGATTAACAAAACTCTAAATGATGGCAACCGCTCTTTAAATCGACCGTAAACATAAAAGAGTCCTTTTCAAAATAGCTAAGAGCAATTTACCACTCTTCATACTTGGTGCGTTTTTTTATATATATATATATATATATATATATATATATATATATATATATATATATATATATATATATATATATATATATATATATATATATATATATATATATATATATATATATATATATATCAAACAATATACACAAGTCAGGTATATAGCTCTTTTACCAAAGGTTGGATAGAAACAGATAAATGATTGACAAAATGTGGCGGCGAGTTAACCTCGAACACGGCCAGCCTTCCGTAATTCCGCTATTGTTTTGCTAACAAACTCATTGTGCAATCTAGCAGACTTATTGTTAAGGAGCTTAATCTTACTAGGTTCCTCAAAGAAGGGTAACTAATAGTCGTCTCTAATGACATCTAATATAAAACTTGACACACCAATATGTTCAAAAGTTCCGTTCCTCTTCAAATTTCCTTAAACCGTATTGAAAGCAGTGCTTAGATTCTGGCACTCATATTAGACATACCTCAGAAAGCTCGTGTTCCAAAACAGTGATCAGATGGGTGATTACTTTGGTGCCGTTCCTGATGTAGCGTTTCCTGTTGATGTGGGATAGAAGGAACCTGCTGAATAGCCATGATGGCCGGCGGGAGAGGTCCAACCTGATCTGCCAATCTCTTGCCCAATGACTGTACCGAAAGCATTTGAAGCAGCAAAACTTGAAACTTGGAATATATTCTAAACAGACTGTGAGGGTGGGTGGGCGGGAATGTAATGCGTTATAAACTCGATTAGTTCTGCGAGAGAGAGAGGGAGAATGAATTCTGATTCACTCTTATATACACATCTGAAACAATGGAATAACAGACAAACAATAGAAGCACGCTGAGGCGTGCGAACCTCGCAATGTCTTAAGAAACATCTAGTAACACGTGAAAATACATTTACGTTCTAATTCACTACGTTCAAACGAACGTAAATTATTTTCGCCTTAAACAATCTGTAAAACAGACATAAAACAGCAACAAGAATTATGATGGTTGGATTCTCACAAGCAGAATCCTACGAGAAATCACAAAGTAAACGCGCAAACATTGAACGCGAGTAAGAACTCACCAAGCTACGAAAAAGAAACTGATTATCAGCAGCATATTTCGGCTTCTTCTTATCTTCGTTAGGTCTTCCATCGGAGTTGGCCTTTGCTTTCCTCGACTTCTTCTCGTCTTCCGGACCCGATGCCAAGTCGTCTGACTCGTACTCGTTGACTACTAGCCAGCCATGTTTATTCCTGTCGGCAATTCTGACGAACTTTTGCCTCATGTGAATAAGGGTTTTGCTTTCAGCAATAAGATTGTTAATTACTGGAATATCAGTCGACGGATTAATAGAACTCTGAATTTGGATCAAAATAGAATTTAATTGAGCGTTAAACTTGAATTGTTTCGGGTTTTCTTTGAATTTGTAATTCGACCGTGTCTTTCTCTATCTTGTACTTCGATTTGCTTGCCCTTCCCTTCAAGCCGTGTGTTAAGATACGATTTAAACAAGCCAAAGACCTGCTGAATAATCACTGGATTCGCCTTGGACAGTCGGAGTTTAAGGCTGAACACCACGAGAAGATTAACCGCCCGTTGTTTCGTTTAACCTTTCCGACCTTTCGAACCTACGCTAACCGAAGAAATGTGCACCGCGAAAAAATTCACCGCGTGTTGAACCGTTTATACTCTCAGAATCGGACATCACGGTAACATAATGTAATGCGTTATAAACTCGATTAGTTCTGCGAGAGAGAGAGGGAGAATGAATTCTGATTCACTCTTATATACACATCTGAAACAATGGAATAACAGACAAACAATAGAAGCACGCTGAGGCGTGCGAACCTCGCAATGTCTTAAGAAACATCTAGTAACACGTGAAAATACATTTTCTTCCAGTAAATTGACTTTATGAAAAACCAGCCAGCTATTTTGTTTCAGCCGGTCTATTGATCTATGCCAGTTAACCTAGACTGCGTCACAGGCTATGTTAACCGCGAGACGGGTTTACCTGTTGACTTAAACACCTTTTACTTGGTTTCGAGTCATTTCGCAACACAGGCAGACGTGAATAACTGCCACGAATGTGGGCTCTATTTCTGATCATTGCTCTCAGGAGGGAAGTTAATAAAGGTACACAAATCCACAGATCCCTTCTAAATTTGTACTTGAATCCGTTGATCCACAAAAATAAAATTCACAAATCCAAAAGCACGAATTATTTTACAGTAGCCTTGTATGAGATTGTGTTTTAGCAAAACGTTTCGGCCATGGAAATAAAAACAAAACAAAACAAACTTCTAAAGAGGGTTGAAATCCACCGAACTTTAGAATTAACAAAAACCAAAATCTGGGGCCCAAAAAATGGATAAATATGCTGCATTTGCAGGACATGATCCCAAAATCCGTTAAAAGTTTGCTCTGAATCCGCAATCCTCAGATCCGTAGATGGATTCACCCCCTTCCCCCAGGAAAGCTCAGAGATTTAGACTTCTCAGACCTTACCTTATGCATAGAAGGAGACAATGTGAACTTTTATTGTGTTTGGTGTTATTTTTATTGCCGTTTTTAATCCTTTTGTAGCCAGTTTGATATAGCTTTCTGTTCGTTACTTCGAAGGTTCCAGGTTTATCTTCATCGCTCGGCAAACGCTCGATATCCAACTTATACTTTGCTCAAGGGGCTTCTTACTCTCTTGAATATGGTTGCTAAATGTTTCTGGTTAAAACGTTGACTTGTGTAATTGAAACGGAGATATAAGCGATTTTCGATCTAGTCACGTGACCGATGACGTGTACAACTTAATTGATAGGTGGCGTTTGTAAAACTGAAGTTATTACATTTTGCGTCAAATTTATTACATTTTGCGTTACTTTAGTTTATTACATTTTGCGTCAAAAGTTATTACATTTTGGGTTACCGAGTTTATTACATTTTGCGTCAAAAGTTATTACATTTTGGGTTACTATTACATTTTGCGTCAAAAGTTATTACATTTTGGGTTACTATTACATTTTGCGTCAATTATTACATTTTGTGGCGTAACAGGGCCTCAAACGAACAAGCGATGATGCGGGAACGTACAAACATCTGTTCAAGAATGCTTCAGGGCCTTTACCTTCAACGATCTTTCAAGTCAAGTTTTCCGTTTGTAACTTTGAAATTCTATGCTAAACTAAATTAGTAACTCCAAAATGGGAATTGTTGCGGGAAAATCGTGCTATTCAACATACGCTCACCGCGATTTTGTTATGAAGAATTTCACGCCACCGCTCAGATCAGGTGGTCGATGATAAAGCTGTCTTTGCTTATTTCCACGATGTCTTTGCTTATTTCCACATCAAATTTATATTATGGGGCTTTTGTTTATATTTTTACAGCCGTTTATAGAAGTGACATAATTGACCATGCTGACAGATGCGGGTCACCGCAGCGACTACAGATTGTCACTCAAAGTAAATGTGTTTTTTTTCCTGAACAAAATCCCTAAACGAAATGGAAACTTTAACTCAGTGTACCTGGGCTAGTCGATATTCGGTGAGTCTCAGATAATTGTTATGTACAAACTTATTCCAACTCAGCACGAGCGAAATAACAAGTACAGGGCATTTCCTGAGAATCTGATTCTGCTGATTGTACTACCAGTAATTTGGCAATAGCTATTAAAATCATCAAGTTCGCAGTTTTCAGAGGGCTTTAAATAAATTTTCTTTTTAGTCATGACAGATAGCATTTGTAACTTCCAAACATAAAAAGATATATGGTCCATGCCCACGTCCGTAAAACCTGGCAAAGCATCAGGTATGCATATCTTTAAAAAGATATGAGATCTGGTCGCAAATGGGCATTTTGAAAAACTTCCTAGCTTGCTGCAACAGCATAGTCCTCAATGAAAGATGAGAAAAGTTTTTTATTTGATGCAGGATTTGAAGAACATTGTTTTTGAATAGCAAAACACCCGAGTGTTATGAATCAGCTCTAATTCAGTGGTTGTAACTCCACCAAGATCGTGCGGTGGTTTCGCTTTTAATACTATACAGAAAAATAGCCAAACATACGGAACATAAATAGAACATAAATACACATACCTCAGGATAGTTTTGAATTATTACACCAATGATACTCGTAGGAGAAATAAATATTTGCAATTATGTTCTTCTGGCCTTGGAAAATGCATTCTTACAGGTATTAAATTGATACGTCGCCCGGCCGAACGTTTACCGTTTACTAACAGCAGGTCAGCCGATGTCGATTTGCCAAAATTTGACCTTGAACATTTTGCATTTCGGTGTTATTTTCGAGGCCAAAAACGCCAAAGTTCAGCTGGAAAAGCGTCCAAAAGTGGTATTCATGAAAGATCAATTTTGCCTTCGTAACATGCATGTTACCTTGATTTTGTTCTTGCAGTCGGCATGAAAGAATGCAAATTAATTGAAAGTGCTCTCACATGATTGGATAATCGGCACCAAAGAATGCAAATTAATTAAAAGTGGTCACACTTTTGAGCGTCGCACGGTAACTAATCTTTTTTTAATTAGTTACTTTTTAGTTAATACACTGGAACATTGTTTTCTTGCAGTTTAATCTTTTTTACAGCACAGCAGACCTCAGTTTGTGGTCGCTGTTTGCCACAAATGTGATGCTAAATCTCTCAAGATCACTGACACTCAGTTATACCATCTTACCTCACCACTGCTGGGATCATAAAATCTTTGCAGCAGCTTGACAACTGTACTCTTTCCACAGCCACTCTCACCCACTAAAGCAACTGTCTGTCCGCTATCTACAGTCAAGTTCAAACTGTTCAGGATCTAAGGAACAAATGTTGTAACAACACACTGTTCATAATTATTGTCATTGATATCAATGGTGTACAACATTTAAAAGGAATGTACATGTACCATATTTTAAGTTTTAACATTGAAAATATTTAGCATTTAGCCAATCAATGACAAAAAAAATCAATAAAAATATTAAGTTTTTTGCCAAATAAATGTTACATTGACAAAGCTGTTAATATGAGTATGAGTGATACAAATGTAGATGACTGATCCAGCTGCAGTGATCTAATCCACTTATGCCGATGAAAAGGAATTCAGGCTTGGCCAGGATTCCAAATCATGATCTTTGCAATTACCAAATGCAACACTCGATCCATTAATTATTTTGATCTAATCAAGCCAAGTGGAGAGCACACCAATTATTGTGGCAGTTCACAATATACCTGATAACTGCAAATAAGTGATTTGTGAATATATGAACATGCAGTTTTCTCAAAACTTAATGTAGGCAACATATAATTATGGATTAGTAGTAGGCAGAAAGGCCAAAGTCCAAAGGTGTCCTGTTGAAAATTAGAGTGAACTAAATGGCAAATAATCACCCACATGTATGGAGTGGCAAAATTGCCGGCTGCCAGCACATTTTGAGAGGGACGTATGAAATAAAGAACATTATATATCATAGTTTATTATGTGAACTGCAGATGAAAAATATTGTGTTAGATGAAAAATGCTATGAAAAATATGCAGATGCAAAATATTTTAGTTATCTAAAAATATTTTAGTTATGACTATTTTAGTTATAATTTAAAAGTATTTTAGTTATCTAAAATCAACTTATGCAGTTGAAAGAAACCTGAAAAAAAAAACTCAGGTTATAATTAAGGATTGGACCTGTGACCTTTAAGATAAATGGATGCAACGCTCTTAACTATCCATTTGAGCTAATCAAGTCAATTGGAGAACAGGCCAAAGTTATTCACCATAAAATACCAATTGCCGGGCGTGAAAGCTACATGTGCATGTAAAATTATTATTAGGCTTAATAGTACAGTGTACATATA
Source organism: Cladopsammia gracilis (assembly GCA_022457155.1). Classification (NCBI taxonomy): domain Eukaryota; kingdom Metazoa; phylum Cnidaria; class Anthozoa; order Scleractinia; family Dendrophylliidae; genus Cladopsammia; species Cladopsammia gracilis. Next base: position 879,579 of record JAJGOT010000062.1, read on the forward strand.
CCTTTATGTCTGGTCGTGATGGATAATAGAATTCAATGTTGTTGAAAGTTATGTCTCCTTTGAAGGAGCTGTGGTCAAGAACTGTTCCCTCAGTAGAACTGGAGTCAATTGGAGGAACCTAAGTGAGGGGAACAGACAAAATAAAAGAATCATGGTACCATGAATCAATGTAACAGTAGAACATGTGGCCAGCCGAGTTAAATATTCATAACTTACCTATAAGTATATAATATAATATAATATAATATAATATAATATAATATAATATAATATAATATAATATAATATAATAATATAATATAATAATATAATATAATAATATAATAATATAATATAATAATATAATATAATAATATAATATAATAATATAATATAATATAATAATATAATATAATAATATAATAATATAATAATATAATATAATATAATAATATAATAATATAATAATATAATATAATAATATAATATAATAATATAATATAATATAATATAATATAATATAATATAATATAATATAATATAATATAATATAATATAATATAATATAATATAATAATATAATATAATATAATAATATAATAATATAATAATATAATAATATAATATAATATAATATAATATAATATAATATAATATAATATAATATAATATAATATAATATAATATAATATAATATAATTAATATAATGTAATAAGGATATGATATGATACAATATAATATTTATAATGGACAGTCGGTACCTGCGCCTGGTGAGAAGATTTTGAGACCCAACATTCTTATTAATTAAGTTATATAAATTGTCACCATCACCACCATCGTCATATAGTCATCTAGTAAAAATTTTACATTTGTAAAACAAATAAGAAACGTAACTAAAGATAATTAATCATTCCACAGTTTAGTCTGGTGTAAATGCAACTGTAAAATGAATAAGAAAATTCTTACCCTGTCAATAATTTGAAAAACGTGATATGCTGCTCCTTGGGCTGTAGCTATGTCGTTAAAATTTGGACCGGCTTGGCCCAGCTGCATAGCACCAAACATGACTGAAAAAAATACCTGAAAAACATTCAGCAGATCAATGAGGTGAAGGACCAGCATACAGTACATCACCAATCAAGGCATCTGCAAAATGATAAGAGCTTGATTGCCTGGTGTGTGTAGATTCCATCAGCTCTGGGAACAAATTACTAAACTTAACAAACTGAATGACAACAAAATGTCTACCATTTGGAAAAAGAACCTCAAAAATAAGCTAGGATCCTTTTACAAATTTGCCAATGAGTTATGTACGCATACCCTGTCATGGTTACTAGCAGCACTCCCCCCCCCCCCCCCCCCCCCCAACTGTCCACCCTCAGGAAAAATACATCTGGCCAACAAGGTTTTTTTTTTTAATTCCTAACATCTCAAACGAATGAAATACTGATCACATGTTTTCTTACAATAAGCAGGTCTCCTCCAGTCAATTCATCATCAATGACCAATTTTGCACCATACCTACAGATGATGTGATATGAAATAGCACAGTTGTCAGCAATAAGCACACGTTAGCTTACATTGAACAACGTTAATAATAACAAAAAACAATTAGCATCAGACAAGTTAAGAGAAATTCCTGTCAAGATCGATAAACATTAAACTCACCAGAAGGCCAATGCATAGCTGCCAAACATGACGAATTGAAAGAAGCCCATACCCAGTCCAGACATGACACCTTTCTTGATACCAAAGTCTCGAGCTTCTCCCAAGCGTGAAGAATATCTTTAGGATTAACCAACAAATTAGCATCAGACACATTAAATAAAACACAATACAGTACCACTTGAAAGTATTAGTGCACAGCTGCTAGCTAGGGATGTGGTGAAACCTTGTCTGCCTCCATTTTGTTTTCTATGAATTTCCTGCGGTGGGACGAAAACCGCAACTGTAGAAAGGACGATACACCCTCGCAAACCCTTTACAAACCCTTCGCAAACCCCTTGCAAACCCTTTGCAAACCCTTTTCAAAACTTGCAAGCTCTCTGCAAACCCTTTGCGAGACAAAGTAAATCGAGCCTGATGGACCAAATCGAACTTTCGGCGATAGTTTGTGAACTGCAAGAAAGAAACTTGCCTTAATAAATTATGATTCTTACCATGTTCTCGACAGCCAACAAAGCCGATCTCACATAAAAGGTATACAAGTCTAGTAGCACGTTATTGTAAATGTAGCGTGCATCATGAACTCTGAACTTGACATGTCCGTGCATCTGGCCCTAGTATTTCTTACTTCCGTGAAGTACTCAGCTTAAAAGAGTGATTTGGAAAAGGGGGGGGCAAAAGTGTTTGACTCAAACAGTTCTTCTGAGGCTAAGAATATTGTATCTATCTATCATAAACACTGCAAAATTAGAATTTCAGTTCGAGTTCGAAGTTAGAATTTGAGAGTTCGTACGCAGCATGCATAGGAAACAGATCGTTTTCGTTTGTTCAAAATAAAGCTATTTTACAGGCGATTTTTCCTCGTAAATTATACTTGATTAAATGCTGTTATTATTTGGAATTTGTTAGAACAAATACTGTGATTGTATTATTGCATTTCGCCATCGCATTTAGCGAATTTCGATAGACGCCATTTTGTTTACTGTGGCACGTGTCATGTGCGATTTTAGCCTGGTTACTAAGGTTAACCAAGATGGCCGCTTGTTGACATTACAAACTCTTTTCTTTGGCTTCTTTCGTTCGTCTTCGGTGTTCCTTCATTGCCAAAAGCTTCAAAATGTTCGACAAACATAGCCAACACTGTTTTAACACAGGTATTTTGACAATTTGAGGTTCAATTTTACAGTTTATAACCACAACGCTCACGTCCGTGCGTTACGTGCTAGATGCGTATTTTTCGATCGGAGGCGTTCTTGCACCTCTGTTAGAGAAACAAGACTCACTTTTCTAAGTTATTCATTAATCTGCCAAACCGTAAATGCTTCACAAACCCTTTGGAAACCCTTTTCAAACCCTTTGCAAACCCTTCTCAAACCCTTTGCAAACCCTCTCAAACCCTTTGCAAACCCTTCGCAAACCCTTCGCAAACCCTTTTCAAACTCTTTTCAAACGCTTTGCAAACCCCTTCCAAACCGGGTTTGGGGGGTTTGAAACCCGGTTTGACCTAAAATAATTGCAATGTTTGATAAGACGTGTTTTCATATGGAGGGTCACAAATGCTATAAAAACTGCTATAAATTTCGCTGAAATCTCAGCCAAATTTATCTTGGATTCTAGATACTCTGGTACTCATTGTATGATGCACTAAGTGTCTCGGCTAGGGTGTCTCATATTTCTCCTTCATCGAGTATTTTTGAAGATAAAAAGGATAACAAAGACAGAGAATGTCAAGCAATTACCGAAGTTTATCTAATTCTTTTATCGCTTCTACAAACGAACTTTCTGAAGTACCGGTAATTTTTTTTTTGTGGAGATTGAAAATGCCTGTCTAAAAAAATTGTTGCAATAATTCTAGGAGACAACTGAGATCCATTTTGGATACGCTAAGTTTCTGATTTAAGACTGTTCTGGTTGACGTACATTACAGTAAAAGAAGCATGGTTCCAAATGCTTGAATATGTTAGCCTAAAGAATGTTTGTGTAACTTATTCAATTAGTTTGTGGTTTTGAGTTAAAACAATTTAATTTAATTAGTTTCCGTTTTCTAATAAATATTTTGCACAACTTTTTTGTGGAGAACAAAGACAGTTGATTAAATAATATTAGTTGGAATTTACTGGGAAACAACCAATATTCATTTTGCATGTGTTTAGTTTCTGTGAAAGACATTTCTGGTTGACATTACATAAACAGGTGGCTCAAAATGTTAATCATGTCACTAATTCAACAAGCTTGTGGTTAGGAGTTGAAAACAATTTAAATAAAATTAATTAGTTTGCGCCTTCCAGGCCAAGGGCAACAGCTCTGCCACGTTTCTTTTGTAATTAGCCTTCATTTTGAATGCATCAAATTTCCGTACTTTTGTGGTTGACATTACAGAAACAGGTTGTTTAGTTCACTTGGGCCACATCCTCCCATATGCAAACCTGTTTCAAATTGAGATGCTCAACTCGCCACTACCTACACCCAGACCAATTTTCACAACACACGGCCATAGACCCCCACGGACAAAACAATAATACATCAAAATTAACTATCAACTATCGCCACAGATCCGTTCGTTTAGAAATACATTTATTAGTTTGTGCATGTACAAAAATTGCTGTCTTTTTTTGTGTGATCGCGAACCAAGAAAATCCTTCCAATTTGTCAATTTTTATAAAAACTTACCAGGTGGCATGGAATGCGCCAATAAACGTTTTAGCTCCTGTAAAAACTTCTTTATTTTCGTGTCGTCATCAAAATAAACAAACGTGCACTTGGGCCATTTTCGTGCCCATACCCCACACACCAAAAAACTATATGTTGCCACCTTAATATTAATAATTAATATAATTACAATCTGTAAAGTGCCATTGGGCGGTGATAAAAATATAAATACAAAATAATTATAAATACTTTTGAACAAAGCACCACAGGCAATCAGGAGTCTTATTAAGTTACGCTCATTTAAGTACAATCTCAGGTGCCAAGAATATGTTTTATTTTTACCTAAAGTTAACACTACTAAATACGGACTCAAGTCATGGAGATATTTTGCAGCTGAGAAATGGAATGAACTATCAAATGACATTAGAACAAAAGTGGGCACCAATGAAATAATAAATAGAATTAGATCGTTAAATTTCGGAGATAAGTAAATTTGTAATATTAGTTTTAATTAGCATTTTGACTGCGGCGGTAATATTGTAATAATAATTTTAATTAGTATTTAATCAGTGGTTTTATCTGATGTATTGTTATATTAGTGTTGTTCAACTGTTAGGTTTTAACTAGTTATTAGGTGGAATACCTGTAAACTAGCTTTTAAGCTAAGAGTATATCCACATTAAATAAAGTATGTATGTATGTATGTATGTATGTATGTATGTATGTATGTGTGTGTGTGTATGTATGTATGTATGTATGTAATAATTAAAGTATAATTTCAACTTATATTTAAAAATTATTATAACTCACTATCTAGTAATGCGACATTAAAAACAAGAAATATTTCACTATTCAACTATTCAAAGTACATAAAGTTGATTCTGAAAATAAAGAAAATGTGTATTTAAGGGTGATGGGCACTTTCACAGGAACATGACTGGAAATAAAGCATACCTGGCCATTTCTTTCTTCTCCCCACCAAATGCAGCAACAGTTCTTATCGAGGACAAAACTTCTACTGCTATGCTTCCAGCCTTGGCGTAAGCTTCAAGTTCTTGAGATGTCACTGAAGACAGCATCTAAAAAGGAATTCCTTATGTTATTCCTGTGTTACTACTGTTACATAGGGTCGTCCTGAAAACCACTCTAATTTATGACTAGTGACAAATGCACCCTATTTGAAGATTATTATTATACTTAATTTTTTTTCTGATTTGTCACATAATTGACATGACTTACTGAGTTAACAGGCTGGTACAATTTGTACACAACTGTACTTAACCTGGTTTCTGTGGCAAATTGAAGTAACAGAAAAGAAGAGATATGTCCAGAAATGCAGGCAGAGGGAGGCCACGCTACGCCATGACTGGAATCACAAAGTGACAAAACTCACCGTCCTATAAAAGTTCACCAAAACACACAAAATTCTGTCACGCATATTGAAGTAAAATTTATAAAAATGACAAACAACTCTGTCACATATGAAGTACTCGTTGAACAATACTTGCCTGCATTTCTGGGCATAAGTGCCAAACTTAGTCGAATCATCTAGTAAGGTAGTTGACAATTTGACTCTCACCGGAAATCAGGTCGTGATTAAGTCGACCGACTAACCTGAAGTGTGGCTGCATGAGACCAGAAATGTGGTTGCGTGAGACAACAAAACAACATGAACCTTCCTCGTTCTTAAGCGTGTGCACAAGAAAGAAAATATATCAAGCGTGTGCTCAGTTTGACACGACCTGTCTTTGGTAGAAAATGTGAACGAATCGACTTGATTTGACTCAATTTGGGTTTCTTGTAGTTGACCTGACTTGCCAGAAGTCGATTTGCAAGGCACTTAGGAAAAATACAGCAAATGTCCACGGCTGTTGTGTGATTACCTGTTTATGGTGTAAAAATATATAGTCTAGTACAATACTGTATATTTGGTGTACTGGCATGTTTTTTCTCGCTTTACGTTCAAAAGTATACAAAGAAACTTCATAGGTTCAGCGACACAGTATTATTTTCCCGGCTTGAAATGATTCACTGGCTGGTGTGATTGTGTGTGTTCCCTATAGCTAATAAATACAGCCTGTGCAATGTTTTCTGCCAGATTATGCTGTGTATGTTGTCGCACTGTACATGTACACTGTACATGTATGTGTTGTGGTTCAAATTGTTCTTGGTTTGAAAATTTTCTTTTGTCTCATACCGGTATTCATTCAAATAAGCTGAGACAAAGGAAAACAAAAATCAAACTGGTTCAAAAGTTTTCAAACCAAAGAAACAATTGAACCACAACATATGCAAATTTTAAGGTCCCAAGAAAAATGAAAAAATAGTCCAAGTTAGCGGATTGGTGTTGAATTTCAATTATCCTGTTTATAATTAATAACTTTTAAGTCTTAACTTTTTCTACTAGGTTTAATGTGCACGGCTCTTTAGAAGACCACTTTTTAGTGATAAGGACTCCGTGAATAAATAAAGTTATTATTATTATTAACTAAAGGTATCTTGGATTTATCATTTATTCAAAATCACAAGTCATTTTGGTACAATAAGTTTATTTCATAAGAGCCTTCTAAAGGCTGAGATCTAGTTGGACATTTTAATTTTTCATCATAAATACAGCTACAACAGGCGACAAAAATAGTTGACACACTGCATTCCAAGAACGGTTTTTGTGCCATATTTATCACTGTATCTTTCCAATCACTACACTCTGCCGCATTAACCCCCCGTCCCCCAATCCAATGTTGTAGGATTGTAGTGACAGACCTGACTAAACAATACACAACATTGTCTGGGGGGTGGGGTTGGGAATAAGGGGGGTGGGCCTGAAATGCGTCTCATCCTGAAGAAAATGGGGTTCAAAATGACAATGTGTAAACATTATTGTCACCTATTATAGCTTCCACATAACTGTTATTTGTTGTGACAAGAAGGTGTACAGACCGATGTTTTTAAGATTGAGTTCAAGTTATTGGAGTAAATTTGAGCCAAGGAAAAGTAAAATTAGTGGCATGGGGAGTTTGAGGTAATTGATCGAGTTCCAAGTAAGGAGTTAGCTGATATTAAGTGACTGCAAAATGTCGTCAAACCAAGGGGAAATCGGATTTTGTTTGAGTTAGTGGGGTGTTCGAGTTTATTTTTACGGGATGTTATTCTCGGAAATAGACTATGAGCACTGAGTCCCTCTTTCCCAGCTTAGTCCGTCAAGCAAGAAAAGAAAATAACATTACCGAGCAGAAAATGGCTGCGCAAAAACTGAGGACGAGACAAGGCCTGAAAAGAGAGACCCTCTTTTCCCATGCGCTCGTCCCGTCTCCAGTTTTTGTACGGCCATTTTCGTACATCAAAAAAACGTTACCTTTGCCATTAAACCACCAGCAATCATTAATAATGGGCTAATAGCAATGATGACAAGAGTAAGCTTCCAGCCATACACAAATCCCATGATAAAACCAACAAGAACTACTGTGATAGCTTGAAGGAACATGCCAATTTTGGTACCAATGCCATCATACACTTTGTTCAGGTCTCTAAACAAAAACAAAAACATTACAAATTATTCCATCTGAAAACATTTGTAACAATTATCAAATTTTAGTTAATAATTAAAAGTATAACTACAAGTACATGTGCACAGTTAAAAAAATATATGTTACATGAACAGCTACTAACAGTAAACAGTTTATTTGGACTTTCTTTCAACACAACTATGACACTGGTCATTTGTACTGAGAGAAGGTCCTGGGGATGAGTATAAAGACAAGAATTGTGTCATTTTACAATATTTATGCAATGAAAATCATGGATTTCGCCTTAGTAAACTCCATGCCTTTAAATGGTGGAACAAACTACCGGTACTAGTAAGATAAATTTAAAATGCTTTTTGCTATAATTGACAAGTTAAAGAAAATCAATTGAATTTCGAGGGAAAAATTGATCGACTCATTCACTCCAGTTCACTATAAAATTATGTTCAGTTCTAATAACAGACAATATTCGTATTCTCGGTATTGAACTGGAACTAGCTTGCAATGGAGGCTCATGCGGAGGAATATCATTAAAAACATTTGCATGTGAAAAGAAACCCCCGCATGAGCCTCGTCTGCAAGCTAGTTCCAGTTCAATACTGAGAATATGAATATCATCTATTCAATTTTATTGTTGGCTTCCATGCTCACTATCAAATGCTTCATGGTGTGCTTGTGTTTATTTGCTTTAACAGTAAGTTGTAAATTCTTTAACTAACAAAATTGGATGTTATTCACTAACATGTATACTTCATGATTTAAATATTTAACTAATTAAAAGTAAACCGCAACATATAAATACAATAATGCAAGTCAGTGAGCCAGCAAGGCAGATGCGTGAGGCATGCGAGCTATGTGAGGCAATAACCAAAACATGCAAGACATTGACCAAAAGTCATGCAAGCCGTAAAATTTCTTATAATTTGTTGCCATGTAGGGCGACAGACTACTAATAAATTGCACTGTCAGAACAAACAAAGACGTTTTAAGGAGGCTCATAAGGGTTTCTTACTTTCAATAGCGTGTCTAAATGATGAAATATTAAAATACAATGCTAGAATACAATGCGTCTCATGTACATTACATTCTATTTATAGTTAATCCTTCAAATTGATTGGTTCATATTCCTTTGCAGTTCCGCAGTTATTTAAAGTGTTCATTGTTACTAGATAAGGTCATTTCCATTCTGGATACAGACCTTTTGTCACGCACTCTCACTAAAAAACAAAACCAAAATAAAAGGAAATTAATTTTTACAACAGAGCCTCTAAAACTCAGTTTTCGCTAATTATCTTTAAAACTAATTCGTTGACCTATTATTTTTTTTTTTAAATTTGGAAAGCACAACTCCTCTCTTCTGCCATCAAAAAAGTCAAAAACAGTATATTGAAGTTAAATGAAGCTAAATCAGGGCTTAAGACTAACTTTTCAGCTTACTAGCCTTGTGGCTAGTAACAGGTTTGAATTCACCAGCCAAAATAAATTTTCACTTTCCAAAATTGTACAGGGGGCCAAACCTGGCTCGTTTTTGGATATAGTTGAGACCGTACAGTTAAACGTAGCAGTTGTACACCTGTGTACATTTCGCCTTTTTTTATTCAATTTCGGCAAATTGGTTGACTGTCGGCCGTAGAGGCGTACAGGCATAGTGTCGTATGATATAGTAGTGGCGTATTGTTGTATAATAGTAGTGATGTCTTTATTGGGGATTTATTGAAAGAGGAGCTCGCTAAATACAGGTTGACTGTAGGCCATAGAGGCGTACAGGTGTAGTGTCGTATGATAGTAGTGGCATATTGTTGTATAACAGTAGTGATGTCTTTATTGGGGATTTATTGGAAGAGGAGCTTGCTAAATACACTCAGGTGGACTGTCGGCCGTAGAGGCGTACAGGTGTAGTGTCGTATGATAGTAGTGGCATATTGTTGTATAACAGTAGTGATGTCTTTATTGGGGATTTATTGGAAGAGGAGCTTGCTAAATACACTCAGGTTGACTGTCGGCCGTAAGAGGCGTACAGGTGTAGTGTCATATGATAGTAGTGGTGTATTGTTGTATAATAGTAGTGTCTGTAAAAGGTATAATGACACTATTATGTGACCCTCCACGGGAAAACCAGCAAAAAGGTGATGACACGGGCAGGCTATTATAACACGCTAAACAAAAGAAAATTTCTTTAACACGGTAGCACCGTGCGACGATACACGCCTCATTAAAATTTTCTTGTCTCATATTGCACGATAAAAACAATGGCATGTGTTCGGTTAAACAAAGCAGTGTGACCAGTGGTATGACCGGCAAAATGACACGCTAGTGAGCTAAATGGCACTTTAGCCGTGTCAAAATGCACACCAGAAATATGGCGCATGCTGTCCAAGCTGTTTCATAAACTTTTATCCCAGCCACTGTAGAGCTCTCGCTTATTTATACTGAAGTGAAATTGGCATTGTATGCTTCACCTTTAAATCATACGGGACTTTCATCAATGGTTTTGCAAAGAAATGGTTCGCAGGGCCGTACGGGTCATATGATAATATGTACTTATTGACTAAGTGGGAGGGCCGGATGGAAAAATATTTGGCTCAAGGTCATGGCGGACAGATCGAGCGAAGCGAGGTCCATGCGCCATGACCGAGAGCCAAATATTTTCCCATCTGGCCCGACCTAACTTAGTCAATAAGCATTTTATCATATGACCAAATTGGAGACAAAATTACTTGAAATTTTAACGTGGGAGACTGTCCGCTTTTGTAGTAGGGCTGTACGTTTTTTTGGCCCCGCTCGTGCAAATGCGTACGGCCCTCATACGGAACTTTCATCAAGGGTTTTGCAAAGAAATGGTTCGCAGGGCCGTACGGGTCATATGATAAACAAAAATAATTATTTGCATAAGGCGACGTGAGTGAAGATAGAACTATAAAATCGCTTTTCAATCTATGTAATGAATGAACAAATGCATAAAAATGGACAACACAATCTTCACTCGAAAAATTTTATTCAAATCTCCATTAGTTTATGTTTAAAAGCCAAACACATACCATTTTAAGCGCATCGAGTTCGCTGAGCTGCCTTGGATGAAATTCAAGAAATCGATACAACTGAATTTAAGCACGTTTTAATAACAATTCTCCAAAACTACACAAGAACACAAAGAAAAAGTCAATCACAGATTGATATCAACATAAATTCCCATCGAAAAATGTAATCTGTTTTACCTTTAAGTCCCTCGCTTGCTTGGAAATTCTTTAATAAATCTCTGCTTCTTTGGTTGTGAAATTCGTAATGAAAACAAACATCTCGGATGTTGTGTGGCGTCAATACGCGCATGTTTTGCGATGTCATACGTGCCCACAAGTAAGCCGTGCCCAACGCAGGCACACGCACACGCCCGGGAAACATTCCGCTAACCATAACCGGGCATAGGTTCTAGGTTCTAGGAGTATGGGGCTCCACGCAGGACGAAGGCCAGCAGAGCTCTGCTCAAAAGATGTTTTTTGTGAATATGATCTGCTACTTTCTTGATTGTCCCGGTGAAATGGACTTTTAAATTACAAAGTAAAATTGTGATGAGGTGTTTGCTAACTTTTTTCATATCAGTACAACTTTTTGATGGACGATTTTTGCGGAAGAAGTTATGCAAACAGGAAATGCGGATGTTCAATTCAGACCTGCGATCCAGCATGCAGTTCTCTATCACTTTTACACAACGTTCCTTTTCAAACTCTGCGGATGATTTACGTACACAGAACACTCATTCCTTTTTCGAACTACAAGGTTTTTAGTAGTTTTATTTTACATATTTATGATATACCGAGTGAGTGATCGAGTGAGTAAGTATCAAATATTGCATGCCTGGCCATTTAATAAGCAATCGTTTTATCTCCTCGAAAACACTAAACAATTTACATATAACGCCATGCATGAACGTGACTACCGAGAAAGGTAGAAGAAAATTGTTTCACACTTTCACTGAAGATGTCAAATGGTACATTTTGTGACCAAATGTGATAATTTCCTTTAGTTTTTTTTTCCAAGTTCAGTTCTTAAGGTGTTTCGATACAGTTTTCTAGAGACCATACCTACATTTTTCAATTGGCTTTTAAGCAGTCTTTTCCAAGTCAGATCAACGTGAAACGTTTACCACTAACTGGTTTTGAATTGAAGTTTGGCAAGATATATTTTCTGGCAAAATCAATATTACCATGACAACGATAAACAAGAAAGTTCGAAATCAGTAAAAGTGAAATTTAGCGCGTTTAAGATTTCGCATTGAAAATCCCACATAGACATCTTAAAATATAGTATATGGCATATATATTGCAATGTACGCTCGTTGATGCAAATTTCTTTGCATCTGTTTTCTTTTACGTTCAAAACGTCTGCTGTAAAAATGTTTTTAAAACGCAAAAAGGCATTATTTGCTCAAAATAATCCTAAAAAGATACTTAAGGGAATCTGTAAAGTAGTAAGGAGAGTAATAAGGTACAATCATGCTTGAATATAGATCATAATAGATGCACAGCAGATCACAACAAAATGTATAAATCACAGAGGGATGCAATGCGCATTGATTTGAAATCATTAAGCATAACTTCAAAAAGTGAATTTGTAACGCCATTTTTTCGGCCGGTTCGTATGTTGTCTTCATCTATAAATTAACTTTCGCTCATTCAAATTTCGCTTTCGCAACGAAACTCTTGCAACGCAGGCTAAGTCGTTCATGGCTCCAACTTTGCCCTTTTCAGATTAATTTAAATAAATGCAACAAGGAAGGATAGTTCTTTTCATCAGTGTCAGCAATGACCAATTTACTTCGATAACAGCTTGCTATGCAGGAGAGATATTAACAGTACGAATGTCATCTAACTGAAAAAAATATAATTATACCGAGGCATTTCCAAAACAGCATACCATAATTTCATATTATTTAATATGAAATTTAACAAGCATATTTCTTCAGATGAAGGTCAAGAAAGCACTGTATTGAAATTATTAAAACGCCGAGATCTTGAATTTTTTATAAAATATGGCCAAATAAATTGCTCGTTCATATAAGGTTGTCTTTTAAGTCTTAGTTTACGAAATCAGACTATGAATATATGGCTTTGTCAGGCCACAAACATGCACTTGCTTCAGCACTCAAAAAAAAAAACAAGTTATAAGCTTACAATGAACATATATTCTAAATATTGAATATTTGTTGAATGTCGAGGTGAGAGAACAACTGTCAGCTGGCGCCGATGCTTTTGTACATTCAGGCCAGTGATTTTGCACAGGCACGTACTCCACTGTGAGCATTTTGCTTTCAATATTTAATTCAACTCAAAACACAAATTCTCCTTACTGATCCCCATACATTTCGTATAACACAAATTGGGAGAAATTTTATTGTTAAAGGGTCAAGAGAACTCATCTTGGGTGATCATTATCTTTATACCTAATTTCCCTTTGTACTTAATAATGCATTGATACTACAATGAGAAATTTGATACTGATCACAACTAGGGCTTAAAGGGTCAAAATGCGCATATTCTATAGCCTGGACAGTTTCTCCATCTTTGCTAACTTAAAAACACGTTTTCTCTGATGATAACAATAATTATCTGATCATGACTGATCCTTTTTTCTGAGTTCAAAGCAACTGTCCTCTTGGCAAGTGGGTGCTAACACAAACATGTTTAATAATAGTAAAACCCTAACATGAGACAGATTGTGTAGTCAGTGTTTAATTAATATAAGAAAGTATTTATCATGTCACAAGCATCGGACAAATTTAATATAATTTATACGTAGCCGAGTCCGCTACACAAAATTATTTAAAGGAAACAAATTATTGTTCCCATTTCTTAGAAATGAATCACTGTGTTTAGAATAACGTAGAAATAATATACAAAAAGCAAAAGAAAATAACAAAACGCAATTTACAGTAGGCAGTTTGAACCTGGACCATTCGACACCGAAACCACTACTACGCCAGTTGACCATCAAGGATCAGCATAAAAACAATAAGGTCAAAATAGGTTACCGGTACTCATGTTGAATAAAATCAGACTATATATTAATATATACCGTATTTATTCGATTAAACGCCTCCCTCGAATAAACGCCGCACTTGAGAGCAAAAATATAAATAAACGCCGCACTCAAATAGATGCCGCATCCATGATGCGGTGTTTATTCAAATAATATACTCAAAAGCGAGTACAGCGAATAATCTAGTTCCAGCAAACCTAAAAATATATTTTCCTTGATTATAACAATGTTTATCAGTGCATTCAAAGCTCTGAGGAATATAATTGAGTGAACTTTATTCTATGACATGCATCGCATTCGTATTAAAACGCAAAGTGAGAATGATAAAGTAAATGACATTTTAGACAAACACTGAAATATGTGCCTGTTTTTAAAAATTCAAACGTTCAGTTGCTATTGTTTGTAAGAAATAAATTGGATTTTAAAATAAACACCGCCCTCCAATAAAAGCCGCACCAGAATCATGAAAAATTTAATAAACGCCATGGCGTTTAATCAAATAAATACGGTAGTATCTAACAAAAATGTGAACAAAAATGCGGCCATGGATCAACAAAGAATGCAGGTTAGCGCACAATATTCTCCTGTAAGTTAAACATCACCTTACAGGAGATAAAAACTGTCTTTTCTCACCACCATTTTTAATACCGAAAAGGCCCTGGGGACAAAGTTCAATGTCACACATTATGCAGGAGTTGCCTAAACATCAACATGGAGCTACTTCTCCAAACCATCAACATTTGGACATTGTAAGCTCATTTTCAGCAACGTCAGGAAATTGTCAAATATCTTCCAGCATAAAAATTCTAGAGGTTAAATCCTATTCTAAACCTGGGCTGAAATGCTTTTTGCGACAAACATGATTTGTGATTAGGCCTGTCACTTTTAATGAAAAAATGCTGTGAGCCACAGTTACAAACATTGAAGAACAGGAAAGATGAACTGGGAACGAGAATCTGTGCCTCGCTGGCTCGCAGATTGTGCATACCGTATTTTCCGGTGTATAAGTCGAACCCACTTTTTGAGCCTAAAAATTAGGATTTTCTTGATTTGGCATTAAGTATGAGGAGAAAAATTATTTTTGATTTTCTAGGAAAACAAGTCTTATCTCTCTTGCAGAGCATCTTCCAGATTCAAAGTCAAAGTAAACTGAATGAACCAAATAGATCGACTAACGTGCGAACAAATGCACTTCGTTAATAAATTGACAAATATGAAACCAAATTCTCAAGATACCTGCTCCAAATTTCTTTCGTTATGTTTGTGGCTCAGTTTGAGGCTTTTTACAATGAAGAAATGCCGTAAAATGAATGCATGAAGCCATAGAACGAGTCTGTGAACAGGCCACCATCTTGGATGCTTAGTAACCCAGCTAAGCTCGAACAACACTGGAAACCAGTAGTGTGCGGTTACCAAGTTTCTAGCGTCTTGTCGATCAATGTGCGATTTGTTTTCTTCAGAAGTAGTAGTAGTTATTGATTTCAAGCACAAAATAACCTCAAACTTGCATGCATTGAGCAGGAAAATCGAACATTTCTAATGACAAATTCCTAATGTGAAGAACTCACACTCGTAAAGGTAAGAACATGTATTTTGGTAAGAACATGTATTTTGCTCAGAAAGCGAAACCAAGATCTATCGTTGCTCCTTTGCTGCAATAAATGTCACTTCCATGTTAATCTCAGGGTGTCATTGTTATGCTAATTTCCTTATGAACCGACAGCTCTTGAGTTTTGGCCAGTGTATAAGACGAGGTCGATTTTTGGGGCAAATTTTCGTGGTTTCAGGGGTCGACTTATACACCGGAAAATACGGTATCCAATGCCTTTTATTATAATCAATGATTTCTGTTAGACAATACATATATATATATATATTTTATACTCACTCAGTGAGTCGACTGTTGAGTTCTCCTGGTTCAGTAGTGTCAAACCAACCAATGTCCTGTTTCAGGATGGATCTGAAGAAAGCCATGCGCATTTTTCTCACTTGACGTGTGGCAGTTAGTGACCAAAATGCCATTTGTCCATAGGCTACCACCAAGTTTCCAATGGCCAAATAAACATAATATAAAGCAAACTGGACCATTTGGCCTTCAATATCAGGAAGCTCAACATTATCTGTATTATTACTATTGTCCATAGCTGCTCTATTCCTCTCTGCTCCAAAGTTAATGAAACTATCAATAAGATCACCAAAGATTATAAACTGAAGGGGCACTGCTGCGCCATGACCTATTGCTGACAGACTTCCCAACACCATGAGTATTATGTCTATCCTACTACTGAACCGAAACTGAAAAATAGAAATAGAAATAGAAAGTAATATTGATTGACCCAGTTTAACTTAAGACTGCATTTGTTTAAGCAAAATTAAACCAGTTTCACATTTAATCTAGATTGTTTGGATTTTCCTGTTTAAACTGGAACAAACATCTGACAAAATTAATTATTTAATAATTATTAATTTTATTGATCCGTGCCCTGATCCATGCCATGCATTTTTTGTTTGCCCGATCTACATGTAACAGCCCACGCCATGATAAAAATGCCAAGTTTTTAATTGAAACCATGGATACCAAACAATACCCATCCGCATGATCCACACCTCAAGACATGGATCATTCAAATAATTGCAATCCAACAATAAAAAATTGTTGTTTAATTGTCCCAAGATGGAATGGAAAATCAATATTTTGTTCACATTAGCATTTTAGTTATTCTGAGTAATATTACCTATTTTTATTTATAATGTGTGGTTCCAGAAAATATCCATACCCCCCCGACGGAAGGCACTTTGGTTTTCACCCCCCTACCCCCCAGGAATTTCCCTTCCAGGGGGTGTTTGGTGATCCCCCCACCCCCCAGGAAATTCCAGTATTTTAAAACATGGACCCACTCCTCCCCTCGGAAATTCCAAAAGGTTTTGTACTTAAAAAATGAAGACTCGGTTACGTGAATGAAGCTTAAGTTATTAATAAACTTAACAGTATAAACTCTATCTTCATTTTAAAGATCGTACGCTACAATTTTCACATCTTTACCATCACTAGTTGTGGTTCAAAGTTCACGTTTTCTGAAAAAATGTATCATGTTTCATGTTCCGCCTGTGATAAAGCTTTATAAAAGCCTAAAAGGTATCTTTCTTTCCCGAACCGATAAATGACTTTCAATCGTTTGTTATCTTTTCGGTCTCATCTTTTGAGTTATCCGTTTAATATAAACGAAGCTAAACGAAAGTAAAAGCTTTCACCTTATATCTGCTATTACAGAATGAAAAGTCACGATCGACTGTTTCCTGCTTGCAACTTACCCGGACTTTTTAAGCGCCGCCGTTGAATTTTGTGCGCTTCTAGCCGCTAGAAAATATATTTTGTAGCTTAATAAAAGTAAACACGCGAATGTTTGTGAACAAGCGCCGTTTAATGATGTTCGCTTCGCAGTTATCCGCTAGAAATAAATAATAGTAAACATTTTGACACAAATGTTTGTGAACAAGCGCCACTGAATGATGTTTGCTTCGCAATTATCCGCTAGAAATAATAAAATTGTTGCGTTCTGCGGTTCAGTCTGATGATGTTTACGACGAGCGTGAAATTTGATCGGGGGAAGAAATTTATCACGTGCTAGGCAACCGCAAGAAAAGCCGAAATTCACTCCTTTGCTTCAAAGCGCTGATAATTTTATATATTTATTAGGAGATAGTCTTTGCATTTTCATAAGTAATAAAGATTGGAAGAGATTTTGATTCACAAGTATTCACAAAGAAAAATAATATTCGGTGACCGGAAGTGAAGGGACTTTCATACGTCGCAACGCAAACAAGATACCGCTGGGAGTCCGGGGACGAATTTCCTGTCACGTCCGCCATTTTGACGATGCTTCGTTCAAAAACACTTCGTTCTTCGCCGGGATAACTTGCAGCGCCAGCAAACTCAAAGCAAAAACAGAAACATTAAAGCTTATAATGTTAACTTCATCTCAATGGACAGGAGCTCTGATTTTTTTTTTAAACAGCGTACGTAAGTATTGCGCCGTGCTTTTCGTGATTCATCACCCTCTGGAAAAGAAGCTTCTCGTGAACCCCCCCAACCCCTCGGAAATTTCTGCCTTTCAACCCCCCCTCCCCCTCGGAATTTCCAACTGTCTTCCGTGGGGGGGTTATGGATATTTTCTGGAACCACACAATTCTATATTGTAAAAATGTTCTTTGTAAAGTATGCAGGGCATCTGACAGGATGTGGCAATGCAGATCCGCATAATTATCTAATTTCCGCATCCTCCGCATCTTTGGAGCATTTTCCGCATAAAACTGAAAAATTTGCCCAATATTAACAAATAAAGCAGCTGCAAACCTTCCTCATAGATATAAAAGCCAAAGAGATTGATTATTTTGAAGCAGTTTTTCTCCTAAACATTGACGAAAACACACCGCTTTGTTCACGAGTGAGTTTTAACCTCCAGGCGTTCCACGCGTCTGTTGGCGATGAGCCTGGATACTAGTTTTGTGGTTAGCCTGGTTACTAAAATTAACCAAGATGGCCGCTTGTTTGGCTTCTTTTTTTCATCTTCGGTGTTCCTTCATTGCTAAAAGCTTCAAAATGTCTGACAAAGATAGCGAGCACTGTTTTAATACAGGTATTTTGATGTCCGTGCATTACGTGTTCGATGTAAATACATTGGAAAGGCCCAATTATCACTTTAAATTTCTGCATAATTGAGCATGTTTTCTGCGTAAAATCAGATGCCCTGAGTATGGTACCGTAATAAAGTGTGTGTTGTTGTTGTTGTTGTTGTTGTTGTTGTAGTTCAATGTAATGCAAAATTATAATAAATAATAAATTACATGTATATCAAGTCTTGATTTAAAATACAAATGCAGTTTCCCAATTACATTTAGGCTTTAAAACTTGGCTAAATAATGAAATTACATTTCAACACATTAAGAATATTAAATGCATTTTTAAGGCAGCATAATTCTATGTAATTTACAAGCAAGTCAGTATAAAAAGCCCATGATGTAACAACCTTAATTATTCCAGCATTTAAAAACCTGAAAGTTAGTGTTCATTAAAGCGAACACAAATTAAAGTGACAGTTAAACCCCATTTATACTGACACTGAAGATATACTGGCCACAGAAACAGCAGTTAACAGGGTGTCTTGTATATATTAAGCTGCTTGACATGGTATTTACTTAAAAGTTTTTATTTTTTATGCCAAAATAGAGTAAATTACTGCAGGTATAACCCCACCAAGGTACAAAAAATTTATGATTAGACAAATGTTATTTTAGTTTGTAGTTTTCCTTCAACCAACTGATAGTACTGTACATGCATACTGGTATGTATACTAGCTGATCATGACTGACTTGGCGCATTTGAGAAAAAAAAATTAATCACTTGTGATGGGAAAAAGTGCCACTCCATGCCTGTATTATGCTGGTAAACTTTAGAGAACAAACTAATATACATTAGCCGGACTAAGACAACTGTCTGTAGTAATTAAGGAAGTCCATTAATTATTTTTTTACACGAAAAAGGGTGACCGTAAAGTGAAGTCAACTGTTGTTTAGCCAAAACTAGCTGCAAATTATTCAGGTTGCGTGATATTCTACTTACAAAATAAAGTTCATAATGCGAAAAGAAAATAATAGTAATTTTAATAACTATTAAGAACTCACTTATGCCAACTCTCCCGGATTATCCGGGAGTCTCCAGGTTACGGAACGAATCTCCCAGTCTCCCGTACAGGTCACCAAATCTCCCGGATAAAAACAACTTTGGATCTTTTCTCTACAATAGGCTAAGATTTTAACCCAAAAATAATTTACTCTTTCATCATGTCTTAACTTCACAAACGTTTTTTGGATCTCAGGAATGCACTTTCAGAGGGTAAAGCCAAAAAAAAAAACATTACGGACCCCTAGATGCACGTGACTATATGTACGTCGCTCGATCCACACCTTCGGTGCAAAAAAAAATTGCACCCTCAGAAAAATCTCCCTATTTTCAATCTCCGGAGGTTGGCATCTCTGAGAACTACACATAAAGGTTGTCACATAATTATCTGAGACAACTTACCAGTTGTCCTAAAGACACTGCAGGTGGTTTCTCTTCTTTTTCTTTTTTGCCTTTTTTCTTATCTTTATCACTATTATGTACAAATGAAAGATACATGCATTAACAAATTAAAGTTAAGCACAAATTTTATACTTCTTATTGACGTTTTAATATTTTTCAGTTTTACTATAATCTTAATCCAGGGCTGTGCTCTAGCAGCGTCCAGGTGCTACAGGCGACCAACTTTTGTCTTTGGGTGACAAAAAAAACTTAGTTTATATATACAGTACCACTCAAAAGTAAGTTACCACCTCTCGTCTCGTTTCTCGCGAGACGAGAATACGAGAATCTCGTCTCGAGAGAATCAGTGAAGTGGATATTTTGGAAAACATTACGATCAATTATCTCGCGAGAAAACGACTAATGTGTAGCAATGTGTTTGTCACAGGTTAATAGGCTTTTGAATCAAAAAACTGCCGTCACAAATGGAAAACTTGAATGGAAGTTATGTTAAAAATCGGAAAACACGACGTTAGTGAAAGCGCTTGATTTGCACGGCTTTATAAATATAGCAACAAACCCTGCTGCGATCGATCGAACTTTGTAAATGTGCGTTGTTTACAAACACCGTCATGAATTAGTCATGGTTCTTTTTTGCTCCTGGGCCATCTTTACTTTCATAACATTCGATTATCGATTATCAACACACGTTTTATTCAAAACTACAGTTTTATTCAACAATGAAACTAAAAGTTAAACTAAACTAAGTTTTATTCAACAAGTTTCCCGAAAATGTTTCGACCTTTGACAGTATGCAAATATGAGCGCTTTTGGAAGTCCAAAGATGTCCCGTGGGAATGCACTGTCGGCTCATTCCAAGTCTGAGATTATTCTCGCTTTTAAAAAGCGGGATAATTTTTCTCTTTCACCGCCCTCATCTTCATTCACCGCGTTCCATTTTTCCGGGAAAAAACTTTTGATAAGAAACACGTTATTCACGTGATGAATTTAGTCGGTGAAAGTGGAAATGCAAACAAACAAAATTTGATACTCGTGCCTTTGACAACGTGACATAACTTGTGACTTGCGACTATAAGCGTGTTGCAAAGAATTTGAAAGAAAGCAAGGTCTAGAATCATGCCGAAAAAACTCACAACTTCAAAGTCTACTGATATCATAATTAATGACAACTGTCGAAGGCAGAGTATTTTACTGTTTCAATTGTAACTTTATAAGTGTTGTGGAATCCACGATATTTAATGCAAATCAATGCAGCCGCGCCGACAAATTGGCGCCCGCTTCTACATGTATGTTTACTAAAATGAAAATTTGCTTGCACTAAGTAAACGAGAAATACTCAGCACATCATGGAAATTTTTATCATTAAAGATTGTGCCTTTTACTTCCAAAGATACATAATAGCGGGAAAAGCGTCACCTACTCCGAACGGCAGTGTTACAATCAATGACAAGCGCAGAGTTCAGGAAGCGAACTGATCGGCCCGTACTGGCGACGCTGGATAGCGATTGGCAAATTTTAATATACATGTAACTGGCATGTTTGAAGACGCTGAAAGCCATGAACGTTATGTTTTCGATTTAAAACATAAAACTTAACACCATTCGTATGAATATGATTTTTGAGGCCTCGTAGATTTGAAAATTTGAAGACTATAATCTTAATGCACGCACTACGCAACAGAGTTCGGCAAGTGAAGCATAGTCAAGGCGGAGTTTCATTGCGTTCATGTTGCTACAGTGTGTTTTACAATAGGCTACCGGTATTAAAATCTTGCGAGAAGTTTAAGGCAGTGAAACTTACAGTTTTTAAAGCTTCTCACGATACGAGTGTCTCGTCTCTCGATACGAGAATCGCATCTCGCGATACGAGAATCTCGTCTCGCGAGACGAGAATCGCGTCTCGCGAGACGGTGGTAACTTACTTTTGAGCGGTACTGTATGTAGCTAATAACTGAGGACCATGCTACATTTTATAGTTGGACTCCCATTCAGCTCCCAATGATAACACTTATTAAGAGCACCACGGCCTTGCTAATCAATTCAAAACCTCACTCCAAATTCAAAATCCAAAACCTCACTCCGAATTCAAAAACCTCACTCCGAATTCCAAAACCTCACTCTGAATTCTAAAACTTCACTCCGAATTCCAAAACCTCACTCCGAATGCCAAAACCTCACTCCGAATTCTAAAACCTCACTTTGAATTCCAAAACTTCACTCCGAATTCTAAAACCTTACTCTGAATTCTAAAACTTCACTCCGAATACCAAAACCTCACTTCCGGTTAAAGTCGCAAGGGACTGGATTGAGTTTTGTCAAAATGTATGATGGGATATTAGCTACATTTTCAAGATGGCGGTGGCAAACTCGACAACACTAAAATGTGACAGTATTATAAAAGTGACAGCCAAACACGACTCCCGCTAGTCGCAAAATGTATAAAGAAGCATTTAGAATGGCTTTCCCAACAGTGCTCGAAATTGCGACCAATACGGTCGCATTTGCGACTTAATTTTTGTGTTTGCGACTAAAACTTCCAGAGGAGTCGCAAATTTGCGAGTAGTTTTCGCCTTGGCCAATAACGAAATGAAAAGCCTAGCAGTCGCTACTTTGCCACTATTTTTGCCGAAATAAATAAAGAACTGAAAAAATATATTGTTGTGTCCCTTGATTATCGTAGACATTTGAAGATATGGGGTAAAATTGTACGTAATTTACCCGCAATGTTACGACGCAACGCTATTCCCTCGATCGCGGCCGCCATTGCAGCGGTTTCTTATTCATATGTATTGCAGGCTCATATTTTTGTTTGTTAAACCGCTGGATTAGAGCTGTCATCGCGGCTGATCGCGGCCAGGTGGAATCCGCCAAAGTATCGTCAATTTCGCAACGGTGACAGACGTTTAAGTAGATATGTTCAAAGATTGTTTCCTTTCTGGAAGCTAATTTCACCAAAAAATATAATTTTGAGTTGTACCCTAGTTTTAAGATCGAGAAAAATGTCTTGATCGTTACGATTGTGGCGGCCAAGTTTATAGTATTGCATGTTTCGTTCTGTACATGTACAGTCATCATTAGAGATAACGTGAAAGCTGTTGAAGTAATAAAATCAGTCTTGTTACATGTAATTATTTGTTACTTACTTATCTCTTCGGGCTCATTTGTTAGTCAAAGTTATTTTTTAACTAATTGTTTATTTGCTACTTAGTTTTGCGACTAAAATTTGTGAACTTGCGACTTGATTTTCGTATCTAGTCGCAAAATGGCGACTGAACTTTTTTTTTAATTTCGAGCCCTGCCCAAGAAGGTCTACAAGATGTTTGTTCCCCTTAGATCGCTAAAACAGAGATGTGACAAGTGCTCGATATGTATTGTATGACTCTTTGATCATTGGGATATAAATCTCTTCAATGACAGAAGGTCAGTTTACATGCTGTGCATAGCCATTTATAGTATTGTTTCTTTTTGCCTTCGTTATGCTAGCTCTCTTGGCATAATTATGTTAGGGCTTCTTTGGCTAACTTTTGTTGCAAGATAAGTAGTTATCCGCTGCAGTTTTTATTGTTATTAATATGCTAAGATCAGTCAATCTCTCAGCTTGTGATTTAGTGTCCAAGTCTGCGGTGTGCAAGACTTGTGAGAAAGTGGATCTTTATCAAGGATGTAAGCGTCCAAGATCGAAGTCTGATTTTGGAATAATGACTTCTTGCAGTTTATGTTTTAGCTCCTTGTTTTATTATGTTTTTGAGTAGTGTTTCTTGGAGCTTGAAGAACCTCCGTTGTTTCATAATGGCATTGCATCCCAACATGGCTTGTACAGATATGGTGATCTGTTTTGAAGATCTCACAGATGCTAGTGAATTCCTACGTTTTTCTTAAGCAAGACTCAAGTTTCGGTTCTTAGGTGAAACTCATCAGTTGCTCCCATAAGTAAGGGAGAACAAAATAAGGGGAACAAATATCTCGTAGACCTTCTTGGGAAAGCTATTCTCAAGGCTTCTTTACATTTTGCAACTAGCGGGAGTCGTGTTTGGCTGTCACTTTTATAATACTGTCACATTTTAGTGTTGTCGAGTTTGCCACCGCCATCTTGAAAATGTAGCTAATATCCCGTCATACATTTTGACAAAACTCAATCCAGTCCCTCCCCAGTGAAGTTTTAGAATTCGGAGTGAGGTTTTGGAATTCGGAGTGAGGTTTTTGAATTCGGAGTGAGTTTTGGAATTTGTTGAGGGGTTTTGGAATTTGGAGTGAAGTTTTAGAATTCGGAGTGAGGTTTTGGAATTTGGAGTGAGGTTTTGGAATTTGGAGTGAGGTTTTGGAATTCGGAGTGAGGTTTTTGAATTCGGAGTGAGTTTTGGAATTTGTTGAGGGGTTTTGGAATTCGGAGTGAAGTTTTAGAATTCGGAGTGAGGTTTTGGAATTCGGAGTGAGGTTTTAGAATTCGGAGTGAAGTTTTAGAAATTATTTGGAGTGAAGTTTTAGAATTCGGAGTGAAGTTTTAGAATTCGGAGTGAGGTTTTAGAATGTGGAGAATTGTTTGGAATTCGGAGTGCACTTGTGGGCCACGGTAGATAGGAAACAAAACATTTTATTGGGATGACCTTAACGGATAAAGGAAATGCTGATTTTTTGGGTTGTTGACACTGCCCAAGGCCCAAGGTGCGTGGAATAAAAACAGGCATGTAAAATTATATACAAATCTTGTAAACACAAAATCACTGTTAGGTAAACAGAGTTGAACTTGAACTTGATTTTCAACTTAAAATATTACTGAAAAACAACATAAAACGTGAAGGGTTTTTTTTAATAACATGCAGTGAAGTGAAGTGGTTTGGCATATCTTTATGGCCGGTAGTCCATGCTCCAATAAGCCCCTCGACCACCCACACATTAAAGTCAGTGTAAAAACGTTCTCTGGCTAAAAAAATTTAAAAAGACGAGTTTCCAGCTGCCTGAACGGTAAAAGAAAATGATGAAAAAACGCGCATGACACACGCACACGTTGTTATGTAATAACTAATTAAGTCAAACTCATGTCATGTACATTCTCAAGCTTGTAATATAAGCTTAAATACACACATAACGTTTCAAAATAAACTAAGTTACATTCTATAGAATGGCGTAGGTTTTAATTTGTAAGCTTAAATTAATTAGACAACACTACGATCTATGATTGAAGGAATTTTCTTCATGTCACCTGTTATCATCGTCTTTGATGACCATTCCATTTGCAGATTCCTCGCCGTTCATCTCATCGGGGGCAATTTTCACCTCGAAATCGTTGAGATTTTTTTCATCGCCTGGGTATGGAGGTGGGGGAGGGAATGGATCACTTTTTGTTCGATAAATTCCCACTATTCCTTCGTCTGCACCTTCCATGACAATAAGCTTATTGTAATTTAAAAGCGACAAATAAGCTCAAAGCTGACCACTCTGTTGTCGTTTGGGAGTTATGCACCGTTCGTTCTTGTTAAACGTTGTCTTCAGTAAGCCTCCGAATACCATATGCTGCAAGTTTGAATAGGTTGATGCCTTTTATGGGTTCTTGAGTGACAAACACTTTTAGTTGAGCTCAGCATTATCATTGTTGCCCGTGTACACATGAATTGCTGTCGTCGACGACTAAATTTAGCGTGTCTCAAGTAGCTGTATTGCGCATGTCACGTCGTGAGTCACATGAGCCGATCAGAGTGACTGGATACTAAAATAGCCAAATAGTTGACTAAAATTAAAAGGATCAAAAAAGGTTGATAAAATTCTTTAGAAATTTAGCAACTGTACGAACACTTTTTGAAATTTAAAATTTTCTACGTGCATAGAATCACGATATAAGAACGACTTTGACAGGGTGATGCAATTATGAATATGCGTCATCCGGCATTGTTCCTGATGAATTTGAAGTGCCAATTGTTTACAGCTTTAGCCACCGGTAAAAAAAACAGCATCTGCACGAAGTTTGGCTCCTTAGATGTCTTAGATATGTAAGAAGTGTGACTTGGAAGCTACATTGTTTAAAATCAAGTGCGGTGAAGGTCGAGCCGTGAAGCCCAGCCAAAAGGTCGCAAAACATATTTTGATCGAAAGTGGAATTAGCTCCCGGCAAGCGTGTTGTGTCATGGCCGAGGTAAAATCATCAAAGGCCTTTCAGTTTTGTCCATCACTGAGCCTGGGTTGGGCTTGACCCTGAGCCTGCGAGCAAGGGCCAGCAAGCTCTTTTTAGTGCTGCTGCTCGCAAGCATCCCTCCGCCAACGGTCGTAAAATAAATAGAATCGCATTTTTATGTGATTTATAATTCTGCACTCTAGTAAATTTCACGTATAAATCCGGTCCTTCTCCGCCGGAACCATCTCGGAAACGGAAATACGTATTTTGAACTTTATGAGTTGACAAGGTGATCAACTGAAGAACCGAGTAGAGTTAGAGAATGGACAAGCTTCTCAAACTGACAACCAAGTAATGTCAGTAATACCAATCAATAAAATAGACAAATCGAAAGAGAAAGGGATTTGTTCAACTTGTTTTGAAAATTTCTTTTTTTGCATTTTATAGTTGTAGCACTGGGTGAACTAGTGCTCGGAGAGTACCCTAACATAGTGCACCGACTGCTGAAAAATATAAAAGAAAATCCAAAAAGAAGGCCACCGCGCTAAGGGAGGGTTGTCAAACTCAGTAATCTGTGCAATTTTTAGATCTTATCACGTAATGTTTAATGGAAATATTAGCTATCAAAAACGCAGAATTGTTGGGTTGCAAAAGCGCTAATGAGCCAACAACAACAACAACAATACATACATTCTTTGTAAAATTTTGAATTTTTAAAACAGCATTGCACGAACAGTATCTAGTAGCAGGTAGTACCGGTATCGGGCTCAAATTTCCAGAGTTGATTTTTTTCTAGCTGAATTATTTATTAGAGAATGAGGTGCATATGCTGATGAGGCAATAATGGTAAACAAACTTCGGGCTAATGTCACGGGAGAATAGAAGGTATCTCATTCAGTATTTATTCAACCACAGTTACATGTAATCGAGGGACTCGGTTATCTTGAAGACTTGAATGCAGCTTACAACAGCTTACAACCGTGCACATATTTTGTCAGTTCATCACAGGCTTAACTGAATAACTCAGATAACTTAAGGAAAAGATTTGTATTCGTTAGTTGCTTGAAACAAAATTTAAAATCTATTGTGGTTGTGCACGATCAAGGCCAAAAACGCTAACAAAAGTATCAAACAAAAAGTTAACATTTTTCAGCGTTTCATAACTATTGCGCTTTATTTTAAAACTAATTCACCCCCGTGTTTCAAACAACAATGGATAGGTTTAACTAGCTTCTTTTTAAAGAAAAGCTGAAATAAAGAATATTGCTTAGTCATATGGCAGCTTTCTTCCGGTATATCAGCGTCATTATTGAGTGGGTTCTCTAAGCCTATTATTTGCCATATTGCCCTTCTCCATTATTCAGCGAAGTCAGCGAATAGTTAACTATTATAGCGCGAAAGCGCGCGTGATATCGCCTAATTTTTAGCCGACGAGGCCGGATATCACGCAAGCTTTTGAGCGCAATAATTCCTCGCGAAGCGAGGGCCGAAGGCCCGAGCGTAGCGAGGTTAATAAATTTGTCGTCCCTCGGGAGCTGAGCCGCGTGAATTCGAGCGAAAAATATATTTATATTTATAATTCAACACATTGATACACTGCCCAAATATGGTAAAAAGGTATGGTATCGATAGATGTTATGTCCGCATGACGTATAACCAGCGATGGAAGTAAATTTCGCATTTTGAAGGAAAGTGAAAATGACTGCTGGCTGCAATTTCGTGTTTTGGGGCGAAAAAGTGCGTGAACTATTAGTTAAAAAAGGGAAAAGAAAGAAAAAAGAAAAGAAAAGAAAAGAAAAGAGAAAAAGTATTGTTCACATGATTGGACAAAAAAGGCGCGAAATTTTCGCGTTGTCGCGGTCGCGGTACTGGTCGCAGTGTTTCTTGGCGTAGCTGAATGAAAACTGGTTCAAGGTTTGACCGCTCGACAAGGAGTGAATGAAGTAGCACAATTTTCGTAAAATTCCTTTGGTAATCACCTCTGGAATATGATATAGGCTTGATGCTTCCTCAGAATAGTTTCTGATCTCGTCATTACGGCTGTAGGAGCTAAGAAACGAGCAAGTTTGTAAACAACATTGATTGACTCAGCTCGTACTTCGATGTTTGAAAATTTGGTGCTGATGGAAGGGAATAAAAAGCCAAATCAACTACAGGTACGATGTTTTAACCGTTTCTTGTATCCTTTAGCTGTGAATTTTTGTAAGACATACTGTCCACGCTGCTGTTCTTTCCGACTTTTCGCCGCTATGTTTAGGTTTGTTCAATTTGTTTTGATTCTGAATTGACCTTTTCAAGATACGAAACACTTGTAACTAAGACATTCTATGCCATTTTACTGTGTTTTAATTCTGGTAGTCACTACTTTGTCCCGTTCTTCGAGTAGACGAAAGCTCTTCGTAGAAACCCTCAACTGATTGTGTACGCTAAATTAATTTTAGCTTAGCAAAAGTTTCGGCAATCGCTGCTAGTGCTGTTTAAGAAATGGTGCGAGGCAAAATATTGTTGTTAGCCTTTTTACTTAATGAAAGGTTGTATATCTCAATGAATTTTTTCTCGAAACTGTGATTTGTTATCAATGTGTTGAATTACAAAACAGTTATAGTGTTCAAGCTTGCACAATATTGACAAAGGCGCCACTTTCATTCATGAACTGTGTGATGTTGCAAGTTTCGCGCGGTAAAACATATGTAAGCTTTTTTAAAATAAAAGGCTTGGCTTGGATATTTTTTCTTCAAACTATGCTTTGTTATCAATGTGTTGAATTATAAAACTATTATAGCGCTCAAGCTTGCGTGATATCGCCTAATTTTAGCCGACTCGGCCTACGGCCTCGTCGGCTGGCGATATCACGCGCGCTTTCGCGCTATAATAGTTAAATATACTTGATGGTGTCCTGGTAACTAAAATCGCGACCGCTGGCAATGGCGCACTCATGTTTATTCATGGAGGCCCGGCAGCCGTTTACCCTTACTCTGTGAAAAAATGTTCTGATGCAAATGAGAAAGAACGGCAAACACGACAACGCTGGATTCAGCAGGTGGCTGGAAATCCTTGTCCGAGAACTTAACCACCGAAACTCCGCTGAACGGTGACTTGAAATTCAGCGCGATCGAGCAACGAAGAGACAACGACAGCATAGATTGCAAAGACTTCGAACAGCCCAGGCACACCGTTTGACTAGGTTCAAACGCCTTGAGCGATTGCCGCCATTAGAATTGTGAACGAAACCGATCAGGAGAGGCGACACCGACTGGAAATGTTGGACAAAATGATTCTGTTTGTAGACACAACGAGAGGCGGCAAGAATTACACGATCAGCTAAATACTCGTGACGAATATCTTTCATACCTGAGACGGTAGGGGAAAGCAAACACTGATTACAGGAAAGGCTCAAAGAAGAAGAGCGAATAAGAAATGTAGCTCAAATCACTGTAATTTGATGTTTATTGATATTTTCACTTAGGTCACTAAGGAACTTTTTAAATGATCAAAACTACAGATCACAAAGGTGGAAATTATTTCCCAAATATACAACAATTACATGATTGTCTGTGAATGAACAGTGAGTGAATTGTGCTTTGTATACGTATACGGTATCTTGAGTTTACAGCATTCCTCTCTAAAATAGTTCGATAAGAAATAACATTCGAATAGTCTAGTAAGGAGAATTTCTCTTTACAATTTGGATAAAAACATTTTGTTAGCAAAAAACAATTTTCTGTTAGCAATCATGACCAGCTAATCTGTAGCAACTGTATACCCCGGGGGGTGGACTCCCATATGTGGTCGGGCGGGGGTGCTCGTCGTATCTTTTAGGGGTTAAAATTCGGGATCTAGGTATCTTTTAGGGTATATGATGAAAAAAAATGGTATCTTTAACGAGGCCAACTAGGCCGAAACATGTTGTAATGTTATTAAAAGGGTTTAAAAATCAGAGCGTCTCCTGATTCTACACTTTGCTACACACTGGCCACTCCACCAAAACTGAAAATGGTATCTTTTAGGGGTAAAAATGTATTTTCCACTGGTATGCAGTTGATACAGTTCGTTAGCACTTATGTTTTACTGTATTGTTAATACTGTTAGGCGTGTCTCCAGGGATTTTGTGATTGGTTAGTGTTCAGTATTTAAGGTTTCAAAGAGTTGTTCAGTTCCTCTCGCTCTCGCATTCCATTCTGACGTTTGCTGGTTTGCTGGTTTAACGGGTTCGCCGAAGAAGGCAGGGATGAATATTGAGGGAGAAAGTAGTTTGGCGTCTTCAAACCCTGAAACTGGCGACATCGCGTCTCAAAACTCCTCCTCGAATCCGCGTCTAGTCGATGAGGTTTTCTCGCTCTTCAAGGGCTACCTGTCGTCGCAGTTAGAGGAAAAAGGAAAGCAGTTCGAACGTAGCGCGAAGATCGATAAAGAAGCTTCTGACATCAAATATAAAGGAAATCGTAAGCAGTTTGAACTTAATTCGCGGCTTGATCATATTTTAGTTCAAATTGAGGAGAGTGCAAACAGCCCGGCCGAGATTCACAAATTGGTGGCGGAAGGTAGGCTTATCATCAAGAAGCGCCAAAAGCTCATTAAAATAGCAGACAAGAGCAAAAATGGCTGGTTGGTCGTCCAGGAGTACGAGTCCGATGAGCTCGCTTCGGACTCCGAGGATGAAAAGAAATTACGCAAAGCCAAGGCTGCTGTTGAAAGGAAGCGAAAGGAGCCGATCAATAACGCCGGTAATCCTGCGAAGAAATTTAAATCTGCTTATAACGATTCTCAGCTTTTTCGCGGTAAGACCATTACTTATTTTACTTTGTGAGCTCTCTGGTTGGATTGCCTGAGCATCCAACCATCAAGATGTTGTCTTTGTGTATCTATGTATTTAGGAGGAAAATAATTTACGTTCGTTTGAGTGTAGCGAATTAGAACGTAAATGTATTTTCCACTGGTATGCAGTTGATACAGTTCGTTAGCACTTATGTTTTACTGTATTGTTAATACACGCTGTTAGGCGTGTCTCCAGGGATTTTGTGATTGGTTAGTGTTCAGTATTTAAGGTTTCAAAGAGTTGTTCAGTTCCTCTCGCTCTCGCATTCCATTCTGACGTTTGCTGGTTTCCCGCCCACCCACCCTGTTCGTTTTTCCTTCCCTCTTTTAATTATTTTTCTTTCATTTAGGCCGTTCAGAATATGCTACAAGTTCCAGCCGTTGTTACCGTTGCTACCGACCAGGGCACTGGGCCAAGGACTGCCGAGTCATGTTGCCTTCCACCGCCAACAGGAGCGGCTTCTATTATTCAAACTGCGCCACATCTGTTAGGCCCGGATCAGGAGGCTGTGCCAATGGTAGCTCCAAGTGATGGGGGTGAGAATGGTCTGTTTACGCAACTTTCAGAGGTAAAAGAGGCTTTTGAGTTTGAAGATTCAAGCACTCCACTTTTGTCAGATGTCAAAGGTAGTCTGAGAAGACATGTGGAATTTTGGCGCAGAATAGGTGCCCCTAAATATATTTTATCAGTAATATGCGAGGGTTACCGTTTGCCTTTTCAGCAGATTCCCCCGGGGTTTAGCTCCAAAAACAATAGGTCATCTTTAAATCAGTCGGAATTTGTTTGCGAAGCTATTTCGGAGCTTTTGCATTCGGGTAGGGTGTCAGAGCTCATCGAGCCACCCGATGTTGTTAATCCATTGAGTGTGTCCATCCAGTCCAACGGTAAAAAGAGGTTAATCCTCGATCTACGTTACGTTAATAATTACCTGGTTAAGCATAGGGTTAAGTATGAAGATTGGAAGATTGCTTTATCTTACTTCCATAAGGGGTCTTTTATGATTTCTTTTGACCTTAAAAGTGGGTATCATCATATTGAAATTCACCCAGATCACCAGAAGTTTTTGGGGTTCGCATGGAAATTTCCGGGTGAAGATTCTATAAGGTATTTTGCATTTACAGTTCTTCCATTTGGTTTGTCTTCTGCCCCTTACATTTTCACCAAATGCCTAAAGCCGCTCGAGAAATACTGGAGGTTCAATGGTGTTAATATAGCTTTGTTTCTCGATGACGGCTGGTTAATAGATTCTGATCGTGACGCCTGTTCAGTTTTAGCTTCTAACATTTGGTCTGATTTAAGGAAATCAGGGTTTGTTACCAATGACGAGAAGTCTAAGTGGTGTCCGACTCAAGTTATTGAATGGCTAGGGATTGTATGGGACGCCATTAATGGAACTATTAGTATTTCTGATCGACGGGAACAAAGCATTGCCAAATCAGTGGAAAGGCTCCTTTCAAGGGATCCTTTGGTATCGGCACGGGAGTTATCTTCTATCGTGGGCAAGATTATTTCTGGTGGGGCGGTTTTTGGCAACATTGCCAGAATTATGACTAGATATTGTTCTATTTCAGTAGCTTCTGCCCAGGACTGGGACTCCAAATTTTATCTTGATCAATATTGTGTCAGGGAGCTTCGTTTCTGGGAGGCTAATTTAAAGCGACTTAATTGTAAAGAAGTGGCAGGTTGTTCCATTAAAGCATCTAATTATGTAGTTTATTCGGATGCAAGCGCCACAGGGTGTGGTGCGCATCTTGATATTAATGGTGAGCAAGTTTGTCATAAACAGTGGGATGGAGAAGAATGTGTTAAAAGTTCTACTTGGAGGGAGTTATCTGCTATTTTGTTTGCTTTACAATCGTTTTTGCCATTACTTAAAGGCTCTTATGTAAAGTGGTTTTCTGACAGCCAGAACGCATGCAGAATCATACAAGTAGGAAGTATGAGAAGTGATTTACACGCCATTGCGTTGGAGATATTTCAGTTCTGTGCCAGCTGTGGCATTGAGTTAGAGGTCCAGTGGATCCCACGCACTGAGATTGAGAGAGCAGATTACATTAGTCGTCTCATTGACATAGACGACTGGCAAATTTCAGCTGATTGTTTTGCGTCTATAGAGGAAAGCTGGGGAAATCATTCAGTGGATTGTTTCGCTAGTTATTATAACAAGAAGGTCAATAAATTTTTCTCTCGGTTTTGGAACCCAGGTTGTAGCGGGGTTGATTTTTTCGTGCAGAATTTGGGGGGTGAAAATTGTCTCGTTGTTCCCCCCGTAAGCCTTGTTGCTAGAGCTATTCGTTATTTACACGTCTCCAGGGCTGTTGCGACTGTAGTTGTGCCCTTTTGGCCTTCTTCATATTTTTGGCCCATTATTTCTCGTAAGTTTTCTAGGTTTATAGTTGGTTGCAAGTGTTTTGATTGTACTGCTTTAGAGCAAGGGCGCAATCCTAATTCCTTTTTGGGTAGCAGTAGGTTTAAGGGGTCCATCTTAGCTGTTCGCATGAAGTTTTCTTATTAGGTCTCCGTCCTTTTAAGTGTTGGGTGGGTAAAAGGCATTGGCCTAAACTTTCTTTAAGTTCTTTTAGTGTTGAGTGGGAAAAGACACTGTCCTGAATTTAGTGCGTTTACTTGGGACACTTGTCCTTTTAAGTATTGAGTGGGTTAAACGGCACTGGCCTAAATTTGTTTACATGCGAAATTCGTTCCTTTAGTGTTGAGTGGATAGAAGGACTGGCCTGATTTTAGTGTATTCACATGGGACGCTTGTCCTTTGAAGTATTATATGGATAAGAGGCGCTGGCCTGACCTGGAATTATTACAATGTTTTGTTAAGGCGCTTGCCGTTTTTGCGGTCTATTGTTTATCATCGTTTTTTGAGTGATTAGCTGTATGGAGTGAGGACTCAGGGGTCTGAAAGTTGTTTTGGTAAATAGGTTTGTTTTACTTATATTGCACTTTCTTGTTGCAGATGTTTTCCGCAGATGGCGGTTGGAAATGTCTACCAGTTAATGTTAAGCCTGACATAAGTGATCTTATTTCGACATTGTTGAAGTCCAAGGCGGATTCTACGTCGAAAAGATATCAAAAAGAGATTTCGAAGTTCATTGAATTTTGTATTTTGTCCAGTGTTCAGCCAGTGCCTCCTTTTCCTGTTTCGTTTATAGTTGCTTATCTTTTTAAGGTTTACAGGAATTCTAACTCATATTCCTCTTTAGTTATGGCTCATGCAGCTCTTAAGTGGTTTCTTTCGTTTAGCTTAAGCAGCGGCGTCAATCCACTGGATAGTCCTATATGTCATAATTTGCTGGAAGCTGCTAAGCGTAATAAGCCAGCTAGTGTTAAAAAGGCGCCTATTTCCGCTGATATTATTAAACGTATTATTGATAAGTTTGCTGGTACTTCTGCTAACTTAAAGGACTTACGTATTGCTTGTATCTGTGCGTTAGGTTTTGCGGGATTTTTCCGTTATGATGAGCTTAGTAACATTGCTCCCACGCATCTTGAGTTTTTTCCCGATCATGTTAGAGTATTTGTTCCCAGGGCCAAGAATGACATTTATCGGGAGGGCAATTATGTTTACATCAAGAGATTAGGTAACATTTATTGCCCTGTTGCTCTTTTAGAAAGGTTTATCTCCATGTGTAATATTGAGCTTTCGAGTACTCTTGCTCTCTTCCGTCCATTAAGATACTTTAAGTCTACAAACACCTATAAGGTGTATGGTGAAAGATTGTCTTACACTAGATGCAGGGATATATTTAAAGAATGCCTTAAAGATTTAGGACTAGATCATAAGATCTACGGTCTACATAGTTTAAGGTCAGGCGGAGCATCCTCTGCAGTAGTTAATAGTTCTAATCTTTCTGAGCGGGTTCTCAAGCTCCATGGGCGATGGAAGTCTGATATTGCAAAAGACATGTACATTCTTGAAAGTGTTTCTAAGCGTCTTGAAATAACAAGTCATCTTGGTTTATAAACGTAGCATTTAATTATAGTGTAATTTAGCTTGTTTTATTACTTGTGTATTGTCATAGCTCGTGTGGATTTATTTGGATTAAACGTCATTTGGATTGCCTGAGCATCCAACCATCAAGATGTTGTCTTTGTGTATCTATGTATTTAGGAGGAAAATAATTTACGTTCGTTTGAGTGTAGCGAATTAGAACGTAATTCTGGTTGACCACGCCCACTTTGGTATCTTTTAGGGTTCCACTTTTTTTTTCCCGACGATCACCTCCGCCCGACCACATACGGGAGTCCCCCCCCCCCCCCCCGGGCTGTATACATGTAGGTAAACACATGACACATCAACATTACTGCTTCACATTTATTATTGGAACGGTGATCAGTATCTTAAATCTCCTCACAATATCAGTGTACGAGCAAGTACATAGATTATGCAAATTGAGAACCTGATGATCGATCACCTTCAACATGAGTTGTCTGTGGAAATTGAATACAAATTCACTGTAGTTATATGGCTATGTGAACTGTATTGACACCAGTAAGGAGAATGTTCATCAACAAATTAATTTTGATTTCGAGATTTTTAAAGGGGCTAACTGGTCATGAAGGCCTAAGTACTGGTCTTAACCTATGAATTCTCCATCCAGGTCTCTATGGAAACTCAATTTGCATTGGTAATTAATACCCTGGGGATTATGTTAATGAGACTATAAAAGAAGTTACATGTGCCCCACCCCATCACTCTACTCGAGGCCGCAAAAGTGAATAGTTTGGCGTTTCTGTTATCAACCCCGACTTACTCGATGGCCGACGTGGAACAAGTTCCTCGCGTTGTGGTAGATGAAACAATAGCAGCGCTAATAAGCTCTCCAGCCGACGCGGCAGTTCACAGCGGCTGAAGTTTGACTGGCTGTACAGGCGAATGAGATACCGTTTATCAGGTGTGTTTTGCTCTTCGCGTCCCTGGTTTGTTGTTTAATTCTTGCACTGATAATTGCCTGTGAGGTCTGCCGGCGTGGCAAAGTTTTTTTCTCCGTTAATGCTTGCGTATCTTCTCTGCGTGATAAAATTTTTGTATTGATGTATACCTGTGAGGCTCGCCGACGTGGCAAATTTGCCTGTGTGGCTTGCCTGTGTGGCGGCATTGAAGTAATATTGCCTGTGTGGCTTGCCTGTGCGGCGAATTTGTACTGATAATTGCCTGTGAGGCCTGCCTGTGTGGCAAATGTTTTGTACTGATAATTGCCTGTGTGGCCTTCCTGTGCGGTGAATTTGTACTGATAATTGCCTGTGAGGTCTGCCTGCGTGGTGAATTTTTTGCTCTGTTATCGCATGGGAGGCTTTTCTGTGTGATTTCTTCCATACAATTTGTTCCATTGCCCGTGAGGCTCGCCGGCGTGGCAAATTTATTTGGAGCAACCGAAGTTGTGAGGTGAGATAAGAACACTGAATGTAACAGGATGGCTGGATGAATAATGTACTCTTCAGAATGCTTTGTTTAATAACCATCCCTGGCATAATTGTTGTCGTAGCCTCGTAGACTTTATTTTATTTTCCCCGCCGTTCTTCTTCGGCTATATTTTTAATAGCTCCTGTTCAGGGTGTGTGACTCCTGTTGGTATACCATATATCTTGGTAGCCACCAGACGTTCTGCTCCACACGTGTTGAAGTCGCTCCCTCCTGGTCGGGAACCCCGATACCACTAGGCGTGTTTGTTTTCCATACATCTTATCGATCGGTTTGACAATAGGTGACGTCCCTTTTTAAGCCTTTCTTTTATTTAGATGGTGGGTCGTAAGAGAAAGACCATGATATCTGGTGAAGGGTTTCCGAAACAAGCAAGTTACTGGGTAGAGTTTCGGAATTAGGTTAAGAGAATCAAGCCGAGACTCTGTATGACCTAGGTGGATATAAACGGGGTTTCTGACCAGGAGGGAGGGACAGAGGTAGTTAATTGAAGTGGCATGCTCTCGTCGGGTGAGTCTCCTGAGTTAGAAGCATTACAATTGAGCTTGGACATTGCTAGCTAAATCAACAGTTGTCAGGTGTTATTTGTGTACAGTATTATCATATTAGTCTTCTCATAGGTTTGTTACAAGTTACATTAGGTTATATTACATATTAAGGATAAGTAAGAGTAGGGGTGGGGATTGGGAAGAGTAAGGATTGGGAAGAGTAAGATCATGTTTGTGTTATAAACTTCCTGTGGTGTCTAAAAGATGAGAATGGAAGTGAGCTTGGGGAAGGCCAGAGCGATTCTCCATATCTTATTACCATGTCATTAATAACAATACCCAGGGTAGAATATTACACTATGCAAACTCAATTTGCATTGGTAATTTATACCGTGGGGATTGTGTTAATGAGACTATGAAAGAAGCTACATGTGCCCCACCCCATCACTCTACTCGAGGCCGCAAAAGGGAAGAGTTTGGCAACCCACCCTCCCACCCAATCGAGTAAGTCGGGCTTGATCCTCTCAGCTCCCATCTTCGCCTGGTCTTGGGCTTGTCCCAGGCCAGAGCGATTCTCCATATCTTATTACCATGTCATTAATAACAATACCCAGGGTAGAATATTACACTATACATTGCTTATGGTATTTGTAGAGAATCTGTTGCTTTATCTTGAACATTCATGTTTTGTAATCAATTTCGAAATTCCCATGACCTGTATCCAAAATATAGTATTGTTACTGCTGGGAGAATCTCATGCCACTTTCACCATTAAGTTGTTATTTTGTTAAGTTTGTCACTTTTCAGTAGCAGTAACCTCCTGTGATCTCTCAGAATTGGGTTACCAATTATTTGATGCCCAGTATATAGAACAAAAGCTATAGCAGCATCTAAAGGGAACAGGTTAATTTGGGAGATAGCACTCACAAGCTTCAAAAATGGAATTTAATTGAGACAATCAAAATAAACAGAACACCACTGCATGTTGTCCTGGACCCATGTCCCACAACAGTACTTAATACATCCACTTTCAGACCAATTTTCCTTCTGACAAAAATTTATGAAGATAGGTGGGGGGGGGGGGGGTGAAGAGGAAGGGCCTGAGGATTGTTTGGTACTCAGTCCCAGAAGCAGTTACAGCGACCCACAGCTCAAAATCCAAAACTGACCAGCACCAGCCCCCATTTATTTTATTTTAGGAAGTACAATTTAAATGGAAGAGACTGGGAACGGAAATGTCTCAGCTTTAAATTTTGGGGCCATTGCCAGCAAGCAACCCAACCTCTCCATTTAAATCAGAAATTCCATCTCTCCCTTCCACATCGCTAAAATTTTGCAGTGCATCCTCCCCGAGCTTCGCGAGGTTCTGCGAGACACGTATTTCTAGTAGTTTTATAATTCAACACATTGATAACAAAGCACAGATTGAAGAAAAAATATCGAGGCTGGTCCATCATTTTTTAATTCTCTTGTCAAAATGCGAAATTTACCTCCATCGTTGGACATACGTCATGTAGACATGGCGTATATCGATAACTTTTTGGCCATATTTGGGCAGTGTATCAATGTGTTGAATTATAGCGGAGCTCGCGGGCCGAAGGCCCGCCGGAGCCCCATACTCGTAGCGGAGCACTTGCCAGGCCGAAGGCCTGGCTGCGCAGCTCCATACTCATAGAATTTCATGGTCATAGCTAGCGGAATGTTTCGCGGGCGCGTGTGTGCCCGCCCGTGTTGGACAACATCCGGGATCTTAGCAATTTTGTTTTTCGCGCGGCCACACGTACACAGCCGTGAGCTCGGTAAACACTTTAGTTGTTTTCTTGTGCCTAGCGGAGAATTAAACTCGTTATTTTCCTGCATTTTTTCGCGGTTTGCTACTCAAGACAGGGATACTAATTAAGGTATACTCAGAAGCCGCTTTAGTGGAAAAAGACGAGCTTTCAGGGATAAAATCTTGCTTCGAGGAACTTCATGTATTACGTTTTTATCAATGCGGGAGATGATTTCAGAACCAGAAGCGGAGATTTGAATTTCCAAGCAAGCGAGGAACTTAAAGGTAAAACAGATTACAGTTTTCGATGAGAATTTATGTTGATATCAATCTGTGAGTGACTTGTTATTAGTGTTATTGTTAGTTTTGGCGAATTGATTTTAAAACGTGCCTAAATTTAGTTGTATCGATCTCTTGAATTTCATCGAAGAAAGCTTGAACTCGATGAGCTATAATTAAATGGTACGCGTTTTGCTTTTAAACGTAAACTTATGGAGATTTGAATAAATTTTTTCGAAAGAAGATTGTGTTGTCCATTTTTATGTGTTTGTTCATTCATTAGATAGATTGAAAAGCGATTTTATGTAAACAAAACAAGACTTGATTTTAGTAGATAGGAAACAAGGATTCTGGCACACTTTCAAATACGTAGCATATTAACACAAGTCAAAATTTATCTTATTTTATGTTAAAATTCAACAAAAAATAATTTGATTCTCGTTCCCCAATTTGTGCTCGTTCGCGAACGTAAAATATTTTCAAACAAATTCCTCGTCACTTTGAGCATAATTGTCAAGTTTGTGTTCAATTGTTCAAATCATTCAATCCCTGACTTTTGTTAAATATAACATAAATCATGTTAATTGACTTTTTGTTATTTACGTTGGCGAACGAGCAGAAAATCGATCATCTCATCCAATTTTGATTATTCGTTAAATTGAACGTCAACTGACGTCAATTTCTGACGTTTTGTGTTAACATGCTACGTATTTGAAAGTGTGCCAGAATCCTTGTCTCCTATCTACTACTTTTTTTCCCCTCATATTCACCAGAAAAAAACATATCATTTCGGTGAGAAAATTTCACTCTGGATGACTTCAGGAAAATTCTGTCGCCGGCGATGGCAAAAAAAAATTCCACTCTGGGAAAATCTGGAGTGGAATTTTTTCCCAAAGGGGGAAAAATTTGGAAAAGAAAAGAAAATGTCTGATTCTGAAGAAGAAGAAATCGATTTCACTCCTGAAATTATTCGAGAAACCCTCACAACATGCCATTCTCACAAAAATCCCAGGCTGGAACATTTCAAAAATATCATCCGCAAAAATCAGGGGAAAAATCAAATTCCACTCAAAGATCTTGAATTTTATCAAGAACAAATTCTCTCCCAAATTCCCCGTGGTGAAATCACAAGAAAAAAAGTCAGGGATTTCGTCAAAGTTTCCAAGTGGAAAAAAGTCAATGGCAACGACCATGGCATTTTTAATCACATAACAGATCACGACGGGAATGATTATGAGCACCTGGAAAAATTCCTCATTGACGACTTTAAATATTTCTCACTGGCATATAATGACCTTCATCTCAGCAGAAAAAAGTTTCTCAATTGCCATCAAGTTCTTTTCGCTCTGTTGAAGAAGAACGGTTTCAATCCAAATGAAGATGATTTCAAACTGCTTATTCTCCCATCCAGACGGGCGGAACAAGAAAAAATAATCCAAACAATCTTCAAAAAATGTCATTGGAAATAAAAATGGACCCATTTGAAAAAATAATTTTCAATGAAGCCGAGCGAAGCGAAGCGAGCGAAGCGAGTGACCATGAAGATTGTTCCACTTGCTCAGAGGAAGAAACAAGAAGCGACGATGAAACACCCACCACTTCAGACGAGGAATTTATTGTGTCTGATTCGGAGATGGCGGAAGCAGAACAAGAGGAGTGCGAAGAAGATCAAATTGAACTCCTTTTTGAATCTTTTGTCAATCTCCAGGAGGAACACAAGATTCTCAAAAAGGAACTCCAAAAGCAAAGTTGTCTCCTCTGGGAAATCCACCGGGAATTGAAAGAAAGCGGTGATTTGAAATCATGAATATGAATGGCAAACATTCATATTCTAGCGCGTCTTCTGGGCATCACTTATTTTGAGATAAGTTCTGAAATGCATCACATCTTCACATGCTTGTTTATATTTTTTGATTGTGAGAAGATTATCGCATGTTCTTTTGATTTCTTCCAAATAAGATGCCACTGGTCGTCTTTGGAGAATTGAGTTGAAATAATTCATCGTTGCTGTTTCAATCTCTTTCGTTTTTTCATAATTCTCAGAAAGTTGGTCTTCATCCCAGCGATAAATATCATAAAACTCGATAAGACCAATATTTCTTAGAAAGTAGTTTTCCTTCAAATCAAATCGGTGTTCGATCGACATTCATTATTTTAGAAGAAAACATAATATTTTTAATTTCAATGATTGACTTTTTCAGCCAAGCTTTTCCACATCGCTCAATGGAATCCACGAATTGAATTTATCGGAATAGCCTTTCCATTTTACCAAGGCTTTCTTTTTCTTGTGATCGCGGCGAAGAACTTTTTCAATGCGGAAAACATCTTGCCCAGTATGCGACAATTCTGCTTCGTAAAACGATCCGGTGATTTTCTCTCCCAACAGATCAACTAATTTATACGTTACAGGATTTGTGCTCAATATTTCATCAATCACAAATATCTCCTCTGTCCAGTTCGGGGTGAAACCTTTGTCAAATATCTTTCGCTTGTATTTTGAAATTCTAACCCTGTCGCCGACTTTGAATTTTGCTGGGGCATGTTTTGCATAAATCATATCGCTGAAAAGATTAGCGAAAACCTTTTTCTCATTTTCCTGTTTGCTCGCCTCTGCGGGAGTCATCCGAATGCTCGAATGAAAACGACGGTTATATTCATCCACTAATTTGTCTAGTTTGTCAAAGAAAATTGTATTATTGTTAGCAGAAAACATCCGGAAGAGTTTCTCCTTCATGGTCCGATTCCAGCGTTCAACCACAGACGATTTCTCTTCATTCTCTGTGGTATACAATTTTATCCCATTCTTATCAAGCAGATCTTTCATTGTTGCGTTGAAAAACTCACTTCCTTTATCAGTCCAAAGCATTTTCGGTTTTCGCTTCGTTTTAAATATATCTCGGAAAGCATCAGCCACTGTTTGACCTCGCTTGTCTTTCAGGGGACGAATCCAACCGAATTTTGAGAAAACATCGATCACCATCAGCAGGTATCTGATCCCTTTATTCCACCTCGAAAATTTCCCCATCTCGACCAGATCAGCCGCCCAAATGTTGTCAATCCCATATGCCATGACTCTCCTCTTTGGGAAGCGCCGCCTGATTGGCTGGTGAAGTTCATTTGCCAGATTTTGAGCCCAGCCTTCACTCAAAATCTTTTCCCGTTTTTTGGGGCACCGAGGCCAAGTTTTTGTTTTGCTTGAATTGTGTTTCTCGCCAAAGCATGACCCCATTGCCTTTCTTTCCAGGGAATGGCATGCAAAGCGGCAACCATTTTCCTGTCTGCTTCGTTCTTGCATTGACGCGGATTCTTTCCCTTCGCGCAGACTGAATAATCCACATCGTGTTGCATAGCAACTGCATCTGTTTTTCCTGTGGGCTGCTGCATAATTTCGAGAATTTTTCCCTTTTCATCAAATCGGACTTGCTTATTCAATGGGTTATAAGGGCATGTATAATTATGCCCTGGGAGGGTGAAACCTTTCTTTGGTCTTGGCAGCTTCCCAATTAGGGAATGAACATCCAACCCGCTGCCATCCAAATCTGCTCGATCTGTCTTATATTTTCTGTTTGGTCTAATCGCCGTGGACAGCTCATTCAGCATATCGGAAGAGGTTTTGGCCAGAAATGGTTTCATCTTGTCCAACGCAAAATCCAATGCTTTCTTTTGAGTGTTTTTATTTCGCAATAATTCACTGGCTCCATAACGACCCATTTCAACTGTTTTTTTCCCGAGCCAGGGAAGAGCATGAGCCACGCCAGTCAGCG
Organism: Cladopsammia gracilis; assembly: GCA_022457155.1. NCBI lineage: Eukaryota > Metazoa > Cnidaria > Anthozoa > Scleractinia > Dendrophylliidae > Cladopsammia > Cladopsammia gracilis. The sequence goes on from JAJGOT010000062.1 coordinate 922,166, forward strand.
CAAATTCACCAAAGCCCCCACCTTGTGGGGGCAGACTCAGTTTCCCGAATTCGCTCCGCGGCTCGCTCCGCTCGCTTTCACAAATCTTGTTTTTTTGATTCCGCAGGAAGCGCAATGGCAAAACCACATCTTTCTGCCATTTTTTGCAGTCATATATCCAGTTGGTTTCACGCATTCAGTTTGTTTTTTTTCCTTCACGCAATATGATTTCATTTTCAATCGAAATATTCTTTTATGAATTTCTCATTCCCCATCGTATCAGTCAGACTGAGAGGCTGGAGAATATCATAGAAATCTTTCCCCTGCGACCATTGATGGAGGAAATACAGGCAATAATACCCGCAAAGAACGCTGTCTATGTTTTGATATTGACTGCTGTTCCAAATCACCGGTTTGGAACTTTTGAATTCCTGGGGAAATCCCATCCCAAAAGAGTCGAAATACCACGTGAATTTCTGTCCGGGGGCGCAGCACACCCAGTGAGTTCCTGCATTTTCAAGCGAATCAAGATTGATAATGCAGGGGCTGTGTTCTCGGGGCCTCACTTCATCCCTGGCGAAAATCCCTTTGAAATTGGGAATTTTCAGAAAATCAATCCACTGGAGAAGATCAAGGTTGCTCAGGGGTTTGTTCACGAATTTGGGTTTTGCTTCGCTCACAATATTGCCCCGAGAATTGGGATGTTGTTGAATGGACTTTTCGATCCCAGCAGAAGTCCCGCTCCTTTTTTGGATTTTTTTCCCATCCCTTTTTTCCAGCTTCCGATAAATGGGGGAGGTGGATTCAACGCGTGATATAGGGAAGGAGCTCCCAATCTTGGAGCTCCTTTTCCTTTGGGGCGTCCAACTCTTGGAGCGCCTTTCCCAAACAAATTTTTCACCATGTCCAGCGCCAGCGGGATTCCAATGGAAGCCAGCACAGTTCCCAACAATCCACCAGATTGTTTTGCTGATGGTTTTATCGTCAGTTGTCCTCCTGATTTCAGGGCAGTCAAAATATCCTGTTTCTGCTTATTTGTCAACAAATGTTTATTGTCAATCAGTTTCTGAATTTTATCTTGGGGAATGAGAAATCCACCCGTTTGCCCGCTCCCGCTTATCTTTTTCACAACTTGACTCGCTCCTTCACTCGCCAAACCAGCCAATGCTGACAGCCCAAGTGTCTTTGCCAGGGTGGGTGCCAGGGAACGAGCCAGGGGAACAATAGCAGAGAAAAGACTTCCGCCTTGCTTCATCACTTTTCGGATTTGCGTTTTTGATATCTTGATTTCAACTCCCTTTCCCAAAGCCGCAGCTTTGCCGATTCGTCTTATTTGATTTGCCGTGAGCATCAGTTCATCACTTCCGCTTGTTTGTTTGCCACCCAATCTCAGGGTGATAGGGCTTTTTGTTCGGAATGCTCTTCCAAGCTTGCTTTTTTGCCCTTCCGACAGATTTACTTTATATGGGTGATATGTTGTCATTTTAAATGACAAGATATGTTTTTCACAGATCACACGTCACACGATAACCAGCTCATTTCCAATCTTATCGATTTTCACTTCTTCTTCATAGAGAACTATCGCATGTACATTGAAGTTTGCCGCTGCATTTGCGCTTAATCGATACCTGAATATCAACTGCTTGGGATCTCTTGTTGGTTTTTCAGTTTGATAAGTCAGATCGAAATAGATCAATGGGAAAAGAGAATTGAAATTGGCCAGATTCAACTGTGTCCCTGTGTTAAAATCATTTTTCCTCATTGCATAAGCCATGACATCCTGGAAAATCCTCACTTTGCTTTCACTGTCGTACTCTGTTTCCGGGTAGAAAACTCCGTTTCCATATTCCAATCGACAGTTCAACAAGGATGAAGTATTATCATCCACTGCATTCAGCGTGAAAGTGTCCATCAGATAGGGGTTGTCTTCTGCCTGGACGTTATTGGGCGGAGCAGTTCTTTTCAGCCAGACAAAAATATGCCTCACATTGTCAATGCTCGCTGAGATCTGGAAGAATCCTGATGACTGCGAGGGAGCTGATTGCTGATACATTTCCCTCAGATATTTCCATTGCGTTTCTTTCAGGAATGAGCTGACAAATTTGTCATACAGAGAATCTTTGGGAGTCAATCTTGGCACCCAAAGCAAAAATCGATTCAGCACAACTCTTCCGGCAGCAACGCCGTGTGCCATATGAATGAGTTCCTCATCATCTTGAAGAGTTATCTCAAATTGCAGCTGCATAGGCACAAGCATCTTATCTTCCAACTCTTCGAAAAAGGAAAAACGATTCAGGGGAATGATCGTATTAGCGTTTTGAAGATCTCGAGTAATCACTCGCCGAGCCTCAAATCCGGTATTAGTATCGGCGGTTGTTGCATTAGTATCCAAATACCAGAAACTGTTCTTGGCGACTGATCTGCTGAAGTCGTCGGAGTATTCCAGCAAATTCTTTGTGAAACAGACTTTATGCAGATTATCAGTATCATAAATAATCTTTCCCGCAGATTTTATCGTCAGGTGTTTAATCAGGGAATGAGCCCCATTGATTACGGTTATTCTTTCAGCGTCATATGCCGCTCCATCTGCTAATTTCTGGAGTTGAAATTGCACCTCGAAATAAGCATTGTACCAATCATAGAATGCGGATCGGTCATTAATCGTGAATTTATAACCACTTTTTTGTTGATGTTGATCATTAGCTGGAGCTCGGATTGTGTCATCCAGCTGGAAGCGCACTAATTCATTTCTTTGAAGATATTCATTCGATCGAAAAGCCATTTTATATTCTTTTTTTTCTTTTCCGGACTCCCTGCCCAGAGATCAACCTGTTCAATATAGCATCAGAACTTTCTCCGGAGGTTGACGCAGGGGCTGATTGTGGTCGAGCTGAGCGAAGCGAAGCGAGCGAAGCGAGAGCTGGTGGCTTTGTTTTGCCTGGTGGCTTCCCCTTTTTCATATTTCCCAGTTTTTTCATGATCAAATCACCAGATTTTTCAACTGCTTTTTTGCCGAGTTTATCCCCAGCGTGAGAAATTCCTGATTCCAATGCTTTTTTCGCAATGGGTTTCGCGAATTTATTGAAAACGACTGAAGCGATCTTCCTCATTGGTTTGAAAATATTGTCCACAATGACACCTGTTCCTTTATGCCGGAAGACAAACCGCCCCAGCTGGGGGTGGAAAAAACGAGAGAATTCATAACTTTTCATTTTATTTGTTTTTTCAAGATAAGCGAGAACGCTGTATCGGCTCCATTCAAATCAACAACCCGCCTTTTCCCATCGGTGATATAAATCCGAATGGAGCTTATTCTGTTTTTATTCACAGGGCTGAACATCACTCTCATGGGTTCAAGGGTAAAACTATAGGAGGCCTGCAGAACAGATGTTGAAAAGGAGATGATATCGCTCTCTTCTCCATCCACAAGCGAATCACTTGTGAGATCGCAATGCACGTTCAACATATCAGTATCTTGACTGAGGTTTGGAACTCTGGGGCCAACATTGACTTTGTCTTTCAGAATCTTTTTATCGAAACCAACGAGATCGCCGAAGTTGGATTTCTCGAGATCAAGTTGCCAGTTTTCTTCCAGCGTGATTGTTACTCTGAAAGTTGTGGGAGAGAAAGCAAGATTGATTGGGAATTTTTCATTCTTTCCTGGGGTGCTGCTTGCGAGGGGGCCTGTTGCGTTTCGAATTGCCGCATTCAAAGTGGAATAATCCCAAACCCCAGCGGAAAAGGTGATATCGGAAAATGTTTTCCCACCATCAGAGCTGAATCTGATCAGCTGATTTTTCAATGCCGCAGTGATGTTATACCACGTAAAACTCATATTGATAATTCTGTTCAACCCAACAACATATTGGGAATTTGGATCCAAAACAATGGGCTGATTGAATTTTGTTGTGAAATTTTCTGGTTTGTTTCCCCCAGTCTTGACGGAAAAGGATGACAGGACAATTTCTCTTTCGATTTCCATTTTAGAGTTTGAAATACTTTCTGAAAAGCTTCTCATGCTGGGAACGATTGATGACTCCCTCTTTCAGGAGAAGATCGAGAATGCCAACTCCAGTGTTTCTGATGCCATGATTTGTATTCCCAGCAAGAATGGAGCCAACGATGACCTCAAGTTTCTGGAGGAGATCTGCGGGGTTGGAGAAAAAACGGATGGATCCACCTTTTTTTCTCCTGATTCCCGAACCTTCCAATGTCTTTTGTTTCGCTTGAAAATGTTTGATGTATTCACTCAAAATTCGGGATGAGTGGTCTATTCTTCTATGTTGCAAATTCTTTGTCTCTTGCGTTATTGCACCTTTATGGAACTTTTTGGACCAAGATGTTTTGTAGCCCTTCAACTGATTTCTTCTGTAGTTTGCAATGGTTACAATATTCTTGAGATAATTGATTTTCCTCGTTGATGAGATATTTGGGTCACTGAGATTTTTCTCCACAGTATCATAATTCGTGAGGTCCAAGCTATCCAATATCTGATTGGCTTCATCTTCCTCTTCATCTTCCTCTTCCTCTTCCTCTTCCCCTTCATCTCCCGGCGCAAGAGCATAATCGGGAAAGTCGTCTTCTTCATATTCAGGTGGATCTTCCCCTACTTCTTGCATAATTTCTTCATATGTTGGCGGCCCTGCTGGAATTTGTTTCTTTGTTTGGGATGGAACGGCCTCATCAAACAAACCTTCAACGTCCATCTCTTCAAATGGGTCGACTTCGGGGAGATAATCAATCTCCGCCGGTTTGGCTTTTTTCTTTTTCCGGATTTTAGGCGGTGGCCCCAAATTCGACGCAATCACCTCATCCAGTTTCGATGTGACTGGTTTGAACATTTTTTCAAGTCCGATTTGACTTGTTTCTTCACCCAACTTTTTCTGGGTGATAGCATTGTGAACAAAGTTGATTTTTTCCCCCAAAGCAGATTTGCTTTTAGCCATTTCTTGCCATTTCAATAAACTCATTTTATATCCCAGAAACACAAATTTGGGAGAAGAACAAGATAAAGAACGCCATGTTCAAATAAAATGAAGATTCCAAATTATGATTGTCAGGATCCAATCACAAATTTCAAACAACTTCACCCTTTCATGCCGGATCGAACTTTCAGAATGTTGATCTGTGGCCCTTCAGGATCGGGGAAAACAAATGTTCTCCTGGATATGATTTTTCGCCTGCTCTTCTACGATAAAATTTTCCTCTATGCGAAAAATCTTGACCAAGCCAAATATCAGCATCTGCTGAAAACATTTCGCCCAATCAGCAAAGAAGCTGGGTATGACGTCGTGGAAGCATCCCCGGATGAAATCATCCCAGTTTCTGAATTGTCAGGGGAGAATCAAAAGCTGGTTGTTTTCGATGATTTTGTTTCTGAAAAAAACCAAAAGCCATTGATTGATTATTTCATTCAGGGCAGGCACAAGAATTGTTCCGTGGTTTATCTTTCGCAAAGTTATTTCGGAACACCAAAAGATATCCGCCTGAATTGCTCGCATTTTTGCATCTTCGAATTCCCAAGCAACAAAGAAATTACGGCGATCTGCAGGGAGAACAATGTCAGCAAAGAAGATTATCGGAAAGCAACGCATGATCCGTTCTCTTTCCTGTATGTGGATAAGCCGAGGAAATTCATTGCCAAAAACTTTGATGAAAGCATTTAAAATGAGTTATTCAAATGGACTGCTGTCTGAAACAAGCACCTCCCAGGGAGGGAAAGATGGAAAAGATGGGTTGCCAGGAGTTGGTTTCAAGCTAACGCCAGCAGGGGACTTCGACCTGCAAAGGAAACGCCTGACCAATATCGCTGAAGGAACGGGGAATTCGGATGCAATCACAAAGCTACAAGTTGACACGCTTGCAACGCAATTGCGAGCAGATTCTCTCCAGGTGGATGGTTCCTCGCATATGACTGGGGATCTTGATCTCAGGGGACAAAAACTCATCAACCCCGGGGAAATAGAAATGAATCGCAAATTGATCGTCAATCTGGACACTGATGAAAACCAGGATTTGTCAGCGGTGAATATGGTCACTCTGAAGAAATTCCACCCTGCTGCTCCGGCTCACACTCATGAAGTCACGAAGGATATTGATTTAAAAGAACTTTTCAACGTGAAAAACTCAAAACAACAAACATGCCATGATTTGGGAGCGCATTATAACAACCTGGTTTCTTATAATGACGCCAAAAATATCTTTCTCAGCCGCAAAGAGACGTTTCCAATGGAGACGGCTTTGGATATGGGAAATCACACCATTTTTAACGTGAAAGATCCTGAAGTTGCCGATCAGGGCGCAAATATGCGATATGTGGATGCCCAATCCGCGAAAAAGCTTTCGTTGGAAGGTGGAACAATGACCGGAAACCTGGATATGAACTCGCAACAAATCAACAATATTGCAGCGCCAACTCTCAAGCATCAACCCACGTCAAAATCTTATGTGGATAACCAGATAGGAGGTGTGGTAGCCCACACGATGGAATTAGAATCGCATATCACGTCAACCTCGCATCCAAAGGACGCATTCCGCTATCTGATGGAAGATGTGGATGAATCCAGCTCTGAACATCATATGACAGTGACTGGGATAAGTGATTTTCCAGATTCGCCGCATCATTTCAACAAGAAGGCTTATGACTTACAAATCACAAAAGATCTTTTTAATGAATACTCTGGGAGACTTGGATTCAATATGTTCAAACTCCCAGAGGGAGAATACACCGTGTGCGTGGAATTCTTCCCCGCGACAATGGATGGCGTGAGCGTCAACGTTGTGAGCACAAGTCTGAATATTAATCAGCAATCAACTAAGAAGTTTTCGGGGTATTCCAGATCCATCATCCACATGCACAAATGGAGGATTTCCCCACCTGAATTTATTTTCCTTGATTTGAAATGGCGAGGCACTGCCGAGTCAGCTGAAAAAGGAAATGCAAATCTGATAATATATGGCATTGCTGGTTCCCAACCTGATGTTGAAAGCAGCGTTTATGATTCCCCTTTCGTTTTCCAAGCGGGGAAGATGGTCATGGAGACTGACTTGGATTTGAATTCGCACTCCTTGTTGAATTTGCCGCTTCGCCCGTCAAAACACTTCATTTTTGCAAGATTTGTGAAAGGAAAACAAGGTGATTGTTTGATCTTCCCAAATGAAGAGGAAGATGAAACAAATTATTGGCAACAATTTGGATCTGACTTCCGGATTTTGAATGTCACGGTTTTCATTCTTCAACGCGGTTCCAACCCAGTGAGTGGAGCAACCATCATCATGACAAGTGTTGTTAAAGGAGATCGCATCACTCGGAAAGCAGTCAGACCTTCCACCAATTCATTTGGTTCACTGCAGTTCACCTTCAATCTCCATGTTGGGCAGGAAGAAGCTTTCTATCTGGCTCTCTCGGATGGAAATGCCATTCAAAGAGCAAAAGCGACAATTCTGATTGAAAAATGATTTTCTCCCTGAAAAATGGGAGCGAGCGAGCGAAGCGAGCCGAGCCGCGCGAAGCGAGCGCGAAAACAAAGCATCTTTGCTTTCAATCACATCAACCCTGCAATTCAGGAAGAAGAACTGGAAGAGATCAAAAAACTTTTTCGATTTTATCACAAAAGATTTTGGTGTTTGAAACGAGCGCATGGCCGATTCAAGAAAATGAATCTGCTCATGAATTTGACCTCTTCCGGTCTGGTTGCAATCGGGACGATTGCTGGGGCAGCAACAATGAATCCAATCGTGTTGGGAGTGATTTCAGGATTGGGGTTGGTCGTCAAAACCGCGAATGAAATGAAGAATCTGAAAAGCAAAATTGAGATGGCGAAGTTCGCTTTCACCACCTATGAAAAAACATTGAGTGATTTGCGCTTCGCTTTGCGGGGAGGAAAATTCGACAGGGATGAATTTTTGTTTTCAATGGAAGCGATTGATGGGATTGTGATTGATTTGGGGTTGGATTTGGAAAAGTTTGAGAAGGAATGGGAAGGAAGATTTGAGAGTTGAGTTTTCATTTCTGGGGAATGAAAAATCATGCAGGACAAGGTGAAATTCATTTAAATTTCTTAATTTTATTGAAGATATCAACGTTAAATGTTCTTTCATTTTTCCTCAAACAGCTTATAAATTTTATTCGTTTCAAGTGGCTTGCAGTTGCTTTAGCCTCAGTAGGAAAATTCTCCTCCATGTCTTTTTGGATTGCCTCTCTGTTAATCGGAAAGATCACTCTGCAGATAATGGAAATGATTTCAATGAAGCAAATACTTTCCTCATTATATTTCAATTCTTTTTTCTTCCAGTCCAATTCTATATCTTCATCCGCGAATAACTTATTGGTAATCATTCGACAAAGTTCATCAAAAGATGAAACAGCGATCTTGAATTTATCAAACCATTCCTCATCCATTGGGAGTGGAGAAAAATCTATCTGGGGAGAATCTGATCCTTCCGCCTTTGGCTCTTCCACCTTTGGTTCTCCGAGATAAAATATTTTCTTATCCAATCTCCGGGTGATGGATTTATTTCCTTTTTTCAATGCATTGGTGATGGCGCAATTTGAAATGCCATATTCTTTCGCTGCCGAATTCACGGAAAAGAAGGTTTTAGTTTTTTTCCCGTCGGAGATTGAAAAATGCTTAGTTGCTGGCTTCGACATTTTCTTTGTAGAAAAAAAGAAAATATAAATTTAAAATCGTATTTTATCCGCATATTTTTCAATTTTAGCCAGTCATTTCTCCAATTTAGTCAACTGGGATTTAGATGAAATGAAGCAGAAATTTTCCTGAATTTTCCTGAATTTGAATTAAAAGCTGATTTTCAGCGAAAGATTTTTTATTCCCGGAGAGATATTTTAATTCCGGAGAGAATTTTCATCCCAAAATCCGTTTTTGGAGAGATTTTTCATTCCAAAATCAGTTTTTGTGGGCGATTTTTCGTTCTGAAATCCATTTTGGAGAAAATTTTTCATCCCCGGAGAATTTTTTTTCATCCCCCCGGAAATTATTTTCGTTCAAAATTATTTTGGAAAAAAATTTTCCTCAAAATAATTTTGGAGAAATATTTTCCGGAGAGAAATTTCATTCCAAAATCAGTTTCCGGAGAAATTTCAAGTTCAGCAAAAAATATTTTTCCCGGAGTCAATTCGGGAAAAACAAATTCTTCCCGGAGTTGGATTCCGCAAATCAAATTCTGGGGATTCAGAATTCAAAAATTATTTTCCGGAGCAGATTTCAGAATTTTTTCCCCGGAGTGGATTTCAGAATTCAGAATTCAAAAATTATTTTCCGGAGCAGATTTCAGAATTCAGAATTCAAAAATTATTTTCCCCGGAGTGGATTTCAGAATTCAGATTTCAGAATTTTTTCCCCGGAGTGGATTTCAGAATTCAGAATTCAAAAATTATTTTCCGGAGCAGATTTCAGAATTCAGAATTCAAAAATTATTTTCCCCGGAGTGGATTTCAGAATTCAGATTTCAGAATTTTTTCCCCGGAGTGGATTTCAGAATTCAGAATTCAAAAATTATTTTCCGGAGCAGATTTCAGAATTCAAAAATTATTTTCCGGAGCAGATTTCAGAATTTTTTCCCCGGAGTGGATTTCAGAATTCAGAATTCAAAAATTATTTTCCGGAGCAGATTTCAGAATTCAAAAATTATTTTCCGGAGCAGATTTCAGAATTTTTTTCCCGGAGTGGATTTCAGAATTCAGAATTCAAAAATTATTTTCCGGAGCAGATTTCAGAATTTTTTCCCCGGAGTGGATTTCAGAATTTTTTCCCCGGAGTGGATTTCAGAATTTTTTCCCGGAGCAGATTTCAGAATTCAGATTTCAAAATTTTTTCCCCGGAGTGGATTTCAGGATTCAGATTTGGTAAGTTCGGAAAATGAATTCATTTTTCCGGATTGGTAAGTTCAGGCAAAATTCATTTTTCCGGATTGGTAAGTTCAGGCAAATTCATTTTTCCGGATTGGTAAGTTCGGAAAAATGAATTCATTTTTCCGGATTGGTCAATCATGAAAAAGGGTTCTGCCCAAATTCACTGAAAAAATCACAAAAATATTTTTCAGAATCAGATTCTGAAAAATAATTTGGAGTTTCCTCCAGATCTCAGCGAGATCCAACTTCATCGTCCTCATTCTTGTCCTCAAACTCATCGAATTCCGAGGCAGCTTCCACCATTTCTTCCACCAAAACTTCGTCCACAATGCATGTGATTGCTTTCACATTTCCGCAGAAAAGATGTTTGATCGAAAAAACGACTTGCCCGCGGAGAGGCATGCCAATGAGCTCTTTTTGCTTCCGGATGGGTTTTTTCTTCCCATCATCGCACAACTCCCAAAATCGACACGAGAAATCCGATTTCGGGAGTTTGGAGGGATAAATCTTGGCATAAATCTTTTCCTGCTCGGATTTGTCGATTTTCACGAGAGTGAAATCTCCCTCCTGAAATCGAGCAAAAGACGGGGAAATCTCTTTGATTGCCTGCTTCTTTTTCATCGCAGCAGAGTTGAGATGCTTTTCCAAATCTTTGAAAAATTTGATGTTTTCTTCCGGAAGAGTGATTCCCAGAGAAAACGAGTCGCCTTGATGAGCGAAAATCTTGAATTTGGTTTGGAGTTTCACTTTGAGCCATTTGTCATTGTGAAGGCATGGGAGGAGACAGAAAGAGATTTTGCCGGAAGATTTTTTCACGGGGTTGTCGAGAGAGCAATTGGGGATAGATATTTTCGCGGGATTCATTTTCTTGGGTGAGACAAAAAAAATGAATTAAATCGCGAAAATCCATTTTTCCATGAACTTGCGATCCTCTTCCGATCGGACTGGGAGAAAACCAGTTGCCATATCCACAGCTTTTTGAAAGTTTCTTTCTGCGTCACACGCTTTTTCCCCAAACGATTTCCTCTTTGGTTTTTTCTGCCTCTTGCTGAGGAGTGGATTTCTTTTCACTTAGCATTTTTTCTCCAATGGAGAAAAAATTCAAAACGCATTTTGCAAATCCACAAGGGCGTCGTTCATCTCAGCCTGGCAGAGGTTATGATGTTTATAAAGTCCTTTTTTGGGGTGCGCGTGCATCGCCGTTTCCAATGCAGCTTTCTTTTTCATGAGATAGATGAATTCTTGCAATCTGGGAGAAACCCAAGTGACTTCGTGCGATTTTTCCCCTGAATCCAGAAAATGAGTTTTTTTCTTGCAGAGTTGATTGAAAAAAACTGTGCGTGATAACCCAAATCGTTCCTGAATTTCCTCTGCGGTGAAAAAGTCTTCCCCATCAATCTGGATGAATGGTGTGTCTTCTTCCTCCTGAATCCAGAACACTTTTTGATCGGTTCTTCTGGTATATTTAGTGTTGCCCGATTTGAGAACTCGCAAAATCGTTTTGGAGGGAAGCCCCGTTTTTTCGCTGGCTTCTTTGAATGTGAAAAAAGTTTGCTTTTCTTTTCCTTCTTCCTGAATTGAAAACTTCATTTTGAATGAAATTTTTTTTTATTCAAAATGCCAACCCTGAAAGAATTAAGAGATCATGCACGTTCGGAAGGAATGGTGGGATTCTCCCGGATGAAAAAAGCTGATCTGGAAAAAGAGCTGCAAAACCCACAGAGAAAAATCATCAAGAAAACATCTTTTCCTGCGGTGAAATCAACTATTCAAAAAATTCTTCCAGAAAGAGCCGCGGCAGTTGTTGAGTCATCCATTGATTCAATGAATTCCTGGTTTGGAAAGATAAAAGAAAGAGTTAATTGGAATCTGAAGGAAAGAGCTCGGGAAAAACTGTTGACGTTGAATGCGAAAATTGGAGAGATGTTGAAGAAACCTGAATTTGATATTGAAGAAAAACCAGGGTTGGGTGGATCGACTTTTGTTTTCCAGGGAAAAGAAGGATATTCCGCAGAAGGATTCTTGAAGAACGTGAAAGGAAATGTGATGGCAATTCTGAAGAAACATTTTGGGTTCAAAGTGAAAATGGTTTTGGTTTGCAGAATGATTTCTCATAATTTGGCAGAGGAAACATCCATTGAAAATGACGCCTTCTTTTCTTCCCCGGTTGAAGAAGTTTTTGAAGGAACTGACTTGGAACAATTGCTGAAAAAAATGAATGAATGGATGTTGGAAAACATGCGGAATTTCCAAAGAGGAAGAAGCAACTGGAGATTCTTGCGAGTTGAAAGATTAGAAATTCATCTGGATGAAATGACTGTTGGAAAATTCATTCCACTTCCTGATTGGCTTGCTGCTAAAAAAGCTTTGACAAACATGCAAAATGAAAATGATGATGAGTGCTACAAGTGGTGCATGGGAAGATGGAAAAATGCTGTGGAGAAAAATCCACAAAGAATAACTCCTTTGTTGAGAAAACAATGCGAGGAGGAATTCAATTGGGAAGGAATTTCATTCCCCATTTCATGGCGAGACATTGATCGATTTGAAAGACAAAATAACATTTCTGTGAATGTCTTGGGGATTGTTGAGGGGAACATCGCGACTTTGAGAAAAGCAAGGGAAAAGAAAGAGAATCATGTGATTCTTTTCAAACTGAAAAGCGGAGAAAATGAACATTTCGCTTTGGTGAATAATTTGAATCGTTTGTGGTTTGGAGAAGATTCTAAGAACAAAAACCAAAGGCATGTTTGTGATGGTTGCCTCAATTCATTCAACTCCAAAGAAACACTCGATGTTCATCAAGAATTTTGCACGGATGATGGAGTGAAAGCTGTTCTCCCTCCAGCAGAATCAACCATGAAATTCAAGAAAGTGGCATGCGCAACAACCGTTCCCTTTGTCATCTACGCTGATTTTGAGTCGATTTTGGAGAAAACAGAAAAGCAAATTGGGGAAAAAACAAAGCAAATTCAGCATCATATTCCCTGCAGCTTTTGTTTTCTTCCTGCGAGTCGAGTTGGGGTTGATTTTTCCCCAGTTTTCTTTCGTGGAAAAGAAGGAGATGATGTTGGGAGAGAATTTCTGGAGAAATTAGTTAATCATGTGAAATGGATTCTGAATGATGTGCGAGGACCAATGCTGAGAAAAAATTGGAAGAGAATTCTTTGGAAGAAAGGAGAAAAGGAAGCATTTGAGAAAACTGCTATTTGTTGGTTTTGCAGGAAAAAGATTGTGGAAAAAAAAGTTGCTGATCATTGTCACCTGACTGGGGAATTTCGCGGAGCTGCTCATGAATATTGTAATTTGCAAGCGAAAGTGCCAGATTTCACTCCAGTCTTCATTCACAATTTGGATGGATATGATTCCCATCTTTTCATCAAAAACATGGGAAATGAATTTGGAGAGATTGATGCAATCCCAAACAATGATGAAAAATATGTTTCTTTCTCCCTGAAAATTGTTTGGGGAACATTTGAAGATGAAGAGGGGAAAAAACATGATTTGAAACATGAAATTCGCTTTGTTGACTCCCTGAAATTTATGAATTCTTCTTTGGCAAATCTTGTTGGAAATTTGGGGGAAAATGATTTGCATTGCTTGAAAAGATTTTTCCCAGAGGATGTTGATTTGCTTTCCAGAAAAGGAGTTTTTCCCTATGAATTCATGGATTCATTTGAAAAATTTAATTGTGAACTTCCTGGGAAAGATGCTTTTTTCTCCCAGTTGTCGGGAGAAGAAATTTCAGATGAAGATGTCACTCACGCTAAAAATGTCTGGAAAAAATTTGAAATGTCAAATCTGGGAGAATATCACGATCTTTATCTCAAAACGGATGTTTTTCTCCTGGCAGATGTTGTGGAAAATTTCAGGAAAGTTTTATTGGAAAATTATCTATTAGACCCCGCATGGTTTTTGACTGCTCCCTCTTTCTTTTGGGATGCTATGTTGAAAATGACAGGAGTTGAGTTGGAATTGATTTGCGAAGAAAATATAGAAATGGTTCGTTTTTTTGAAAGGCAAATTCGTGGAGGAGTTTCCACAGTCTTTCACAGATTTTCTCGAGCAAACAACAAATTCATGGAAGATTTTGATCCTTCCCAACCATCAAAGTTCATCGTTTATCTCGATGCAAATTCTCTTTATCCAACTGCGATGGTGCAACCACTCCCTGTGGGAGGATTTGAATGGTTGAGTGAAGGAGCTTTGAAAAAATGGGAGAAGATTGTTGATGCGACAGGTCTTGGATGTGTCCTGGAAGTTGACTTGGAATATCCAGATGAATTGCATGATTTCCACAATGATTTTCCTTTGGCGCCGGAATTGCTGGAGGTAAATGGATTCTGTAAGTTGATTCCCAATCTCAAAGATAAAGAGAAAATGGTTTTGGATGGAAGGAGTTTGAAACTTTTTCTTTCCCTGGGAATGAAACTGAAAAAGATTTGGAGAGGAATTGGATTTCGAGAAGAAGCTTTCATGAAACCTTTCATTGAATGGAATACGAAACTGAGAACAGCCGCCAAAAATGATTTTGAGAAAGATCTTTTCAAACTGGCAAGCTGTGCTGTTTATGGGAAAACCATGGAAAATGTGCGGAACAGAATTAACATGAAACTGGTGAATGATAGGAAGAAAAAAGCAAAGTTGGTGAAAAGATCAACTTCCAACACGCAACCAAATTTGGAGAAAAAGTGGCTGCTATTCACATGAAAAAAACAAAAGTTATTTTGAACAAACCAATTTTTGTTGGAGCAGCAATTCTCAATCTCTCCAAACTTTACATGTTCAAATTTCATTATGGTTATGTGAAAAAAAGTGGGAGAAAGTCAAAGTTCTCTATTCTGACACAGATTCACTAATTTTGGAAATTGAAACGGATGATTTCTTCGCTGACACTGCTGGAGATGTTGAGAAATGGTTTGACACATCTGGATACCCGAAAGATCATTTCGCTGTGGAAAATGGCTTTCCTGTTGGGAAGAACAAGAAAATTTTAGGAATGTTTAAAGATGAAGCAGGAGGCAAAATCATTCGTGAATTTGTTGGGTTGAGACCAAAATCTTATTCCATCAAGATAGATGAGGGAAAAGGAATCAAGAAAGCAAAGGGAACAAAAAAGAATGTGGTGAAAAATAAGACTTCACATGAAGATTTTATGCGCGTTCTTCATGGGGAAAAATTTCCTCCAATGAAAAATGTTTCTCTCCGGTCACATCTACATGAGATTTTCACTGAGCAAATTTGGAAAATGGCTTTGAGTGCTGATGATGACAAGAGAGTTGTGATGGATGATGGAGTGAACACTTTGGCTATTGGTCATTGGAGATTAAGATGAAATTCATTTCTTTGGAAATGAATTTTTCAGTGAGATTTTTGAGAGAGTTGCCATCGCCAGATTTTGTCGAGTGCAACTGACTCGGCTGGGAAGGTTTTTATCTGGTGAATTTTTAACTGATTTAAACCGAAATGATATGTTTTTTTCTGGTGAATATGAGGGGAAAAAAGTAGTA
This sequence comes from Cladopsammia gracilis, assembly GCA_022457155.1. Lineage (NCBI taxonomy): Eukaryota > Metazoa > Cnidaria > Anthozoa > Scleractinia > Dendrophylliidae > Cladopsammia > Cladopsammia gracilis. The sequence continues at coordinate 937,526 of JAJGOT010000062.1, forward strand.
GATAGGAAACAAGGATTCTGGCACACTTTCAAATACGTAGCATATTAACACAAGTCAAAATTTATCTTATTTTATGTTAAAATTCAACAAAAAATAATTTGATTCTCGTTCCCCAATTTGTGCTCGTTCGCGAACGTAAAATATTTTCAAACAAACTCCTCGTCACTTTGAGCATAATTGTCAAGTTTGTGTTCAATTGTTCAAATCATTCAATCCCTGACTTTTGTTAAATTTAACATAAATCATGTTAATTGACTTTTTGTTATTTACGTTGGCGAACGAGCAGAAAATCGATCATCTCATCCAATTTTGATTATTCGTTAAATTGAACGTCAACTGACGTCAATTTCTGTTTTGTGTTAACATGCTACGTATTTGAAAGTGTGCTAGAATCCTTGTTTCCTATCTACTGATTTTATAGTACAGTTCTATCTTCACTCGCATCGCCTTATGCAAATATGTTTGTGTATTTTTGCAATTTTTGATTTTTAAATCAGTTTCTCGGGCAATTTTTGACAAACATAAACTGTATTTTATTCGGAAACTAGTGGTATTATTTATTCTAGACAGAGAAAAGTTGTTTTTGTGAACTTTTGTAGGGTATATAAAAATGTACTATGCAGACGGTCGCGTAATACTGTTTTTGAGAATTGCTAAAATTGAAAATAGCCCGTTCGTCAATCTTAATTCTTGTACTTCCAACCTTTCACCTTAGTTAAGTTTCACCTTAGTTAAGCTTGTTCAAAGTGCGACGCTGTTAGGCTTGGGCTATCTATAAATATTACAACAACCTATGCCCGTCATTTTTCATGGTCATGGCTAGCGGAATGTTTCGCGGGCGCATGTGTGCCCGCCCGTGTTGGACAACATCCGGGATCTTAGCAATTTTGAAGGAAAACCGAGGCGAATCGAGGCTTTAGTTTCGCGCGGCCACACAGCCGTGAGCTCGGTAAACACTTTAGTTGGATTGTTGTGTTTAGCGGAGAATTAAAGTCGTTATTTCCCTGCAGTGTTTCGGGGTTTCCTACTCAAGACAGAGATACTAATTAAGGGATACTCAGAAGCCGCTTTTGTGGAAAAAGAAGAGCTTTCAGGGATAAAATCTTGCTTCGAGAAACTTCATACGTTTTTATCGATGCAGGGGAGATGTTTGTTTTACGGATTATCGGAGATTTAAAGAATTTTCAAGGATTTCCAATGTAAAAAAATTACATTTTTCGATGGGAATTTATGTTGATATCAATTTCTGATTGACTTTTTCTTTGTGCTCTCGTTAGTTTGGAGAATTGTTTATAAAACGTGCTTAAATTTAATTGTATTGTTTTCTTGAATTTCATCGAAGACAGCGCTATAATTGGTACGCGTTTTGCTGCTTTTAAACATAAACTTATTGAGATTTGAATAAAATTTTTCGAAAGAAGATTGTGTTGTGCAATTTTATGTGCTTGTTCATTCACCACATAAGTTGAAAAGCGATTTTATGTAAACAAAACGAGACTTGGATTTCATAGTAACTGTTCTAACTTCACTCGCGTCGCCTTATGCAAATCTTTTTGTATTTTTTGAAATTTTGATTTCCAAATCAGTTTCTCGGGCAATTTTTGATACGTAACAGCTGTATTTTATTTGGGAATTAGTCGTACTAGTTATTCTAGAGCCAGAAAAAGTTGTTTTTGTGAACTTTTGTACGGTCTAAATGTACTGTGCAGACGGTCGCGTAATTCTGTTTTTGAGAATTGCTAAAATTGAAAAATAGCCCGGTCGTCAATCTTAATTCTTGTGCTTCCGACCTTTCACCTAAGTTAAGCTTATCGTTGACTTTCTGTTCAAAGAGCGGCGCTGTTAGGCTCAGGCTATCTACATATATTAAATTCAACAAACCACTAGGAATAACTAAGAAAATTGAAGATCCGTAACCAGGATTCATAGTAATTAAAAAAATTAATTATCTGGTTAAATTTCTTTTTTTTTCTTTTTGTTTACTATGAGCTTTTCGACAACCGTCCTGTTGTCTTCAACAATCAATAATCTGCACAATAAGATGGGTTAACATTGGTTTCACGTTATCATTGAGGGGTAAATAAAATAAGTCACACCAATACCATCTTTCATACACTCTCAAGCGTTTTATTGAATTCACAGGAGCTGTAACAATAGGATACTTGTAATTTATCAACCTATTACATAAGTAATGCTTAGTTTAATAATGTTTCCATCGTTTCCTGCTCCGTGCCCTGGCCAGCATGAGTGTTCTCGCCTTCCGCTTATTAGATGATTTGCGCGTTGAATCAGGCGGGGTATCCAGCAACAAAGGGAGTGCCATTTCCTCGGATGAAATAGAAGGCATCGTTTCTATCCGGCGAGGAATTTTCGATTCCACTGTAGTCAAAGGTGTCGCAGACAGTTTTCTTGGCAGTTTTGTAGACTTTAATTGAGATGTATTGAGGTCTCTTTTCCTGGACGCTTCTGCAGATGTACTTTCATCTGTTTTGCTGGATGTCTCTGTAGCAGGCAAAGGAACTGGTTTGGGAAGGACCACAGTCGCTTTTATCGTCGACTCCGTTTTAATTTGTTTTGTCAGTCCTTGATACCGCTGTAGAAGTTGATCCAACATGAGGACTTTTTGGTCTTCTGGTAAAGGAGACTCTATGATTTGCTTCATGTCTTGATCTAATCTCGTCAGAGTTGGAGGTTGAGCAGGAGCAGTTAAACGCCGTTCCGTCTCCCTGCTTTGTATTAAATGTTCCGGTATAATCACCATCTTTTTGAGCGTGCTTCATTTGAGCACTTTAATTTACCTAGTAAATCAACAGCAAGGGGTGCAATCAGAGCAGCAAGGGCTGGTAAAAATCCTCCTTTTTGATTGAGCAGTTCCTTCTTCTGTTTAATGCTCGGTTTCTTGTGGGTCAAATAGAGGAGCTTTGACTTGTGCGGTTTCAATCGTTTAAATGACGAACTTGGTACTATGATGTTGCCTTTAAGAAGATTCAGGACCACTTTCCCAATAGCTTCCATCTGTCTTCTGTTAGCATGGGCTATCATATCTTTTCGTTGCTTTCCATTGCTATAAAACACGCACAGGTGTTGCTGGAATTTGGATTGTTTTGCAATACTTGACCGCTTTCGTTTTTGTCCCTCTAGTCTGAGTCGTAGTGCCAGAACGTAAGGCCACATTGCCGCCGTGTTGATTAACAACTCTTGACTTCACTGTGCGACGTGACGCACACGCAGGCATGATGCTAACTGAAGTCTATGGTTAAGGGTCCATCTGTTTTATACGTTTTCTTGTTTACGTAAACCACTGGGTAAGTTTGTGAAACAGGCAATATGTGGCTACGTAATCGTAGGGTACCCGGCGTTCGCGGATGCAAATCCAACATGAGATAACCATACGGTTGCGACGTGGCATCTTGGAAACTTTCCCATACGTACTGAACGTGTCCTGCAAAGGCTTGTTGCGCTAACGTTCGAAAACCCAATGTATCACGAGGATTATTAAAAGCAATAATGTTATGAGCATTGAGAGAAATGCTTCGGGAAAACCGTTTCCGGGTGGGAAAAGGTTCTGGGTCAAATAGATGCAGGTGACATCGCAATGATGAGACACTTTTGTAAACAGATCCAGTATGCGTTCATCCTCACTACGATTCCTCATAAGATCATCCAACATGAGTATTCCTGGTCGGCAACTCATTGGAAATAAAGCCGGAATATCTTCAGGGATACCCTCCACAAAGGTCATCTGTGTTGTCATGTCCTGAAAACATTCTTGCCACTGTCCGTAACAGTGCACGATTTTACGAATTGGTCTTTCAAACAAAACGTCTGCATATTGAAGTAACAGTTTTGTAAACGTGGTCTTGCCGCATTGACTTGGACCTCCTATCATAATACTGCTCGGGCATTTGAACTGGGCCATGTTGCTCACACGGATCGCGAAACGAAATGATGACAAAGTTTCGAGTATCTTTCTCTTTATAAGGGTACATCCCGAGGGGAAAAGAAAATACATCATGTTCATTTTAAACAGCACTTTATTGATTAATTACGCCAACATTTTCATGACTTACAAGCTTGTTCACTCTGAAAGAACGGTGACCTCTGCCTTACACTTTTCAACGATTTTACATAGCTGTGGACAAATTCGGCTACTTGTGGATCATTCCACTGTGTATCGTGCGACTTAAATTTAGCTTGAGTTGCATTCATATCAACATTGCGTGCTCGATGAAATAAATAGAATAAGCGGTAGTCTCCACAAATGTCTGAAGTAAGTCTCTGGAACGGTTTATTGTTGTATCGCGTAACATCTCGGTCTATGTGTCCATGCATGCCATAGGTATCGGGAGGAAACCCTTAACTGTCAAAGAACTCAGTCTCCCACGGAGAGATAAAGTACATGGCCACCCAATGTGTCCCGGGCTGGTCATGAGGGTCCGTATTTGCAATCATTCCCGAAGGGTACGTCTTAACAACAGGTAGTTTGTCTCTGAGGTAGACTCCTTGCATAATGGAGGCCACCATAGGATCTTGTAAAGCAGCTTGCCATAACTCAAAGGTGGTGTGCATCTCCGTTTCTTCAAGCGCCCTGCGACAGGTCGTACACCACGCGTCTGTTACGATCAATCTCCAAATGATTCTGGAATTCTGCGTACACACTTTTTTTTAAATTGAGAACTGCAGGGGTCTCAGTGCCAAATTTTAAATACAAGTTGACATTTCCGCTGCGATGAGGAATCAAATGATCCGGACGGCCACTTCCTGCTGGTGTTGTGTCCAAGCGAAATAAACCATACCCCTGCTCCCATTCTTCTCTGTCAATGTCTATATCATGAAATGGACGATGTTCCTTGTTGAGACGGACGCGATCCCCCACCTTGAGGGTCGGACGTTTCCACTGTCGAAACCGCTTCTCGTACAAGCGATCCCACACGGTGTTTGCCCGGATGGACGGAAGAAGTGTTCATCGTGCAAAGCGCCCGAGGAGGCCCCGTGCCCACCTACAAGATCCAAGAGTGGGACGGGACGCCCGTGGAAGGGACCTTTTACAAAGAAGACGTGCAAAAAGTCGAGGTGCCGGACGATGCAGTGTTTCGGATGGAAAAAGTGCTTCGACGACGAGGACGGAACGTGTTGGTGCGTTGGAAGGGGTGGCCCAGCAAATATGATAGTTGGATCCCCAAACGCCATATGACCTCGCTATAAAGAGGGGATTCCGACCCCACACGATCCACGACGTCGTCGACGTCATGAATCGCGTGGTGCTCCTGAGCGATGTCTCCCCGGAATTTCCCAACAACACCCCGGATGCGTTCAAGGTACAATTGGCGGAACCGCTGGCGTTGGAAGGGGATTGGGAAGTGGGGTTGCTGTCCCTCTCCATCGTTGATAGCGGACGGGCGTTGACGCACGTCGCGGGGCTCAAGAGGGATGTCATGTTTGTGCTGGCTTACACTCTGCTGGATACCCTCAATACACCGACCCTTCACAGTTACATGATCAACAGCGATCGTTTGCAAGACCACCAATTCATCAAGAATGGGGTGGACATGATGTCCTCCATGATTCGACTCTTCGAGAGGGAAGCCTTTGCCCAAACGCAAGCGCCGGGACTTCGTTTGGAGAAGACCCGTCGACCCACCTTTCGTTGGGAAGGTCCGTCCTTGGTCGTGGTACACAAACTGTTGGAGAACATCAAACCCGTTCCCACCAACCCCGTACCCGGCATTCAGTTGCTGGTGAATAAAAAGTTTGCGGTGGGCATGGGGTGGTTGAACGCCGAGGGGACGGCACTGGGGGAAAGTCTCCACTATTCCTTCCCGTTCGAAGAGGCCAAGCAGACCTTCTATTCCGTCAAGGAAACGGAATTGGATACGACAAAGATAGACGAGAAAACGACATGCGAACCGAGGGTACCTGTCTCTCTCGCTGACCGTGAATTGGCACTTTGTGAATCTCAACGACGCCTTTGCCACGTACGTGGGGAGTACGGGACGACGCTTCTTCGTGTACACGGATCTGGTGGAAAGCAATCGGAGGGCGGTCAACTCCACCCCTTGATTCGAGAAGCGCATTTTCCGAAAAGCGGAGACGGAGTGCAGTTTTTTGAACCGTTGCATATCCAGTGGATGCCTTTACGACGCCCCTGGATCGATATCGTCGAAGTGCAACTGGCCGACCCGAGCGGGATGAAAAAAGGCCAAACGGTCGCCACCTTCTCGTTCCGAAATGTGGCGGTATAAAAAGCCAGCACTCCTTCGCTCGTCGACCCTCGTGTCGTAATGTTGGGAGGCAGTTTAACGCGTTATCATTCCCCCTCGACGAGAATGGGTCGGGGCAAAGCGGAGGCGCATTCATGCAAGACTTGATCAAATTGGCCACCCCGCTGCTCACGTCATCGTTGCGCGAGAGAAAAGCGTCGCTGGACCGAGGTCAATCGTGGAAACAGGCGGGGAAAGCGGTGTTCGGCGCCTTGGGACGAGGGGTGAAACGAAAAGCCCAGACGAGCAAGCAAGGGATCTAAAAAAGGGCGGCAAAACGAGCCCGAGACATTCTCGGCGAGTGAAGACAGAAAAATTAAGAAAGAACCCAGCAGCAGTTGCAGCAGCCGCAGCACCATGGTCCACCCCCTGGTCGTGCAATCGCGACCCCGGCATCTGACGGGAAGGGGACGGTATAAAAGTCCAGTCCAACGCGTCTCCTCAAGACCTGAACCCGACCGACTTGTTGCAAGAATTGGGCTTGGCGGTGGCCCCCCAAAGTCGTGCACCCACGTCCTCCTCCTCCTCCTCGTTTCGGTCTCCGTCGCCGTCCTCACCTCCCACCCCGTCTGGGACCGTCCCCGGCACGAGAAGGAATTTGGTAATGCATCGGATCCTCAAAGCTCCCATGACGACCGAGGAAGAAACGCGATGGCGGCAACAATACCGCATCACGGACGAAGATTTGGACAGGTACATGGCCACCCTCCCCGCGTATGCGGACGACGAGGGGGGTTCCCCCGCGTCACCGGCCAGACCGACGGCACCCGCCGCCAGGACGGCGGTAGGCGCTCCCGGCGGACCGGCACCCCTTCCTCCTCCTCGTCTTCGCCCTCTCTTCCTCGTTCCCCTCGTGGACGAGGTAGGCGACCCAGAGGACGCCGGGGCCCGGGCCCGACCAATCGACGCAATCAAGAGGACATGCGTCGACAAATGGATCTGTTGGCGGAAGATGCCAGGCAGCAAGCCCGCAACCGTCGCATACGCAATATCACGCATACCAATACCGTGACGACGGTGTACGAAGACAACGGCGAAGCTCCCACCGTACAACGCACATCCTCCCGCATCACCAATTCATAAAAAAGAGGGAGGAAAAAAATAGACACACCCACTTCGGTGCAGACGATCGCGATGGTTCGAGGCAACGGGGTTCCCCGACGCACGACCCCTCGCATCCGACGCATTCGGCGTGGAAGGTCACAACAGGGAGGGAATCTCCTTCCCGTGTTATTTCGCGACCTGCAACGGACCTTTGGAAAAAAATTGGTGGGTACCTTGGCCAAAGGCGCCTCCACAGAAGCGCAAGCCTTGGCGTTGGACAAAGGCAGTGTCGCTGTGGGTAAACGGATGAAACGAGCCTTCCAACAGGCGAAACAACGCATTCCGCCGGAACTACGACGACACCTGATCTTCCTATAAGAAACGGAAAGGAACCTACCCTCTTCATTGTTGGGCGACAGGATTCCAAAACGACGCGCCGTGCCGACGTGGCATACGAGCGTTCGTCAACGCGGGGGTGGATTGCAGCAACTGGTTCCCCCATCTTGCGCGCAGTGAAATCGCTAATGGGAGGCCAATCCGTGGGGGCCTTGGCGAAAAAGGCCGCGAAAGAATTGGCCAAAGAAACCGTCAAGAGTGGGGCTCGAGGGGTGGCCCGCAAAATGTCCAGTACCGTGTGAGGCATCCAACGGAAAGCCACGCGGGCCGCGCAACGGGTCAAACGATGTCTTCCGGGTCTATAAAAACGACCGAGGGGACTCCGAGGAAATCATCATTTTCCGTCGACACACGCGACCTTCGTCATGCCGAAAGGAAAACGACGACCACGACGTCGTTCCCTGCGTCGAAACGGAGTGAAAACACAACGAACCCGCGGTCTTCAACATGGAGGCGTGTTTCCGTTACTGGCATTGGCCGTGCCTGCTTTGATCGCTCTGGAAAAGCGGCCGCCTTGGGTGCGGCGAGAGGCGCGGCGGGGTACGTTGCCGCGACGCGTAAACGGAGGTGAAAAAGAAAGAAAGAGAAGAGAGAGTGAGAGAAAGCCGTGGAGTATAAAGCGAGCACGAAGCCTACGGACGGCGGACCAACCGAGTGTGCGTCATGCGTCGCATCCATCGTCAATTACCCTTCTTGAAAAGTGTCTTGAAGGAAGCCGATCAGCATCGACGACGCGAACGTTTGCAATTATCCAATGCGGATCAAATCAACGCCATCACCGAAATTGCAATGAACACGTTACGGGGCACGGTCCCCCTCTCGAGTGCGAATTATCGAGTGCTACTCCCCCACCGCCACGCCTTGCGCGAAATAGCGAAGAAAAAGAACTCTATGAAAAGACGTCGAGAAATCATGCAATCTCAAACGGGGGCGGGTCTCTTGCGCGGGTTGAATTGTATCTGCGAAAGAGCCCTCAAGTCGCAATGAACCGCGTGTCGCACCATATAAGAAGAACGGAACGACGGGAACAAGAACGTCAGGCCACCTTACGGCGCGTGGTGGAGACCTTGCAAAGTCGAAATCGAGACGTGGAGAGGCTCGAAAAGGAACTCGAGACGCTTCGCGAGCGATTGAGGTAAAAAGAGGACCACGTAGAGGTGTTGTGTCAACATTTGCTGAATCTACGCGATCACCAATTCTGCCGCTACTGTCGCGTCTACGCCGACGTGTTGGGAGACGGGAGCGGGCGAGAAGGACCATGAGCGCGTTCCAGGCCCAAGCCGTCACCGACCTCGACGGTTTCTTCAATTGCAAGAACAATACAAGCAACGTCTGATGGAAGACAGTCGATTGAATAAGGTGGCGAAATTGGCAGCCGAAGAAGACGTGTGGCTCAACTCCGACCTGGACCCGGGGCTCGAAGTCGCGTTGGCCAAACCCATGGCGCGTCAAGTTCGCGTGTGGACCAAACGCGTGCGACAACCGGGCATGACGGCCCAAGGCACGGGAACAGGGGCACCAGCGGCGGAGGAGGAGGATCTGGCCGAGGCGCCCATCTCTACCTTCCTCAAACACATGATAAAAGGACGCACCCCGTCGACACCCGCGCCAGGTCGAAAACCGGCCAAAGTGACAGGAACCCCCAAAAAAAGTCAGCGTCAAGAAACTCACGACCACCCCTTCGGGTATTCCAAGACCCGTCCGACCAAAGCAACTTCCCTTTGACACGCCGGCGTCGGCAGCCAGTCCCTCCACGTTCTCCTCCCTCAGCGCGACGGTGAAGAAACGAGCCAAACAGAAGATTGGGAGTGTTGCGAAAAAAAACGCAAAAAGTGATCCGAGAAAAAGCCATGGCTGTAAAAACGCTGTTCAACCTCGAAAGAAATAAAAACGGCACTTTCTTTGTCAGTGAACACTTTATCTAGTATTCTTTTCTCCATCAAAATGGCCGACCACGAGGAGGAATAAATGGACGATGACGACTTCTTGGAGGCCATGGAAGAGGCCGAAGAGAACAACCGGGGCCACCTCTTCGAGTTTCGACTCGTTTCGGATCGACGTGTACAAAAGTTTGGGTTACGACGTCGCGTGTTCGATGTAAGAGTTCGCACGAAACTCTTACATCCCCCACAATACGATGTGGGCTACGAACTCGAACTGGCGTTGCGTCGGGCGATCGATCGCGAATTGGAGGGGGACCACCTAGACGACGCCGATCATGTGTTGTTTACCATGCAACATCCCAGCTTGCTACACGCCTTTCAATCGTTTCACGTGCCGGTGCGAGAATGGCGCGAACAGAGTCAGCGGGTCACCCTCCTCTTGCAAAAAATGGCGGAGAAATTAAACTCGAACGAACAATTCAAAGTGGACAATCGTTTGAAAGTGCAAATCACTACCATAAAGGATCCCGGACGGGGCAGCAGTCGTCGAAAGGAAGTCACCCCGGGCAACGTACCCCTCCTGACCTTTCTCAAAAAGAAACAGTCTGTCGTCAAAATCCACAATCGGGACGAGTTGTGCTGCGCTCGAGCCGTCGTCACCATGCAAGCGTGGGTCGACGAACAACACCCGTGTCGACGGATGCCGGAGCTTAGTTACAAATATTTGAAAAGAGGAGGAAAGGGTCAAACCCGATTGGCCAAAGCCTTGCACGCGTTGGCTCGCGTTCCCGAAGGGCCTTGCGGGTTGGGGGCCCTCGGCCAATTCCAAATCGTGTTGCCGGACTATTACATCAAAGTCTTCAGCGCCGATAAGGGTTATCAAGTGATCTTTGGACAGGGCGAGAAACGCGCCTTCCAACGTTACCTGTTTCTCTTGAAATACGAGGATCATTATTACGGGTTCAAATCCATTCCCGCCATTCTCGGATGCAGTTACTATTGCGACTTGTGCGACAAGGGGTACGACAACGAGACTTGTTCTCGTCATCCCTGCGTGAAACGACGTTGTGTGGCCTGCAAACAGAAAGACTGCCGCGATTACCTGGCACTCCCCCCGGGCGACAGCAAACCCCCACGACCGACGCAACGTCCCTGTCCCGACTGCCGACGTTGCTTTTACGGAGACCGTTGCTACGAGAATCAGCGGGTGTTTTCTCCCAACGGACAAGGGGCCGACACCCCGCAACACACCGTCTGCGCCAATCTGCAAAGGTTCGAGAATTGCCACAAATTCCTCGATTGGTGGAAAAATCGACGCAAACGTCAACGTACCCACAAGTGCGATGAATATCTTTGCAAGACCTGCAAGGATTATGCGGATGTCGCCACCCATCGTTGCTACATCCAGCCGGTGCACGATCCAGACCCGGAGGAGGAAGCAGCAGTGGGACCGCCTCCCGCCAAACGCGCAAGACCTGCCCCCCGTTGCGCCGCCCACGCCGTCCACTTCCTAGCCGCCAACGAGCCCGAGTCAGGGGGAGAAGACGAGAATGAGGAGGAGGAAGAGGAGGATGGGGCTCGGCCCCGATTACCGCCCTATTTTCGTGTATGCGGATTACGAAAGCACGCAGGACGACCGATTGCAACGTACCCATCCTCATCTGCGCCAAAGGGGAGGACCATCTCGACACCGTGACCGCCCTGGTGTTTAACGGTCGCGATTGCACCGGGCAATTTTACGATTGGCTGCTGACCACAACGGAGGTGCTGGGCGAACCGCGGGAAGTCATCGTGATCTTTCACAATTTCAAAGGTTACGACGGGATGTTTGTCCTCCAGTACGTCTACGACAATCGCATCGACGTCAAGGATCAAATTTGCGTGGGATCCAAAATCTTGAGCCTGAGAGCCGGACGCTTGAAGTTCAAGGACAGTCTGTGTTTCCTCCCCTTTGCCTTCTCCGACTTTGCCTCCACGTTCAATCTGACGGAAAGCAAGAAAGGTTTCTTTCCGCATTTTTTCAACACCGAGGCCCATCAAGAGTACGTGGGACCTTGGCCCGAGGCGCACTATTACGATCCCGATGGCATGAAACCGGGCGTGCGAAAAGAGTTTGACGAATGGTACAAAACCGTGCAGCATCTCGAATTCAAATTGCACGAGGAAATGGTGGCCTACTGTCAATCGGACGTGCAAGTGCTCAAAGCCGGCTGCGAAATCTTTCAACGGAAATTTGCCGCCAAAGCCGATTTCAATCCCATGGAGAAATGCGTGACCATCGCCTCGGCCTGCATGCGGTATTACCGCAAAAAACATTTGCCTCCCCAGACCCTGGCCTTGGAACCCCCCTCTGCGGATGGAATGGGAAAAGGGGGGCACAAATCCCTGAAAGCCTACCAATGGTTGAAGTGGCAGAATTTTCAACAAACCCAGGGGATTATTGCGCACGCGTTCAACGGGGGCGAACTCACTCTCCAAGTCGGTGGCCGTCGGTTTCAAGTGGATGGGTTCAACGAGACGACCCGCACCGTGTACGAATTTCACGGGTGTTTGTGGCACGGATGCCCCGTCTGTTTCAAGGGGAGTATGACCAAGCCCACCCGTCTCCATCCCGATCGCACCAAATGGGATATGCACGAAGCCACGATGCAAAAACAGCGGCAATTGCAAGCCGGCGGCTACCGCGTGGTCGTCATCTGAGAATGTCAGTGGGAGCAGTTGCGTCAACGACCCGACGTCGCCGCCTTTCTCGAGTTTCGCCCGTTCACCGTCCCTTCGCTGAACCCGCGCGACGCGTTCTTCGGGGGGCGCACCAATGCCGTACGACTATGGGACGAGATCGACGAAACGCAAGGGGAAGATATTCGGTACGTGGATGTGACGTCACTGTACCCCACCGTCAACAAGTACGACCAATACCCCATCGGACACCCCGTCATCGTCACCCCAGCCGGTACAAGACATCGACCAATACTTTGGCATCACCGACTACACCGTCGTACTGCCCGAGGGATTGTTTCATCCCGTGTTGCCGTACCGTTGCAAAAAGAAAATCACGTTCCCCCCGTGTCGAGCCTGCGTGGAAGAAGAGATCCCCAAACGCATGACCGAACGAACCTGGGTGTGCGCACACACGGCGAGTCAACGCAGCATCCGAGGGACGTGGTGCACCACCTAACTCGTCAAAGCCGTGGAAAAAGGGTACCGCATTCTCCAAATTCACGAAGTGTACCACTTTCCCCCCGCGCAACGTCGTACCGGATTGTTCGAGGACTACGTCAAAATGTGGCTCAAAGGAAAAACCGAAGCCTCCGGGTGGCCGCTGAACGCCGACGGAAGTCTCAAAACACCCGAGCAGCAAACGTTCTTTCTGAACGATTATTGGGGGCGGGAAAGGATCCGCCTCAATCGGGCCAACATGCAATCTAACAAGGGGGAAACGCCACCAGCAAACTGGCCCTCAATTCCTTCTGGGGAAAATTCGGTGAGCGGGAAAACAAACGGAAGATCGAGCAAATCACCGTGCTCGCCAAGCTGTACGAATTCATGAAAGATAGGACGATCGTCATCCACGATCTCCGCATCATGAACGAGGAGAGCCTCGATATCGTCTACGACAAAATCGACGACTCCCCCGGCGGTCAAACCACCAACGTCTTCGTGGCCGCTTTCACCACCTGTTGGGCCCGGTTACGCCTCTACAATCACCTGGATCGCGTGGGAGACAATACCCAGTATTTCGACACGGATTCCGTGGTCTACAAATGGAAACCCCGCGAACCCGAGATCCCCCTGGGCAATTTCCTCGGCGAGATGACGGACGACTTGGACGACAAGAAAGGCAATCGTGACGTCATCGTCGAATTCTTATCCTGCGGGCCCGAAAAACTATGCCTACAAGACACGTTTGGAAAAACGGAAGAGAAAATTCGCGGGTTCACCTTGAACCTGCGCGGACAACAACATCTTCATTTTCAAGCCATGAAAGACACCCTATTCCTCGAACTGCGATCGCCTCTCCCCAAACCGCGCACCATCAACGTACCCAACCCACATTTCATCCAGAGAGACAAGCCTACCAAGACGTTGACCACCGTTCGCAGGGATAAACGATGGGGGGTGGTCTACGACAAACGCGTCCTTGCCGACGAATTCAGTTTCTTGACTCTCCCTTACGGCTACAGTTGGCTTCGACCCGACGACGATCTCGCCGATCTCATCGATCAATGATGAGCTTGGGAGCTGGTGCCTTAAAGGATGGTGGAGGCATGGCAATTGAGGTAACCATGGCAACCATGCGAGCGTCAACCACCAGGCACCGTCACACTGATGGAATCAGTGGAGTATTTACCTGATACTCACCTGCGTCTGGGTGGGAGGAGTGGGAGCAAAGATCCGAAAAGATCGCTAAGACTTGACAAGGATCCGCAATGCTTGTATGTGATCCGCAAAGATCAGCAAACTGAGCTGCAAACACGTGCAAGAGGCGAAACACCTAGCCGCCCCTTAAATATCCCAAAGCCACCCCGCATGAAGCATACTCGCAAGTAGCGCCACCCTGACCCAACTTAATGTCTCGAGTTTAACCTAGCCTAAATTGCATTTAGCCCCAATTAAAAAGGGGGCGACCGCGAAGAAAAAACTCGGACACGAACCCAGGGCAATGTGACTTTTGACCCGACGAACTATCAAAGGGGCGTTCTCCCAGTCGGGGATGGAACCCATACTAACATAGCTTTTTGTTGTTGTTTTATTTCTTCGCATGTTAGGGGCGTTCTCATATTCGGGGTTGGAACCCATGTCCACGCTTGTCAACTAGTTTCTGTTTTTTTTTTCCGTTGTGTGACTATTAAAATGCATTTTTTTGCTTTATTTTCTGTTATTTTTCTCTCTTTGCCCAAGCGGGATCTGGGACCCACCCAGCGAGCGGAATCCCGAACCATTCCCGAACGAATCCGAGCCATTCCCCGAGCGGGATCTAGGACCCTCGACACATCCTGGTTGTTTGAGACAACCTCTTCCAGTTTCACCTTTAAGGTCACCTCCGGTCAGTCGAAGACCCCCACCCCTCCCCCAAATTTTTTTGCCTCACTTTCATGTAAAAACATGATGTCATCCCCTTTCCACTCGGCCTCTGATTGGCTCCCGCTTGGTTGGGTGACTACCACTTGAGTTCCCATACTAACAATTGCAGTGTCATTTCGCACAGGTTGAACTGCTATAGCTGCTCCTGTATTAAGCGGTGAGCCTGTAATAAGCGGTCACTTAGCCATTCCTCGAGGGTGACCGCTTAATACAGGTTCGACTGTATGCTGTTTTCAATGTAATTTATTATTCGACGACAAGTGTTTAAGGGTCAGTCTCGAGATATACGATTCTAGTTAAGATCTCAAGTTATTAAAGCTTTTCCTTTGCTTTTACGACGTTTTCCGTGCTGATATTACAGTACTATGTTCGAAATTATATGAAACGGTTTACTGCCCGTTATATTTACTGACAAATCCCTCCAAATTCTCAGACTTTTGCGCCAAACAAAGGACTAATTATAAAGCGCTTTTTGATCTAACAAAAGATACCATATAATAGGATGTTGCAAAAGAACAGAGCAAGTTTATGACCTGGGAGAAAACGGGGATATTCAAACATAGCACTCACGACCGACAGTTGAAGCATTCAGCACTGCGGAGGGGGAAGGGCCGCCGCCTTTTTCCTCCCTCCCCAGTCCGCACTTTTAACCCAATACCCACAAACAGGAGCCTGTTTACAGGCTAAAGAACACAAGATGATCCTTCGGTCGTGCTTCTCTCGTTCCGCGTCTATCCCCCACGCGCGTCTCCCGCGTCTTGCCAAGAGAGACGAATGGGGATGAGTCTGTATTTTGAGTGTCCTTTGTGAGTTTTGTAATATGAGCGTCACGTTACGGTTGCGTAACAGCGCTTTGTGACATGTAGACTTTCTCAATAATCCCGGGGCTAAAAAAACAAAATAAAGACGAAAGTGTCTTGTCCAGTGAACGTGTGTAACTGAAACGCTCAATTATTACAATGTAGCATTACACATGACAGAGAAGATGTCCGCCTTGACTTAACCGTAACTTTATTGGTGTTCAATCGCTGATTCATTTCCTGGGAGTTATTTCTCTATTTTCTAGCTCAGTTACCGCCCTGAGTTAGTCCGCAGCGTCTTTCAATCCACGAGTATACGTAATTGCATCAAGGCTGCCGATTGTATCAAGGCAGTAGATTACACACTGCCATACAAGCAGCGGCGTACAAAATTTCAATAATTAGGTGAAAAAGTATAAATGTAATCAATTGTGGGGAAGCGACAAGCCAGAGAAATCCGACGCACGCTGGTATCGGAGGGAATTCATGCTACGATCCAAGACGTTTAACGCAATTGTCTCATGATCAAGAGAATTAAATGGACCGACAAAATCAATTTCACTACGATTTCCGATATGATTCGACTTACAGACTTTCTGTGAACAAGAAAACTCTTTATCGAACGTTCGATTTTGTTCGATGCGCAATATTTTTTGCGAGTTCGATTTCGTTCGATGACCGAACAAAGTCGAACCCAATCGAACGATTCAGTTCGAAAACCGAACGTTGGATGTGATACCCCGGGAGTTATTGTTTGTCTGGAAGTTGTTAAAGTTTGACTGCGTGTAGCTCCAGCGGAGTAAAGGTTATAAAGGCAATATCTCTATGCATTATATTCTCATAAGTCGACTTGTGGGTTTGCGGTTAGCTACGTTCCAAGGACGGTTGCAGTTTTCATTCTCCAAGTGTGACGGATCAGCCCGTTCAAAACCTAGAATAAGATTCAATGTTTTTTTGATTCAGTAAAGCCATTCCACGTTTGAACTGACTCTAATTCCTGTTTAAGAAAAATCGGCAAATTTACAATTAAAAATAGGCAACAACATCTGGTGTTTTACGCCTCCACAACAGGCGATCGAGCAGTACGTAAACCGGACGAGTATAAATTGCATCACAACTAGCAGTTTGTGTGCTTTGCTGACAAACCAAAGGAGAAATAATTGAGTGTATGTGATGTGTATTTTGTGTAATGATCACTATATATATTTTTTATTATGGTTGGGAGCGAGTGCTCTTGACAAGAGCTTCTGAAATAATGCGATTGCCTTATAATATCCTACATATATATTATTTTATTTGGTTTTGTAACTTTTGTGTACAATAAAACTCACTAAAAAATTAATAATGAAATGTCTGAAATTTTGAATGAAAATAGTATGACATAATGATAGCAACGATTGTTGTGCTTTTTCGCAATGGCCACAAAAAGAGAAACTAAACTTCAGAGTTCGCGAAGGAGCAAAAGAAAATGGATCAAGAGACAAGCATACGGAAAACGCCAATCCTAATTGAAGGCTTTTGTATTATTCTGTTGGATGACTTGATCCAAGAACTCTGTTAAGGCAATATATTCAACTTTCTTTTTAGCACTAATATGCAAATCGGATTTTGTTGTTTGTATAAGTAATCATACGGTTTTCTCGTTCAATTTGGGATTAATTTTGCACGAGTGAGTTTTTCAAAAAGCTCAAATTGCACAAGCCGCTTTACTTATTAATAATTATACATGAAAAAATTTGCATCAATTTTTTTGTCATTTTTTTTTTTTGCACCAATTTTTTTTTTTTTGCAAAACGTTTTTGCATCATTTTTTTAATTTGTAATTTGCACTGGTATAACACTTTTTGCACCAGTGTTACACTTGAACTGCACTGCTCTCAGCCAATCAGAATTGAGTAATTTTTTCATGCATATTAGTAGATCTCTAATTTAAGTTGTTTTTGTATGACATGGTGTTAAACCTAAGTTCTTTGTGTACTTTTGTTTATTTATCAGTATTTTTCCGTGAATAAGGCAAGTGGATGTAAATAAGACGAAGCGCACACGATAATAGCATTCATCTGTGGCCTGTTTTATTATTTTCCCCTGCGGTTACTTCGATTTTGAGGAAAATATACCACAACAAATTTAACATAATGAATAATTTTATGCAATCAGTTTAAACCTTCGGGGGCCGATTAGTGCGGGCAGCGTCTAACTGTCTAAAAGGGGGCGAAACCGAAACGATTATCAATTGTTCTTATCATACGATTTTTATTTATCAGTCTAGTTTAGTACAATTATCTGTTTTTTTATTTTAGATTGTATGACTGCGAATCCGGCATTGGAAAACAAACTATTAGTAAATGCTTCAACGGCGAATAATGGGTGGCAAAGTACTGTACGAGAGATTCATTAGCATTGTTATTTTCACACAGACCAACTTTTTTTTTTTTAAATAAAAATTATCAAGTTTCTCCAAGCTTCTTTGTTGGCCAACTTAGATACAAGTGGGCACAAGACATAATCTTCACCTTAAAATGGATCTGAACATAAATGTGTATATTCTTCATGTATTTTTTTAAAAATGATCCTACTAAGAGCATTTTAACTACAAATGACGGTTTGAAATACAGGCCGGCTCCTTTCGTTTTTTTCTTTCGAAACAAATTAAATTTATTCGGTCGCGATCGATAATTAATTTTTCTATTATTCATGAAGTGACATGCTGACAATAAACGAATAAAAATTATCTTTAAAGATTTGAAGCAGTTGCAAAGCAGTAAGGTAATGTGTGGTTTATTGATAAGTGCGGAAAGAGCGAGCAGTGTCCATTTCTGATGTTAGAAAAGACGAAAAATGCAGTGGCACTAACGTTTAAACCATCAGGTAAAGTAACCATTATTTGTTCTCAATTACAATAAATATTTTCATGATCCAGGAAAAATATATTGCACATGTATTGTCAACAGCTGCTTTGGTATTATAAAATAAAGGATTGCAAAATTTCGGCTCTCAGAGCCACAATAGTTCGCTATGCGCGGAAAGTAATCATCTTAGAGATCAAAGAATCCGACAGTTCCTGAGTGCCATGAATATTCCTCCTCTGACTCCAAGTCATGGATTGTTTGCACTGTTATTGGAGATAAAGCCTGTTCATAGTCTATTGTGTTCCTACAGAGTCAATCACCAAACTACTGGCTCCATGTCGCCGCAAATCATTTGCATTTCCCACTATTTTCTACATTACAAGGTAATCTATCCTTATCCTTTCAGATTTCGTTTATTTTTCGTTTTGTAACTAGCATACATGGCTAAATATCTTGCATGAGTCACCAAACGAAATCAAAGTACTCCTTTTACGCCTTGCAAATGTGTCATATAACTAGTACTTTTATTGTTAGGGTTTGTTAGGATCGCAGGTTGAAGTGAATCAGGAAGCCAACCCAATATTCAATTGTGTTCAGTTGCTAAAAGTGCCTTGCTCATTCGACGTAACTCACTAAGTTCGGTAGAATACTTCGGTTTTTGAGCAATAAAATCAAGCAGTGAAAAATGCAAATGTTTGTGATTTATAAACTTTCAGAAAAAGAGAAATCAATAATTTAGCGAGAAAGAGCGAAGTGGTGAGTAAGTTAGCATACGTTAGTGTTATTAATGAGATATCTTGGCAAAAAGAGGGGCGGGGAGAGGGAATTACTATAAGTAAGTTCGAAAAGAGCATTAAGAGATTATACTACAGCAAGAGCCTCTTACCTGACAACGCATATACAACAAATATACAAATAAACAACAGATATACAGATGAACAACAGATATACAGCTAAACAACAGATATACAAATATACAACAAATATTAAGTGTCCGATATTAGCAGTTTTGTTTCAACCCCAGCATTATTGTTATTTCTACGCTTTGGCTTCAAAATATACTGTTGAAAACAATAAACTATACAGTAGTATTATTAACATTATGAAGTATTTTTGTTCTGATCACATCCACGCGCTCCTTACACGCATTTATCGCACAGGTGCATGTACAAATATTATCATAATTCCTTTTTTCTCGGGTGTTACATGTCACATTACCGTGCTGAGATGTCTAAAAATCAATTGTGCGTACACAAAAATACGATGCTGATTCGTGTTGCTGGATAACAAGCTCTCATGATTCAATCATTAAAAACGAAAAAAAAAACCGCATAGACGGAGTTTACTCAAGCGCCCATCAGTTAGAGCTTTGAACACAGTCTGAATACCCACGCTTTTATATATAATCATATGACTTGCCCCGTAGAGAAACATTTTTGGAAAAGTATACTATACTTTGTATTTTTTATCATTAACAAGAAACTAAGAAACTGTACACAGCTTGAACTCGCGGCACCTTTAACTCATTGCAGCATTGATTCCCGAGTGTTTTGAGTGCTTTTACGGAGAAACATAAGCTTTAAATTATGTCTTATCAAAGACTCCTGCGAGCCAACCCGTGAATACCAAATACTAAAGGTTACGCAATATTGCTGAGTTTTTTTGGAAATTAAATGTAACGACTTTTGACGAACGAAAAAAAAAATCCGTCCTAGGCGAGAATCGAACTCACGTCCTTCGACTCCCTCTGGATCTCTATTGCCTGATCATTCACCCCCTATACTACTGGGGATTTGGCTAATTACCAGGGTCAAATTTGCTACCTCAACGTAGATATGCTAAAAAAGTTTACATCTGGGTGATGGATCGAGCGAGCGAGCTAGTGAGTGAATTTGCCGTCGTATTCGATAACCCGTTCATTACGCTACGCGTATTCACGGGTTCAAAAGTAAGACTACGCTACATTCACTACATTCAGTAGCCGACACTTCAAATCGATCGCTAAGCAAATTGCAAGTTTTATAAAACACAAAACTTGCCGGAACAAAAATCCCACAGGAATAAGCGGCGAACACAACATCAAACGGTCCTATCCATCCATGAACGCCTTGCATTGTCTTGAAAACTTGCCATTGCACGCTGTGGTTCTTTCTTTTTCGATTCTTTTGCCTCCCAAGTCAACACACGGAGAGATTTTGCGGTGTGTATTCCATGGCTGAAAGCCATATAGACGTCGACATAAACTAAAATATGTGTGCATAAATTTACATACGCTAATGTGAAACGAAAATAAAAGAAGAAAACTCAGAGCTGGATTTGCAACTCTTGGGCTTCGCCACGAGCCGGTCAAAATACCGAATAAATGTACTGCAATAAACACCAAACACCAAACCAAAACTACCTAAAATGCCGTTTAGAAGCGATAAAGCCGCCAAGAAACAACAGACAGACATTATTTAATGAAATACGAACACTTTAATGTTTATTTATAATTTTGATATTTTGTCAAACTCACAATAAAATTTCATACAAATCCTTACATTTTTGTCGTTGACAAATCTCGTTGTGAATCTGGGCCCCCTGTGATTTGAAAAGGCTCCCTTCATAACAATCAAGTTCTGAAAATCAATTTTGGGCGTGGAACAAACTCAGGAACCCCATAAGTTTTGATTTCGATTTGAGTACAAAAAAATTCTGATTTACTACTTTTTTTATAGGTGAAAAGTAAAACTACCATAATATTATAGCCGTGGAGTCATCATGTTTTCAAATTGTACTGTTTTAATGGTTTTGCATAATTGATTGCTAGACACAAAAACAGCTGACCAACTGAAAATAAAAGTGTTTGGCACTTAAACAGTGCCTATTGTAGTCTGGCTTTACCGAAAGAGTTTGTTTAAAAGCAAGCTAATAATGTAAGTTGAACAAGATGGACCACAGGATGAGGTATCGGTAATAACAGTTGAAAAACGATAACATAGATTGCTATGATGAGGCCGATAGATACATTTGTTTAATACTTTGAAATAAAAGTCAGTCGCTTTACTTTCCTGTGTCTATTAATTATATATCTTAAATGATGAAATATTTGTTCTTTATTTTAGTATCAACAATTTTTTCCGGCCCTTTTTGAGGAAAATCTATTCTTCATTTTAATGCTGCCGGCTTTGAAAGCACATATTAGGGCCTGGTCGCACTACAGTCAAAAACAAAAATTAGCCCGTGCAAAATGACAAAAACAAACACATTCTACAAAAACCGTGTCCCACCGGAACGGTTTCTTTTGTTTTCCTCGATTTTTGCACGAGCTAATTTTTGTTTTTGACTGTAGTGCGACCCAGGCTTCAATTTTACTTTAAAACACATTAGTAGGACGTTGCATGTGTTTTTCAAATTAGTGTGCGTGGGCGTATCCTCGCCTGACATACCAACCAATATTGTCAATACAACTTCTTTTTCTTCCTGTTTTCCTTTCTTTTTTCGTCATTCTTATTTGAAATTCAAATTGAAATTCAGTGTGAGTCCTCAAAATAAAGGTTTTAATTAAAAAAAAAACTAGCCAAACAGTGAGTTATAAATGGGACGCAGTGCCAGTTCCAATGGATATGACACACATAATACCAATAAAAACGTTCTCTGGATTCTCGAAATTAAACTACAAGAATTGGTTTTTATGTCTTTGTCTCAGACTGTGCTAGAATTAAAAATGAGCGTCTTATTTTAAACAAAAAATGCTCTTAGAACACCACGAACAAGATATCAAGTGAATTCTTGTAGAAAGAATAAACCATAATCAGTTTTTAACAAATTTTCCAAAACACATTGAACGAACTTGAAAATAATGGGCAAGTTTTTTCAAGTTGCAATCCACTTCCGGCTCCTGACCATCTGTAGTCAGTGTATAGTTTCCTTATGCCCGTAATGCAATTGTAACTGAACAAAACTGGACCATTATTTTCACGTTTTCACTGATATAAATATGTCTTTTAGCTTTTTAAATAACACTAAAAATGGTTACATAGTTCAAATAAGAGTGTTGAGGTATCCATCATCACATTGGAGTTGTTTGATGCTTTTGTTTTACAAGTTGTTTGATACTTTCCCCATACGCCTTAGTGTTCCTTCATCATAGTATTTATAACAATTAATTCCATCTTTCGAAAAGAATCCCGTAGACTTCTCAGTTTGTCAACATAATTTTCAACTTTTCTTCTATTCCCCACGCGGCTTGTGCAATCGCCCCCACTGAGTAAAATAATACCGATTAACTGAGTGAAAGCAATAACCCACCTACGAGGCGCCTACATCTCTCGGGGTAAGAAACATAAAAGATATGAAAGAAACATATGAGATAAAAAAGATAATGTTATGGTTAAGCCAAAAGATAGTAAGAGCATTTATGCTAATTTGCGAAAGCATTTAAAACTATCGCAATATGGCACCTGTTTCACTTGTAACTGATAGTGTGTTTGCCCTTGGGGCAACTTTATTGTAAAAACAGATAATAGCAAGAGCTTTAAATTAATGCTAATTGACGAAAGCTCTTAACACTGCCGCGATGCGTGACCTGTTCCACTTATAACTGCAGCCTGTTTTCCGCAAACAGCAAAAAAGGCCTTTCAACTTTTATTGTACTGAAGATCACTCAGAGGCTAGAACCTTGGCTTGTTTTGTTTTCTGAAACTCCAGCGAATCATAGAAGATAATGGTGAGGAAGTATGTTGAAAAGCAGCTTTTCATGATCAATAAATAACACTATTGCGCACAACATCGAGGTTGTCTTTGGTAAGGAAACCCATTATCAAGTTTTCATTGACTTAGTAATTTAACAACTTTAAACAGAGGAGAATACATATAGGACGGTCACATATCGCTTTTACGAATAATTTTCCTTACAGTGTTGCTGTAAATCGATTCATTTTCAGATGAAATGGTGTATAGCAGCATAGATGTCCTGATGGACCTCGAAACAAAATTTTTTCCTAACATCTACAATCCATTTTCTCTTGCAGTCATTTTCTTCTGATGCAACAAGAAATAAGGTGAAGCGCTGCGGTAACCGTTTTAAACAACAATAAACAATTCAATTGAAGCAGCCATGAACAATTCAACTGAAACAACCATGAACAATTCAACTGAACCAGCCACGAACAATTCAAGTCGCGGAGGCGAGCATGCAATTATTCCACAAGTTGTTCCCATCGCAGTTTTTATCTTGGTCACAAATGGAGTTGTATTTCTCCTGTTCTTCAAAACGAAGAGTTTGCGAACTCCTGCAAACTACCTCTTACTTAGCCTGACCTTAAGCGATATAATGACAGGGTTGATAAATATTCCTATATTCACTATATTCACTAGTCAATTATTTGTCTCAAAGGCTTCTCAGCTTTATTGTGCCTTGCTGGTCTTGCATAATGTGATCGCGTTTTCAATAGCTTATCATATAACGGCTATCACCGCAGAGAAATACCTGGCAGTAGTTAACCCGTTTGGACGAAACATGGTGACCAAAAAAACAGTGGCCAAGATTGTTTTTGTGGTTTGGCTTTGGTCCGCATTATTGGGAACAGCACCTTCCCTTTGGTTCTACAAATGGCTAAAAGGAGATTCTTTCGCTAAGTATTTGTATGCTGGATACAACATTTTCTGCCTAGTCGTCGTGTTTATCGTACCGTTTACGTTTATCCTTTATGCGTACTGCATCATGTTCAGAGTTGTATCTTCCAAGAGAAGCCTAACAAGATCCATGCAACGAAGGGATAATCGAACAATCAAGAAGGCCAATAACGAAAAGAAGTGCCTGACAATTCTGCTGACAATGGCGATTGCCTTTGCTGCCTGTTGGTTACCTTGGTTTACAATAAACTTAATATATTCTCTCGTTAACATTGGATGGATTACGAAATCGTACCCCTTCATGAGAAGCATATCGCAAACATTTGTTATCGTCAGATATCTTAGCTCTGCGATCAACCCTTTATTGTACACTTTCTTTAAGCAAGATGTTTGGAGCGCCTTTCGTGTTGTTTTGTTAAACAAGCACCCAAGAAGGTCTTCGGCCGCTTCATCCATCGTGAGAGAGGTAACACAAAGATTCACAGGCAGGGAGCAGAATAACACATGTCTGTTTCCGGAAAATGATGAAAAAAGAAACGTCTGCTCGAGCGTCTAAGCTACGCAAAACTAACAATTCCACAAACTGGAACTAAACAAAATTTCTAATGTAAGTGTTTACTATAAAAATTGAGACAAACCAATATATACATATATTAAACATTGCAAAAGCAGACGTTTTGACAATCGGCTTCTTCCGGCATCGACTGTGTAAAGGAAAATAAAAGTATTGACGACTAAGAGGCAGGTCAATAACGTCTCAAAAGTAGTAAAGTCAGAATATGTATGCAAAAATAGAGATATCACCTGCTTCGATCAACAACAAAAAGTATGTTTTATACCCACCCGCAGTTAGCATTTGCTACTCACGACTGGAGGTGACTATAAATTTATAATTGATTGTAGTTCGTTTTTCCCATTAGTCGAAAAGTTCAATTTAAGTAGATTTTAAAGGCAACTCAAAATGGGAGCTTGCCATATATTGTTTCTAACTACTTCTTATTGTTCGCATATTTGAACTTTTTTACATATACCTTCTTTGAAAATTTTGATTAACTATTTGCTTATTTCGTTTCCATAACCTTGAGAGCCATATTGTAGGAAATCGACGGGTAATTACTTAGTCAGTACTTGAGTACAAGCCACAATTTTGTGTCGCAAAATGAAATTAAAGTGGTTTGGTAAATTAAAGAGAGTTTCAACAAACTTTTCACATCGCGAAAATTGATTATCGCGAAAAAAATGTAAATTATAGTTTTCTGATCTACTGCAAAACTTTCTTAAATCGATAAACGCAATTTTAAGGTGGCTCCATATAGTTATTGGCCAGTCTTTCAAAAAATAAAGTGTACATGAGAGAGTTTTGTTTCGAGAGTTTTGTTTCGAGAGTTTTGTTTCGCGATACCAGGCATAATATACACATATACTTATCCTAGGCTTTCTCAACCTCGTTCCCAGGGTTTTTGCCGCCCCTCCCAATTTTAAAAAGGGAAAAACTCGGAAACGAGGTTGACAAAGCCATAAAAATTTTCGGCAATTTACTCACTTTTCGTTTGTTACGTTTATTGGGTTTGTGTACGTACAAAAAACATTGTCTTTTTTGTGATCGCAAACCACGAAAATTCTACCGATTTACCAATTTTTATAAAAATTTACTGTGTGGAACGCACGCAATAGACGTTTCATCAAAACATAATAAACGCGTGTTCGCGCCATTTTCGTGCCCATGCCTCGCGCGCCAAAAATTAATATGGAGCCACCTTTAGCATTTTAGTGGCTCAACTGGTTTTTTGGCAACATAAAATCCAACTTTGAACGGTTGATACTTCACTGTCTGAGCTCGGTCAGGCAAGCTGCTTCACACATATACTAGAGATGAAATGAAATTTTCAAAAAAGTACATTTGATTGACATCGGTGTTACATAACAACGATCTGAAGACGTCATTATTTTTGCATATTAGTAATTTCCTCAACATCTAGACCTAAACTTTTAAAACGACTGTACGCCGCTTATAGTCTAGAATAAAATTGGGTTGAATATTTTCCATCAAAAAATTAAAAATTCGCATTACTTCCTGTTAATTCGTCGATGCCAGCGTTTTCCAGACAAATTGAAACAATATTTCTAGTTTACCATACATTATTCATATACCATAAAACTACATTCCTTGAAGGTCTTATCCTGTTTGCTTCACTAGATTTCAGTTGATTTGATCAAAAGCAATGTCTTAAATATGTTTATTTTACTCACAAAAGTAACACTTTTTTTAGGGAAGCGTTTATTTAAAAACTAGTCGATGAATGTTTTTTAAATCTTTTGTATCTAAAGTTTAACATGTAATGCACTATATCTGTAAATTTCAAGTGCATTGAATCATTTCGAGGGCGCGAAATAAAATTTAAAGTATAGGGGACTTTTGCATTCGTCTTCCAAAGTTTCATTGCCGTATGTTTTTTTGACAGCTGGTTTATTTCAGAACTTTATCTTTTGTCTACATTCTACATATTTGTGTGTTTTTGAAACAACACGTTTGCCATGCCTGCTTGCTACGTTTCGCTGATGCCAAAGCATGGCAATTAACATAAGGCTGCGGCACGCGCGTGTAACACGTTTAAATGTGGGTTTGTGTTGAAGAAATGGCAAACTTGTTGTTTAAAAAGCGCACAAATATGTAGAATGTAGACAAAAGAGAAAGTTCTGAAATAAACCAGCTGTCAACAAATAATATAGCAATGAAACTTTGGAAGACGAGTGAAAAAGAGCCCCATATTTTTAATTTTATTTGGCGCCCTTAAAATGATTCAATGCACTTGAAATTTACAGAGAGAGTGTATTACATGTTAAACTTTAGATCAAAAGATTTTTAAAACAAATTCATCGACTAGTTTTTAACCTGTGAATACGCGGATGCGTAATGACGGGTTATCGGTAACGGAGATAGATATGCAAATGAGCACTCACTCGCTCACTCCTTCCATCAGCTGTAAACTTTGCGACGTAATGTTTGTTACAAATGCGGTTTGTGATAAGAATAACGTGAATCCAGCGATAACAATAACTAAATTGTTGTAAACGAATGTAAATAACAATAAGCCTAAAGATGATTCGCATTTGGAGTCTTTAATGCAACGATAAAATCGATCTAAAATGATTTTTCAACCAAGAAACGCGTTTTGATGCGTATCTACCTTAAAGTAACTAATTTTATCGTGTTCCAAATCAGTGATCACGGTGGCCGAATGGTGTAAAGCGCGGACTGTTAGCCGAAAGGTCCCAGGTTCGAGTCTTGCTCTTGCCGTCCTTTTTATTTTCTTTTTTGTTTTCTTTCTTCTTCAGACTGAACATTATGAAAGTGATGTACCGCATTTTTTTTTGCGTTTGTCAACAATCCTTACGTTTAATTTTTAAAAAAATATTGAACCGTGTCAGTGTGAAAACATAAGCTTACCGCAATATTGCGTTAGCGTTATCATTTCTTATTGACGGGTTGGCTCTTAGGAGCCTTTGATAAAATAATTATTAATAAACGCTTCCCTAACAAACGTTCTGCTTCTGTGAATAGAATGAGCATATTTAAGACTGCTTCTGATCACATCAACTGAAATGTAGCAAAACAAACAGGATGAAACCTTCAAGGAATGTCGTTTTATGACACATGAATAATAAATGGTGAAAATATTGTTTCAATTTGTCAGGAAAACGCTGCCATCGAAGAGTTAACAGAAAGTAGTGCAAATATGTAAATTTTTCATCTCTATAGTATATGTATGCAGCAGCTTGCCTGACCGAGCTCAGACAGTGAAGTATCAGCCGTTCAAAGTTGGGATGTTATCAGTCGCCAAAAAAACCCAGTTGAGCCACCTTAAAGCTGCTAATTTGCGCAAAACGCCGGGGGAGGGACAATGAAGATAAGTTGTTTAACCTAGTTGTTTGAGATGGTTCTTTATTGCATACTGTTATTATTCTCATTGCTTACAAGTCATGAAAGTTATGGAAGCTTATTTGCGAACTTGAAACTCTGATAATTTTCGTGATTTTATTAATATTTTATTAATATTTTGGGACGCGTTGAAAACAAGCAATTAGTTTATCCAATGCACAAAACTATCCAATGTATAAAAATATAATCGTAAATAAAAGAAGGTCATTTTACAAACGCCCAAGGAGAACAAGCAGTAAAACAAATTAAACAAAGGACTGACAAACTGATCCAGCGATCACTTTATTGTGGGAGCAATATTTAACTGTAGGTTAAGTCATAAATTCATAATCTCTAGACATAAACTTTAAGGGCCGGTTATTTAAATGAAGTCTAACTTAGACCGCGGTTTAAGAAAATTAACGGACCTCCATATCTATTCATAAGTTGGTCATTTTATTAGATAAATGTTTTTCTAGGTCTGCTCTACATACCTTCTTGATACTGTTTACAGTAAACAACGTTTAAATATTAAGGTTTGGCAGATTAAAATTGGTTTAGACCGTGGTTTTGTTAAACACCGCTAAACCTCGTTGAAATAACCGGCCCTTAGTTAACTAGAAAATATACAGATGTATTAAGAGTATAAAGGCCGTGATTTTAAATTTCAATTTGTGTCAATATCATGTTATGGGGGTCTTCGGGAAAAAAGTTTCAGTTGAGTGCATTTGACTTTGTATCAGCGCTGGGGGCGGGGGGGGGGGGGGGGGCGGTGTCACAGCGATTTGATGTCATTTCAAAACCAAAAACCGTTAAACCAATTGTGTGATAAATTACCATAAAATGTCCAAATAATGTCTCAGCGTGTCTCAAGTCATAGACGGTCTGAGTCTGATTGAATTGCAACTTGAAAAATGTTAGCCTTACTTTTTCCAAGTTCTCACATTTTTGTTTCCAGAATGGGCTAGAAAGACCATGATTTGTTTTCTCTTTCAAGAAATTGGTTGATTCCTTTCTCTTGGTGTTTCAGTATTATTTTGTAAATAAGTGACACTGCCCCTTTAACGTCTCCAGTAAAATTAGTGGAAACGGTAAATTATTTGGCGGAACAGGCAATACTCAACAATAGACAATAAACAATACTCAGAACAACACAATAGCTAACCAACAATAAACAATACCCACGCCACAACACGATAGCTAACCAACAATAAACAATACCCACACCCCAACACGATGGCTTGTTTTTTCTCTCGCCCTCGCTCCCTTTCCCTCTTCTCTATAATTTTCGGACTGATCGGGGTCATAAAAACCCTTGTTTGGGCTAGTTGTAATGATATTGCGTAAATTTTCGTTCATCACGTTTTCAAAAATCCAGGTATATATCTCAAGCAAACGCTGTAGAGTGTTCCAATCAGCGCTGATGTTGGCCGGAAATCGCTTTTTGACACTTTTTCCAATCATTGTCGCCAATCTATCAAGATAATTATCTCAAGCAAACGCTGTAGAGTGTTCCAGTCAGCGCTGACGTTGGCTGGAAATCGGCGCTTTTTGGCACTTTTCGCGATCATTGTCGCCAATCCGATCAAGACAATTATCTCAAATAAACGCTGTAGATGTTACACTCCGACAAAGTGTTCTTTAATCTTTCTTCGAAAACAAACACATTAGCTCACAAAAACATCGAGTGATCCGACTTTTACAACTCTCGAACTTCGCACATGGGATTGTCGGGATTCTCTTCCCCGCCAGCTAAAATGTCGTCCCGACATTTGCATAGTACATAAAATGATCTATACTTAATTTCAGTTACAAAAGCAGCTGAGAGACAAAAAAAACATTGATTCTGATGGCCAAATGGAATGCGGTTCCATTGGTACAACCCCCAAGGTGTGATGAATGCTGTTAAGTGGCGGTGGTCTTCTGCTACGAATCCCTGGTGATACGCTTTCCCTTGGTCAAGGACTGAGAAGTGGGTATTACAACTAAGGCTGTTCAGGATGTCTTGGATACGGGGGATCGGTTGGCGATCATCTTTGGTTTTGCTGTTTAACTGACGATGATCGACACATAATCTCAAGGTACCATCTTTTTTCTCACGCAAACCACTGGTGATGAATATGGTGACTTTGATTTGCTTATCCAACCACGAGTAATCATGTCTTGTAGATGCGCTTTTACCTCTCCGTACAAGGGCTTTGGGATGGAGTTGTAAGTTTTCTGCACTGGCTTATCATCATTATGGTTAATATCAAGTTCCAGTTCCCTAGCATAACCAATGTCACCGTCATCCATAGCAAAGGCTCCGGACTCCTCCTTTAACATTGCCTCTACTATTCCTCTCTGCTCACACGACAAATGGCTCAGGTCAACGGGCGGAACCCACTGTCCTTCTTGACTTTCGATTACCATCAGTTGCATCATTCCCAATGTTAGTTTCCTCTGTAACATTACTTCTACTTTTGGGCTCCTCTTGCTTGTTGTCTTCGAATGGCAATGGGGTAACAGACTGCACTAACTGTATTGTGCCCAGTTCGGTACGTTTGCGTAAAGTTATCCCTCTCTGTGTCTGGTTGCATACTGGGATAAATATTCTGCTCGAAGACCCAGCCTGGATCCGGTTAAGGCATTCTTTCACTTCTAGTCCCTCAGGCCACATCCCGTCTTCTTTAGGTTCAAACACAACTGGTACATCTTCCTTTAAAGGTCCAAAATGCACTGGACACTTAATCCTTACAGTCTCTCCCGGTGCTAGATGTATGTCATACTTTCCAACTCTAAGCACCCCTGTATCAGCCTCCTTTTTCTTGGTTTGGAGGAAGTTAACAAGTGATTTTACCTTGCCCCCCACTACTGATGGAAATGAATCATTCACTATTTGCGTTAAGACATTTGGGGCGTCAGAATTTCCATTTCTTTTTATCACCTCTTCAATGACATTAAACCCGATGATGAGATGTCCTTGGTTATCCTGGCTTCCTTAGAGTATGGGAATTGTCAATAGTTCAGACTCTTCGTTCTCTCCGGCTAGCTGAAAATCTACCTTGACCCAACCATCATATGGAATTTCCGTACCATTTACAGCCTGAAGATTCAGTTCCTCTACCTCCAGTAATTCACTGATGTCTCTTACTGGTTCTACATGTAAATGAATCTCTTTCTTGAATGGTGGGACTACTGTAAATCCTTTCGATGTATCCACACTCTGACCTGATTTCTGCTCGGATGGTTTCTTTTCCGCGTCCTGTTCACTCTTGACCTTCGCAGGCGGTTTCTTCTTCGCCACAACCGTCGCTCTCAGTTTCTTGCAATGCTTCTATTTCTAATTCTTCGGCGTCCAAGTATTTCGTAACTCGTTGAATCGCGGCAATTAAGGCGGCCCGTCTCCTTCTCCTTTAACTCGATTTGTAGTTCCACACATAACTCCCGAAGATTTGCTTCGTCTAACTGACAAACTGCGGCTCTTAATTCCTTCTGGATTTCTTCCACTGCGCTGGCCATTCCTCTGTGTTACGTCGGGGTCACCAAATGTTACACTCCGACAAAGTGTTCTTTAATCTTTCTTCGAACACAAATACACCAGCTCACAAAAACATCGAGTGATCCGACTTTTACAACTCTCGAACTTCGCACATTCTCTTCCATCCCATAATATCAACTCGGGACTAAGCCCAGTCTCTTGCGACTTGCTTGCTATATAGAGTGTTCCAGTCAGCGCTGACGTTGGCCGGAAATCGCCTTATGGCACTTTTCCCGATCATTGTCGCAAATCTATCAAGATAATTATCTCAAGCAAACGCCGTAGAGTGTTCCAGTCAGCGCTGACGTTGGCCGGAAATCGCTTTTTGGCACTTCTCCCGATTATTGTTGCCAATCTATCAAGATAATTATCTCAAGCAAACGCTGTAGAGTGTTCCAGTCAGCGCTGACTTTGGCCGGAGATCGCTTTTTGACACTTTTCCCGATCATTATCGCAAATCTATCAAGATAATTATCTCAAGCAAACGCTGTACAGTGTTCCAGTCAGCGCTGATGTTGGCCGCAAATCGCTTTTGGCACTTTTCCCAATCATTGTCGCCAATCCGATCAAGATAATTATCTCAAATAAACGCTGTAGAGTGTTCCAGTCAGCGCTGGCGTTGGCCGGAAATTGCTTTTAGGCACTTTTTCCGATCATTGTCGCCAACCTATCAAGATAATTATCTCAAGCAAACGCTGTAGAGTGTTCCAATCAGCGCTGATGTTGGCCGGAAATCGCTTTTTGACACTTTTTCCAATCATTGTCGCCAATCTATCAAGATAATTACCTCAAGCAAACGCTGTAGAGTGTTCCAGTCAGCGCTGACGTTGGCTGGAAATCGGCGCTTTTTGGCACTTTTCGCGATCATTGTCGCCAATCTGATCAAGATAATTATCTCAAGCAAACGCTGTAGAGTGTTCCAGTCAGCGCTGACGTTGGGCGGAAATCGCTTTTTAATTTTAACTTTATTTTCCTGATCCGTGTGGTCATCTTTTGACCATACGAAACAGAGCTGTAGCATTAAACGAATGAATATTTTCTGAAGTCCGATCTACATTAAGTGAATTTATATACATTTATATATATGGATAGGCTTAGCCTAACAGCGGAGCTCTCTGAACAGCTGATGATAAGCTTAACTAAGGTGAATGGTCGGAAGCACAAGAATTAAGATTGACGACCGGGCTGTTTTTCAATTTTAGCAATTCTCAAAAACATTACGTGACCGTCTGCACATTACATTAAGACTCACAAAAACAACTTTTTCTCGGTCTAGAATAACTAAACTTAACTAGTATGACTAATGTTTGAATAAAATACACCTGTTGTGTGTCGAAAATTGTCCGAGAAACTGATTGGGAAATCAAAATTGTAAAAAAAAATACACAGACATCTTTGCATAAGGCGACGCGAGTGAAGTTAGAACTATAAGATCCCAGTCTTGTTTTTTTTTTTTTACATAAAATCGCTTTTCAACCTATGTAATGAATGAACAAACACATAAAAATGAACAAAAAATCTTCTTTTGAAAAATTAATTTTATTCAAATATCCATTAGTTTATGTTTTAAAATCAAAACGCGTACCATTAGCGCATCGAGGAGCTGTCCCCGATGAAATTCAAGGTAATATATATACCTAGCCCAAGCCTAACAGCGTCGCACTTTGAACAAGCTTAACTAAGGTGAAACTTAACTAAGGTGAAACTTAACTAAGGTGAAACTTAACTAAGGTGAAAGGTTGGAAGCACAAGAATTAAGATTGACGAACGGGCTATTTTCAATTTTAGCAATTCTCAAAAACAGTATTACGCGACCGTCTGCACAGTACGTTTTTATAGACCGTACAAAAGTTCACAAAAACAACTTTTCTCTGTCTAGAATAACTAGTACCACTAGTTTCCGAATAAAATACAGTTTATGTTTTTCAAAATTGCCCGAGAAACTGATTTGAAAATCAAAAATTGCAAAAATACACAAACATATTTGCATAAGGCGATGCGAGTGAAGATAGAACTGTACTATAAAATCAAAGTCTTGTTTTGTTTACATAAAATCGCTTTTCAATCTATCTAATGAATGAACAAACACATAATCAAAGGCTCCTTGCGAGCGAAGTCGTGAATATGAAACAAACATCGGACCTTTTCCTACCCTACACAAAATCGGTCCTCTTAGATTGTACATATTATGACTACTTCCCTTATGTTGCGGATCCACGTAACAATATCTTTTACCAAACAGAAGAAGGACCTCTAAAATCTTCGTGTGTATACGTAGCTAAGGGAGTCCTGGATTATTCTCCAGAGCGTATAGCAAACACGTGGCAAGTAGAATCCACTGTGATTTTTATCAACAATGCTTTGAAGGTGAATTACAGTCCGTACTGTGCAATCTCAGCTCGGCAATGTTTGTCAACCTCACACGAAGGAATGTGTTTACTAGCGAAAATGAAAATTACGGGACAAACTTACCTTTTCCTTCATTATTAATGTCAGATATCCTTGCCAAACAATAATAACAAGTAAAAGAATCCCAACGTTTTCCCAAACCGACGTTTCGTCTCATCGAATATTCGTAAACACAAGGATCGTAATGGCAGACGTATGGTTTACTCTCATGTACTTCATGTATGCTTAACATATCAGCCTATCAGCCAGTGTAACATAACATATCAGCGTATCAGCCAGTGTAACATATCAACAATTTAATATAAATTTAATATAAAGTTTACGATGAGCGAGTGCCTTTTTCCAGTAACCGCGATAAGTCGTATTCACGACTTAAAAATGGACAACACAATCTTCTTTCGAAAAAATTTATTCAAATCTCCATTAGTTTACGTTTAAAAGTAAAACGCCTACCAAGAGATCGATACAACTGAATTTAAGCACGTTTTACAGTGCAACTACCTCAACCAGGGCCACCTGAGGACTTTCAGCCAATCAGAGACAGATCCTTAAACAAAGAATTGGGTATGCGGACCTCACGGGAAACTGTATCATTTTTCGAAAGAAATTTGCTTTCATATAACCAAATTCATGACCGTCTGTTCAATTTTCACCCGTTAATGTTCCGTTCCCGAAAACTGAAGTCAAAATTATGTCTGTTCAGCTCAGAATCAATCAGGCTGGTGGACTTTTCGATAACGGGAGAAATTTGCCTCACTTTATTCGCGAAAGGGTCTTGGATCTGCATCACAATAGGGCATCTCAGCGCCAGATTTGCTCAAGAACTTGGAACCAGCCGTCATTTTGTTCAAAATGTCTTTACGTGACTACGATTTGACCAACTCGTGCATGTTTTCATGTTCCAAAAGGTCACAGAGGGCGCACCGTTCTCACGCCAAATGCAGTTGAATGCATTGAAATTGAAAAACTTTGTAAATCAAAAATAAAAAAAGATCCTTTCGTCGACAACGAAGTGTTTTACGAAAAAATTGGAACCCCCAACATGTAGTTTAGAGAAATTAATTCGGGAATTGAAATCGTCACGCAACATTGACCGGCTTTCCTGCGACTGACCCTGCTATTTTTCCTCTTCGATTGCTATAAACCATTTCTACGGAAATGGAAATAAAACGTTTTTTTTTATTTCGAACGGGAAGTTTACGAATTTCATACAGTAACGACGTGTTGAAAAATCCCGTAAAGCCAAAAACCCAAATCTGAACACATAAAACGAACATCCCAGCCGCTTACCAGTATGATTTTTTCCGATACGCAAGCGCTTCCGATATTAAACGGGATACTTGTTTCTCTTTTTGTTTTGCAACTGAATTTTTTAGATCCAGATCTAAAATAATTTCTTGTTGTAGAAGTACAGTGGAATCCCGATTTTTCGAATACTCGATTTTTCGAAACTCCCGATTATTCGAACCAAAACTCGTTTCCCTTGGATTTGATTTCAGTCGACACCACCTTCGATTTTTCGAACCAATTTTCGTTTCCCTTGGAGGTTTGAAAAATCGGGATTCCACTGTAAAATCAATAGCTTTTGCAATTTAGCCGTAAAGAAAACGTGCAAAGTTTTCGAAGACGGCCAGAAATTTAGGATCGAAATTAACCAATCAAAAATGCTACAGTTTCCCGTGAGGTCCGCATGCTCAATTCTTTGTCTAAGGATCGGTCTCTGATTGGCTGAAAGTCCTCGGGTGGCCCCGGTTGAGGTAGTTGCACTGTAAAATCAATTCTCCAAAACTAACAATAACACTAATAAAAAGTCACTCACAGATTGATATTAACATAAATTCTCATCCAAAACTGTAATCTGTTTTACCTTTAAGTCCCTCGCTTGCTTGTAAATTCAAATCTCCGCTTCTGGTTCTGAAATCCGTAGAAAACAAACATCTCCCGCATTGATAAAAACGTAATACATGAAGTTTTTCGAAGCACGATTTTATCCCTGAAAGCTCGTCTTTTTCCACTAAAGCGGCTTCTGAGTATACCTTAATTAGTATCCCTGTCTTGAGTAGCAAACCGCGAAAAAATGCAGGAAAATAACGACTTTAATTCTCCGCTAGACACACAAAACAACTAAAGTGTTTACCGAGCTCACGGCTGTGTGGCCGCGCGAAAAACAAAGCCTTGCTTTCAAGATCCCGGATGTTGTTCCAACACGGCGGGCGGGCGGACGCTCCCGCGAAATATTCCGCTAGCCATGACCATGAAAAATGACGGCATAGGTTCTACAAGTATGGGGCTGCGCAGCCAGGCCTTCGGCCTGGCAAGTGCTCCGCTATCAATACTACTAAATTGAGCACGTTTTATAAACATTTCTACAAGTAGAGACCAGCTCGAAGTTCCGTAAAATGAAAAGGTAACCCCCTTACTGAACACTGACATCAACGATAAAATTGTATGTCTTGTAGACTTTGGTAATAAATCCACAAAATTGATGTTGGGTGCAAAGGAAACAGTCTGGATTGAAACACGTTTCTCTCCAAAGTGGACACTCCTGTAAGGCGGACACCTTTCTAAAGCGGACACCCCTATAAGGCGGACACCTCTCTAAAGCGGACACCCCTGTAAAGCGGACACCTCTTTAACGTGGACACACCTAGCTGTAAGGCGGACGCCTCTCTAAAGCGGACATGCTTGGTTGATCTCTGACGAATTTAACTAGTCAGTCCGTAAATAAACTCTCTTTAAGGCGGACACCTGTCAAACACAGACAACGGACACTGTTATTGAAAACTTCTCAGTTAAAAATTCCTCTCAAACTCAAACTCAAACTGCAAATTTGTACAAATTTGACCAACCGATTAATAATTACAAACTGATTTAATAATTCAAGAACAGGCACTATTATTTTCTTCGTGAAAGGAACAAAACACTTCAAACACTTTGCTTGATCCAATTATCAACACAAGTTAGCCTGTTCCAGACTCTAATATAATGAGAACGACCCAGTTTCAGTTCTGACGTCACAGATTGTTAGTGTCAGGTTGTATCGACGCTCTAAAAGCTATAAAAGGCGGACACCTTTCTAAGGAGGAAACCTCTCTAAGGCAGACACCTCTCTAAGGCGGAAACCTCTCTAAGGCAGATGCCTCTCTATAGACTTAGAAAATTGTACCCCTAAAAGTAGCATTTCCGATGCCACTGGCACTGCTCCTTTTTTCCTTAAATTGTGCCAGAAATTATGCTAGTTTTATTAAAATGTACTACATATTTGTGCAAAATAATTTGCACAAATATGTAGTACATATAACACTACTATTCTAATACTAACAGGCATACTAACACACACACACACACAAAAAAAAACTTACACTAACCTACATTACAATACAAAACCATAACAAAAGCCTACTATGTAGATGAATAAAGACTTAAGAAATTATAATTTAATTTATTACAAAGGTATAATGCTTTGCCATTTCTGATAATGAACTAACTCTTTGTTATTTTTCTTAGCTATAAATAATTCTACTTGTTGCGTGTTTTGTATTTTGGCTTTGAGTAACGCCAGGCTTGGTTTAATATTTTTGAAACGACAATAGTAAATGATTTGTTTTCCCATAATAATAAGATGGTTTAGTAGCCTGTTGTCTGGAGCATTGCTGTAATAACCGAATATGATTACCTTGAGGTCAATGTTTTCTACTTCTATATTACTTTGGTTTAGCCAAGCCGATACCGATCGCCAAAATTCTTGTGCATAGCTACAATAAAAAAATAAATGTTCAAGGGATTCTTCGTGATCGTGGCAGAATGTACACATGGGAGAGGCAACGGATTTTATTTGTGTACAGAATACGGTTCAAGATTTTGTATTGAAAAACTCTGGTGCTGGTGTCAATGGTAGCGTACCCTGGAAGCAAGTAGATGTTTTGCCAGTCCGAATGACTGATTGTATTGTCAAAAGCAGCATTTAATTTGTTTTGGGCTGTTGGAGGGGTTTGTATTTTTGTTATAAATTCCCAGTAGACAGATTTCGTATTGTTTGGAGCATAAATATTGAGTAATAAAACCGGACAATCTTGTACGAGTGCCTCCACCAAGACGTATCTACCATAAGTATCCTACTTAATAGATTTCAGTTCGAATTGAAGAGTCTTGCTTATTAATATCAACACACCTTTACTGTGATTTGAACCATGCGAATAGAACATGTCTCCAGGCCATTGAAATTTCCACGAATCAATTACTTCGGGTGTACTGTAAGTTTCTTGTAAGAAAATGATATCTGCGCTCTGTTTTTTTGCCCATGTGAAAATGCTCTTGCGTTCAACAAGATCACGGATCCCTCGAACATTTAGTGAAAGCAATTTGAAACACACATTATCCATTGAGCATAACTTATTGATGTTTTGATAATTCAATGGCAACAATTTGTAAGTTTTACCACGTTCATCTACTGAGGCTAATGAAAACACACTAAATAAACGAACACAAAACAAATGAACCACACTAATTAAGGAGCAAGGTGCCAATAGTTCCATCGACCCTTACCTTACGCTCCAGAAACTAGACTGTTGAGCAATCAACGTTCAGGCCTGGCCTTTTGTGCTGGATAACAAAAGTTATTTGGTACGTTCACGGGTATCTATTGTTCTGAATAAGACTAAGCAACACCTACTTATGATTAATAAGTATTCAAAAAAAGTAGCAAGCCGGCTAATGCACAATAACATTGAATTTCTTGAGTCCATTATTACATTTCGACATATTTTCCGTCAATAAAGAGTTTATCTGGTTCAAACCTACTAAAAAAGGCTTTTTTTCCTTTTTTCTTTGCCTCTTTTAACTTCTTCATTTGAGCTTTACGGAGGATGTGGAGCTCTTTAGGAATATCTTCATAAATTTTAAAATCAGTGTCTTTCAATTTATATGCTGACCTGATAACTTTTTCCCGATCTGAGTACCTCAGGAAACGTGCGATTATCATCCTTCCATTTCCATCTTTTCTTGGTTGCTTCCCTAACCTGTGAACGCGTTGAAATTCGATGTTTTTCGCATCTTCAACTTCGAGAACGTTTTCTAAAAAGTCGACTAACTGATCTTTCGTATCATCCATTCTTCTTTCCTGTTCATTTTCCGTTACATGCACCGGGCGTTCAGGAATTCCATCGAATTTAAGATTTTCTCTTCTGCTATAAGTTTCCAGATATAACAGTTCTTTGCGAACACCATTAATTTCATCGTCGCGCGATTGTCTCTCCCCCTGTAAAGAATTGCTTAGGTCTTCGATTTGCTTATCGACAAAATCAGCATTCTTTTCTACGTCTTTGATGTTTTTATCCAAGTTTCGTTGCTTCTCTTTAACCACATTAACGTCTTGCTCTAGGGTTGCAACGGAAGCTTTAAGAATTTGCACCGCAAAACATACTTCTTCTAATTTCTTTTCAAGGGTGTCTAGTTTCTCAAGCTTGGATAGTATTAAGTCTATTTTACCTTCGAGACTTTCTGCGGCCATAACTTCGTCCTCGTCCGCGAGGTCAGATGAAATCTCTTTTAGTCGTTTTTCCGCCGGCGATATTTCCTTCGAGCTCCCCGAAGAATCTGAGTATCGAATTTTCCTTTTCACAGAGGAAAGAAGTGATTCCATAGGTGTTGTGGTTTATGATATCGGACCCGAGAACGGAGCCATGAAAAGCACGTCTACATCGTGCGATGACTCTCCCCAACCTGTGCTAATTTTTTTTAAAAAAAAAAAAACTGGCTAGCATAATGTTTTGCGCTTTGTGCTAAAATTAGCACAACAAAAAAAAAATTGTGCTAATTTTAGCACAAAGCGCAAAAAATTATGCTAGCCAGTTTTTTTAAAATTTCATACAAATGCAAATGCATGACACCAAAATTACAATGCAAGCATCTTTTAAATTATTCGAAATGTAATCGAAAAGCAGAAAATCATCTTTTGTCAGTTTTCCAGTATATATATTTAGATGGTTGGAGGTAACCTGGGTATGACAGGAAGCGGGGTGACAGCCGCCAGGACGGAAGTGAGATTTCCCAATACTTGGACCCATTCCATGCCCCTCTGTTTTGGTTTTATAACCAAGATGGCGTTTTCCAATGATAGCAGTGATGAATTGAATGATGTACAACTGGATGCGGAGGTTACGGAAACTGTCAGTGGTCCATGGCCAGCTAGAGCTATGGCCAGCTAGAGCTAAATAACCCGAAAACGATCTGTGAGATCCACTGATGGGAAATACGGGAAGAGGCTCTTACCATTTGTTAGAACTCGCCGGACAGACCGGTCAATTTGTAACTAGAATGCGGAATTTTGAAGACTTGTTCCTACAAGTCCATCAAAAGGTTGCATACCATTTCCGAATTGACCAATTTGGTTGACCAGTTCTGATAAATGATGGCATAACATTTACGAATTAAGAATTGAGCGGTTTGGCCGGCCAGTTCTGACAATCGCATAGCACAGTTTCCGAATCAAAACCTCGCCATACGAGAGGGCAAGTTGTTTTGCAATGCGTGTAGAGAACTAGTCTCCACAAAGGAAACCATGTTATTTCGAAGAAACATACAAAGAGCAAGGAAGAACTCCTTAAATCAAATATGAAAACAACAACTATCATTTAAGCATTTAAAGCAGCTGAGAACAAACAAAAAAAAAATGCAGGATAGTACCTTCCGATGAATGAAAGTGCGTTTCGTGTTGAAGTCGTTGAAGACTTTTTGAAGGCCGGCATACCTATCTATAAACTAAATAAGCTTCGACCCCTCGTTTAGAAACATGGATCCCGACTAACCCATAGCAGCCACTTGAGAGAGTATATTCCACTCGTCTTGAAGCAAGAGATAGATCAACTGAAGATAGAAATTGCTTCACCGTCTAACAACAGTGAGCCGTCTGACAGAACATGTTCTCAGAAGACTAAAGATCTTTCTCTCATTTTGATGGTAGTACAAGGCAAGGTGAAGCAATCATAATAATAATAATAATAATAATAATAATAATAATAATCTTTATTGAGGAAAACTCTTTCACATCAGTGATTTTCAAAAAGGACCTCGATTAAGACTAAAAATAAAAACTAAAATACTCACAGTAAAAAACAAAACAAAAAACACTTCAAAAACTATGTAAAAACTCTTAGATTAAGAAGTTAAAAACATTCCGCTTAAATACATTTACATTAGAAGATTGTCTTATTACCTGACTAAGAGAATTAAAGTCATTTACAGCATGATAAGCAGTTCTTTGTTTCCCCCAATTTCTTTTAACGCAGGGAAGTGTAAGGTTTGCTTTATTTCGGGTGTTATAATTGACGATAACTGGAATTTTCAGCAACGGCTGCTAAAAATTGACATTTGTGCAAGTTCTCAACGAGTGCCTGTCGGTTGACTATGGTATCAGAGGCGACTATTTACTTGGAGCAATGAAAGATGGTGCAAACTGTCAACCAAGCAGCCCTGGATCGAATCAAATTCATATTTCCAATGATGTTCAGTGTTGTCTGCTTTTCACATACGCTAGACAATGACGGCAATCACATTCAGATTCGGACACTTCTTGTATTTGGCACTAGAGCTTCTGGATTCGCATGTTCAGTCATAGCCACAAAGCAAAGCTGTTATGGCAGGAGCAGACAGGCCAAAGACCAAAGTCCTACAGCGAGACTCGCTGGTGGTTCAAGTGGGACGTTTTTCAGCAATTGCTAGTGCAGTTTGGCGAAGTGAGGGGTTTCATTCAGAGGCAGCAGCCGGGAAACTTGCCCCACAGCTTGTAGCACAGATTCCCCAAGAAATGTTGTCTGATGAACAGCGTTGGACTAGCCTTCGGCTGGAGCTGGCTGCTATCGTCGATGTTGGTGTGCACTTTGTTAAAGCCACGTATTACCTGGAGGGAGATGGACCGCTTATCTTTTCGTGTTATGAACGATTGTAGTCTGTTGCAGAAGCCTGTCAAGCTCCTCACTTTCGCAATGTCTATGCAGTTTGTGCTGTGATCACAGCTGAGAATCCAATCAACAGGCTGCAGCACTGGAACAGAGAGCCAAGGCAAGTGTTAATCCCGCAATTCAGTGGTTTCCCAGTAAATTCAATGTGGAACTAGATGACATTGTTGTGGCTTTCAAG
The DNA here is from genome assembly GCA_022457155.1 of Cladopsammia gracilis. Classification (NCBI taxonomy): domain Eukaryota; kingdom Metazoa; phylum Cnidaria; class Anthozoa; order Scleractinia; family Dendrophylliidae; genus Cladopsammia; species Cladopsammia gracilis. Next base: position 979,443 of record JAJGOT010000062.1, read on the forward strand.
GCTGCCAGAATAATGTGCCCAGTTGCTGTACAGTAGTTAAAGCTAACTGTAGCCACTGTGGGAACGCTGCGTATTGTTCCATGTTTGAACAAAGACGCAATAATTAACGGTTTGATGGAGGAGCTGCCGAACTACGTTGCTGCAGCACAAGGTGTGGTAGTTACCACTGAAGAAGAGAAAGTGGTGTGGTGGCACTTACATGCAGAGAAATTACCCCAATGGTCTGAAGCAGTGAAACAGGTGTTGTTAGTGCAACCATCGTCTGCCACAGCAGAGCGAGCTTTCTCTCTGCTTTTAGCATCCTTCCATGATCAGCACGATCATTCGCTTGTAGACTACCTGCAAGCTACAGTTATGCTGCAATATAACAAGAGCTGAGGAAGAGGACACAGCTGTTTTGCATTAACTTATACTGACTAACTGTCGTCACCATTGTCTTTTGCAAATCAGTGGCTAAGTATATAGAAATAAGTGCACTGTTTAACACTTTCGCTGCCAAAGTCGACTTTTGTCGACATTTGGAGCAGCAGACATTGCACCACTTGTGACGTCATCAATTTGTACGTTGCCAGATAATTTTGATGCTCAACTGATACAGCGAGGATAGATCCATGCACATGCGCCTCCACTTTGAATATGGACCAAATTCTAGCAGAGTTATTAAAAAAAAAACATCTTCAAATATTGGTGCAAAGTTAGGTGGTAAATTAGGGGAATTCAAATGGACAGACTGCAAATCACAGTAGTTGCTAAATATATATATATATATATATATATATATATATATATATATATATAAATATATATATATATATATATATAGTTGCCATAAAGCCATTATGGTAACAACCGGGAGGGCACATTGTATACATGATTGTATATATATATATATATATATATATATATATATATATATATATATATATATATATATATATATATCTGTGTCGTAACTGTTCATCAGTAGGATGCCCAAAGTACGTGCAATTCCACAATTGGTTTCGGTTCCATTAAATCCTACACCAATTGCAGAACGTTTTAGGAGGAGCCACCCACAATGTGAGCACAGTCGCGGACAACACAAATAAGTAAGGAAAATAATGCAAAGTGACGTTATTTAACGAACTAAATGCACACGTCAATTATATAAACAAATGATGCACGCGCACAAAAAATGCACCAATAATGCACGCGCACAAATAATTAAATTAAAGAAATAAAAATGCGCGCGTACATGTGCCCAGATATAACTGAAATACAAATCTTACTAATAAATACGTAATGTACTAAGGATACGATGTTGCAATTCAAGCCCTTGCAATACCCCTGAAATTGAACAATGTTTCATTTCCAGCGTTTTTAACGCTTATGCCAAACCTTTTCCGGCCGATAGAAAGGTAATAGAGAGTAGAAGATAGGAAGAGAAGAAAGGGGGAGAAAAAGGGAAAGTAAAAGAAGCAAAAAAATTATCAGAAAGGTTCCGCAAAAAGTCTTTTTTTGGCTTATGCGCATAGGCTAAACCTAAAAATTACCCTTTTCAAGACGGAATCTAGTTCATACTGTAGCGCGAGTGTAGCAAATTGCTTTTGTAGCAATGTTGTTGACATTTGGCCACGTGCTCCCCAAAAAAACCAATTTAACGGTAAAAAATACCCTTTTTAAAAAAATTCAGCGGTGAAAGGGTTAACTGGGTTACCGGTTTTAAAGAGGTTTATGTGGTGTTTGACTGCACATGCTCCAATTTCCTCCAAAACGAACCGGAAAATGCTAATTATGCCAGCAGTGCTTTTTTCAGGAAAATGATGAAATTTGTGCTTGTAATGGCAAATTATGCTAAAAATTGTGTTAGCACGATCTGCCAAAGCCTACCTTTCTAAGGCAGACACCTGTCTAAGGCAGACACCACTCTAAGGCAGACACCTCTCTAAGACGGACACATCTCTAAGGCGGATACCTCTCTAAGGCAGACACCTTTCTAAGGCAGACACCTCTCTAAAGCGGACGCATCCCTAAGGCGGATACTTCTCTAAGGCAGACACCTATCTAAGGCAGACATCTCTTTAAGACGTACGCATCTCTAAGGCAGATACCTCTCTAAGGCAGACACCTTTCTAAGGCAGACATCTCTTTAAGACCTACGCATCTCTAAGGTGGACAGCTAGAGTTGGTTGCAAGGGTGTTCGCCTTTGAGGGAGTTCAATGTAACTACTAATTTGAATTGCTAAACTTCATTTGATTCATTTTTAAAGCCGCTGATTTTGGCTTATTAAAATACGCCAAAGGGCTCAGAAATTAAGGAGTGCCCCTTCAAAACATAGGGGTGCTGTTCACGAAATAAATACCAAAAAATATTGAACAAATTTCAGCGTGTAAATGCCGTACCTAAAATATATGTTATGTATAAGTGCGGGTCAAAGGGACAGTGTCCCAGCTGATATACCGTGTTTTCATGATCATGGCCAGGAGCTTGCTTTAACTTTACTTTATTGCCTTGAAAAAGTAAGAAAAAAATCGCCAAAAGTAATGAAAGCAAAGATATATGAACAACACAGACAAAATGATGGCTTAAAAAGTCAAAATTCTACACGAATTGCAATTTTGATTTCTTTACCGCCTGTTAAGAAATCGAATTTGATGAACTGTAATTCACTTCTATCCTTGCAATCCTGCACTTTATCTCTAAACTACTGCTTCTAATAATAATAATAATAATAATAATAATAATAATAATAATAATCTTTATACGGGGTGCGTTCGCCACGAACGTGGTTTTCAGAACAGCCGTGCTAACAGATGAACAGAAGGGGGTGCAGGAAGGGATCTCGAGGGACTAAAGATCAATTGCTTATGGATAAGGCAATCCTGAAGAACTGCCGGAGAAGGTTGACAAACTTGTCAATGGCCTGGATAGACTATAAGAAGGCATATGATACGGTGCCACATTCATGAATCTTGAAATGCCTGGAGATGGTTGGGGCTACCAAAAATATCTTGGCTTCTTACAGTTGGACCAGACTCTTAACACCAAGATGAAAGGCAAGATAACATTGGAGTATATCAGAAGAGTCAAGAAGTTGTGTAAGTCAAAACTCGATGGAGGAAATTTGATAGGTGGCATTAACACCTGGGCTGTAGGTGTAGTACGCTACAGTGCCGGGATTGTGGACTGGACAATTGAGGAGGTAGCCAACACGGATAGAAGAACTAGGAAGATCTTGGCAATGAATGGTTGCCTGCACACCAGGAGTAATTTTGCGAGGCTGCACCTACCGAGAAGGAAGGGCGAAGAGGATTGATTGGCATCGAGGAGTGTGTAAGTAGGGAGAGCAAATCCCTTCATGGCTACCTAAGAGAGAGCAAAGAGTGAATGCTTCAAGCTGCGTTGAAGAAGAAAGTGATTGTTGAAGAAGAGAGCCTGCAGGACTATGAGAGGAGGAGGAAAGAAGAGAAAGTTAAAAACTGGAAGGAGAAAACCTTACATGGTGCGTTTGTCCAACAAATATCGGATGAAGCTGGAGAGGAGTCTTGGAGATGGCTCAGGAATGGATTCTTATAAAAGGAAACCGAAGGTTTGATTCTTGCTGCCCAGGAACAAGCTTTAAGAACAAACGCAATCAAGTACAGCATAGATAAGACCTCAGAGACACCACTGTGTAGACTGTGTGGAGATGCCACTGAAACAGTACGACACATTGTCAGTGGATGTAAGAAGCTTTCCCAGAGAGAGTATAAATAGAGTCATGATAAGGTAGCCTTACGGGTACACTGGGAGATGTGTAGGAAGTATGGGATAGAGTGTACTGACAAGTGGTATGACCATCAACCCTTGCCGATCGCAGAGAATAGAGAAGTGAGGATTACCTGGGACATGACTATCTACACAGACAAAGTGCTGAAGCATAATCGGCCAGATATAACTCTAGTGCAAGATACACAGAAATGGACACTTATTGATATAGCTGTGCCAGCGGACCAGAATATCACCAGGACTGAGGAGGAGAAGGTTGAAAAGTACCAGGAACTAGCATTTGAAATTAGAAGGATTCATGGAGCCTCGAAAGTCACAATAATACCTATCGTGATTGGTGCTCTTGGAAGCATATCGGAAGGTGCAAAGACCTAGTTTGGAAAGTTAGATGTACCTGACTTCCTTGGAATATATAGTGTACAAATATCGGCCATTCTTGGAACTGCGCACTTGTTGCGGAAAGTGTTGTCTCTCTAAGCTACGGGGAGTGGCTGAGGCACAATCAACATTACCCAGTAGAAATCCGGCAACTGGAGAGAATCGAATAATAATAATCTTTATACGGGGTGCGTTCGCCAAGAACGTGGTTTTCAGAACAGCCGTGCTAAAAGAAGTAAAATACAGTTTGCTAAAATAATACGTGTTAAAAAGCTAAAAATCACAATGCTACCTACAGTGTAGGTGTCATGAAATACAATAAATATTAAAATATATATAATAAAATCCCGAACGGTATCAATCGAAAATGTATAATACCATGACAAAAGTTCTGCTTTACCTTTGAATAATTAAAACGATTTAGTTTTTTCTGTATTTCAGAGCTGATTATCAAAATCGTTTGCTTATGTTAGCTTCTGTTTTCCCCAGTTCGTTTTGGAAGAAGAAAGGGGGCGCCACGAAGCTCTCGGAACGCCTCACAGGATTGGCTGAGAAAACAATAGAACAAACAACAGAACAATGGACCCTAGCCCTTAAACAATAGAGCTTCGTGATACCCAGGGCCAATAAAATTAGAGGTTCTAAAGAGTTTCGTGGCTCCTGGAAGGAAGGTGCAGTTTATAACACTGGTGAGTATTGTGGCCGTGAGTATTGTAACAGTGTTATTTTTAAAATTAAAATCAATGATTCCATTCAAGCATCTAAAGATAAAAACGCATCGGTGCATTGTCGTCTTTGATCGTCTCAAGAGCATTTATGTGTAGCGGAAGAGTGTTTTGCTTTGTCGAAGATAATTTTCGCTGCCTTGTTTTGTTGGACTAAGTATTGTTTTTGTCACCTCGAATGATGTCAACATTGTCGAAAGGTGGAAGAATCAGGGAATGATAAAGTGTTAAGCGAGCGTGGGTCGAGGAGGCTTTATTCTTCTGAGAAGTCCAAGTCGCTGGCAAGACTTGCTCATGATATTTTTGATGTGATCACCCCAGGACAGACCTTCACTATGTTTAGATTGTCCTATTTTTCTTTCCGCACTTGTTTCTGCAAGTAGCTTGTGTTCGTTCTTGTGTTCTTTTCTTCTTTATCTACAAGATGAAAAATATGTTTCGGCTCAACAGAGCCCTCGTCAGTCAAAAAGGCAGTCGCCTGCGTTTCCCAAGTCTTTTCCACTTCAAGGCTACACCATTTGGGACGACCTGACTTCTACTCTCGTTACGGCACCCTGGCGAAACTCTGCTTTTGAATTCATCACACAGTGTGAATACCGTAGGCTCCCGTTAATTCTAATTCCCTCGTCAATCTGTCTTGTCAAGAGATCTTTGAAGAATCTGCCCGGTTGGAAACCATATTGAGCACGTTGTCCTCCATGGTACAACTTATTGTGCTTGTGCATTGGATTGTTTTCGTGTTCGCTCCTTAGTCCTCTTGTGTGTTCCGTGAGTCTTGCATATAATGTCCGGCTTGTTTCGCCGTGATATAAGGCGTCGATCTTATTTTCTTTAATTACATGTCAAACATCTGATGATGTATCCTGCACCCCCTGGTGACATCCTGTAGCACTCCAGAATTGCGGAAAGAAGAAGAGGACAATCTAAACATGAAGAAGACCACTTGTGCCCTGATAAGAAGACTGACGCAGATCTTCACTGAGAGTTACACCCAAGTATTTGAATGAGCTTGATTATTCAAGGGGGCGTTCGTTGTTTAGTTCTGTAGAATCTTTTTATCCAATTTAGTTTTATATGAGTGAACGTGAGCGAGATTTTGTCTTTCGGAGGGACAGCTTATTTTGACGATTTCCGATCGTCTATGTTTGGAATTAGTATTTGCGGATTGCTATTTGTAACTTCAACTCAATGTACCAAATCTTTCTGAGGACAATCTTTAATTTGCGAATTGTATCGGAATCTTCTGAAATTCCAACTATGAAGCCAGAGAAAACAAGTTATTTCTGAAACACCAACAAACAGTTGATACCCACGCAAGAGCACCCAAGGGACCCCAGGTTGGTGGCGGACTGTTTTGGTGTCCATCTACTTCTTTTCTAATTTTAAAATCCCCTTTCTTTTCTTCTCGCGCACTCCAAAAGATCACCAAAAAATTCACAACACATTCAACTACAAATCTACGATGCTATTTTTCAATTGCTTGAAACGTTGACGAGGTAATATCATAAAACCGATCTCAAGTATCGAAAAAATGACATTTAGGTGTAATTCTCTCCTTAATGAGAACACGGGGATTCGTGGCCAGACTTACAGTAATTAATTCAGATCGCAATCAACTAACGATACAAAGGTTTAATCACCAACTGTAGATACCGCGATATGAAATACCCAGTTAATGAACAATATTTTAAAAACAGTAAAATGTATTATTTAAATAGTTGTATGTGAAGAAAAAAACTGATTGTATATCAGTTTTTTTCTTCACATACTGACTATTTAAATAATTGTAAATTAAATGATTGTATTTCAGTTTGGCTGATCTTTGTCTTGTTTAGTTAGCTACTTCAAAACCAATGCACTTACTTATTTTAATTAGGTAAGATTTTATTTAAGTAGGTAAGGAACGACCACTTTATCATAAAATATGAAACATTTTATACTCTTTCATGTAAAACCAACCAATGACATTCTTGGTGTTTCGCGCAGGTGAAATTACGAAAGACGGTACCGGCGACTTAACACAAATAAAACACTCATTATCACCGTAAACAAAATGTGTTGCTTTCTCACCAATTAGTCATCGCTAGTGATTGGTGAACTCCATTGAATAAGCTTAAGCTGTTGATATACAAAACGTCTGTTCCATGGACAAAGAGGTTAAGCTCCAAGAGCGCTTCTAGCTTTCTCTCTAGAAGACCCAAATATTTCGCCTTCGCTATTGACAATCCTGAAAAACGAATTTGTGGAAGAGGAGTTGTTTTAAAGGTAATTCATTAGTTTTTACTGATTTCTTTAGCCCACAGCACTGCACAAAGAGAGGGAAAGTCCACTTGTGTTGGTCTTAAAGCATTTATTAATGTGGCATGCATTGTTTGCTTGTATTTTTAAAATTTCACAAAAACTTCTAGGTACAAGCACTAAAAGGAAATGTTTCGTAGAATGTAAACTAAATATAACAGTAAATATGCCAAAATCATTTTGCGGAAACATTGTTTCTCGTAATATTCGTTATTTTCGCACATGTACGTATTCCGGCAACTTTTGCTTGGCAAGCAAAATGTTTCTAATGTTTAAAAAGTATGTTTTTGCTTTTCGGAGGCAAACTTTTCTCGCACAAGTTCAACAAATATTGCCTGGTTTCGCAAACGGAGAAACATTATGTACAGTTAGTTAAATTCCCAAAGTTTTCGAAATATAAATAATAAATGTTTTTTCACTTGTCGAGGCCTTTAGTCGGTATTGCGAGAACTTTGAAATTTGCTCCGAGTTATCGAACAGATGGTTCGATAATTAAGTGTCCAAAAAATGATTGTTTCACTGAATGATACTTGAAGGAATAACTCAGAACAAGTTCATTTTTCGGCATTTCAGAACTTTTCGCCTTATAGAATACAAATTTATTTTATTTGAATTATTTAAGTGTGTTTTTAAAAGATAATGGTTGAAAACAACATCTGAGTTGAAGTGATAATAGACAACTGCTTGTCTTCAAAATAACAGGTACACTACTGCATTTGTGATTGTTTTTGACAAAAATGTATTAGTAATAGAAGAAAACAAATATTTGTTATATCTACGTTTTTATTCCTGTTTTAATTGGTACTATTGTTAATATTAAAGCATGCAGTGAAACAAAATGTTAACGACAATGCAAAACAAAATCGCAAAGGTTGTGTTGCATATATTATATACAATGCAACTCTGAGCACTGAGCTGTAAAAGTAGAATAATGGTGTTTATTACTACTTTCTAAGGAAGTATGTAATAGCTTTGGGTAAAACGAAATTGTTTGTCCTAACTGTGCAAGTACAAAAGCACAGATTTCATGATCGAACAAATACCGAGTTAATTCAGTTAACGAGCATGATTTTCTGCATACAGCCTATGGGCCAAAATTATGCGCCAATGTGCAAAATTGAAATTGTCATGAAATTGTCTCCCAGTGGTCGACGACAAAACTACCGCGTTGTTATCGACAACTTACATGAATAGTTTTCCTTTTGAAAAATTAGTTAGTTATTGATAACTTGCTTTTTTGTTATGAAGCACGTTTTATGATCGACAACTAAATAGTTATCGATAACAATTACTGTAGTCTAGTCTGTCGAGGCCCTAAGAATAGTTTAAGAATTTAAGGAAGTATTGTATCTGAAAAGTAATTAGTATTATAAGTATAACTTATTGTTACAAATACCTTACAGGACTTACAGTAATTTTATTTCATACTTATTGAGATTGGCATGTGAAAACCCCGTCTGGGGTCGTCAGTCAATCAGAATGGCGAAACGACTTTCTCACACGTGGAAAAAGCGTTTTGTCCGATCACAAATCTCAGTATGTATAAAATAAACAAATTACAGCAAACTCGTGCTTCAATACCGTACGCCCGCACTGCCCATGAAGTAATCTCTATGTTACATATAACGTACATGTATTAACGCATTACGAAAAATTATTAGAAAGTACATTTGTTTAATTACTAACTACCACGTACCAAAAAATAGTGAAAGGTTTAATTCATCCCATTATCAAGTTGATATAATGGGAGTCTACTGTCAGTCGGAATTTAAGCTGGCAATCGAAATGTTTTACAGACTATGACCATTAAAAATTGTGATTGGTTGCCATGTTTTCAAGGCTGATCACAGTTGATAGACTTAATACTGGATCAAGCGGTTGGTTTTTGCCGAGACAGTAATGAGGTAACATGATCAGCACTTAAAGAGAAAAACGAGAAAGCGAGAATTCAACTTTAACTGTAAAACGTTTAACAGTATCCGAGTAAAATGAGTTTCTGTTTGAGAGAGGTTTAGAAGTGTACCTCGGTTGCCTTGTACGAAACTTCTCAGAGAAAATTCGAGGATCCAATAGCCAGTAGCCGACATGTTACTCGCCTTTATAACATAAAGTATATATCAGTGAGAACTTATAATAATTTATTATTCTAAAACTTAACTGTTATGGACATTTTTGCAGAAAATTTGTCGTCTTTAAATGAAATGGCGGTGCAGTTGCTTATCTTGGCTTTGTATTCTCTGTTCTTGAAATCAGGTAAAGTGGCAATTTGCTACTCACTGAAGGATTAAAAATGGTCTTAGTAAAAACTCACTTTAATCCCCACAACAGCAGCGACTTTTCCGACACCCTCACGATGATGATGTAGCATGATCAGTCAAAGTTACCCATAGTTTTAATGCGGTGTAACGTTTTTGAAACGATCGTCATTACTATTATTTTATGTTATAACTGGGGGAAAAGGATGGAAAAAGAAAGGATGGTTAAAAAAAAGCAACAACAAGTTTATCGTCGATAGATCATCGAATCAATGTTGTCAGTTCTTATGCATTCTTCGTGGTGGCTCTGGTGTGACTGAAAAGCTAGTCCAATCCTTGAGGCGGGATTGGAAAATGATTGGAAAATTGAAAAGTCGAATCCTCGGGGACAGTGGAGACACTGGTAGGGCGCTGTAGTAGGATTGAATTATGAAGCCTTTCTACGCTCTGTACTGTAGCCTTGGTGACATGGTCAAAGCTGGCGCAGGCGCTCCTTAAGTCATGGCATGCCACTGAGTCCTGTTCAGCATAGGACTCAAGCTCACTTGTGGGAATGTCGCAATAATGCTTGAGGATTTTGTATTTTGATGCAGTCATTCTGGCTTCTTTGATGTCCCTGATTTATGTTGCTCCATGCAAGCACGCCGTCTAGAAGCCGACGCGTCATGAGGGAACTCTCCATGCACGCCACGTGACCGTTCAAGCTGGGCTGTGCCTTTATGAGCTTCAAATGGTTAAACCTTCTCAGTACAAATTTGTTTAATATCTAAAAGCTTGTGAGGTATCGGAAATTATGTAAAAATATTGAGCGGCGGCTCAGTTTCTATATCCCTAGTCTCTTAACACACTAGACTTAAACTTAGTGATGGTTTTCTATATAGGACAAACTTTTAACGTTTTGACGAATTAGCGACAAAGTGAGCTTGAATAGCCTTCTTCAAACTGTGCCACAATCCTGACACACAATGACGTGACCAAATCGGATTTTAGTGATGGTTTTCTATATAGGACAAACTTTTAACGTTTTGACGAATAAGCGACAAAGTGAGCATGAATAGCCTTCTTCAAACTGTGTCACAATCATGACACACAATGACTTGACCAAATCGGATTTTACCAAATGCTCTATGCTCCTGAGTGAGTTAGAGAGACAGTACAAGAGATACGAGATGCGATATTTTGTACTATCCTTAGACTCCTTATTGACTTGTTTTTAGGTAAATATGCGCTGCGTTTATAACGTGCTTGGACCTTTTTGAGATAAAATAAGCGATAATGTTGCTAGGAGCTGCAAGACCAAGGTGTCAATTTATCTTTTCATCTTTACCGACTTCATCCGTATTTCTGTTGCAGATGCAGAATCTTGTGTGAGTAAAAATATCACAGCTTGGAGTGGGACATTTAAATCCCCTAACTATCCAATTAACTATGCGCCAAATACGGACTGTTACTGGCTGCTTCAAGTGTCAGAAGGAAATCTCATTGAAATACATTTCCAAGATTTCTCGGTAGGAATGCAATCAATTAATGGGTGTTTTAATTTTTCTTGAAACTACGCTCACTTCTAGGTGGTTTGGAATTGTTCAATTGTCTATTAAATGTGCTATGTTCTCCCTTCTCTTTCAGATGTCAAAAAGACAAGATACTTCGGTATGGATTTATTTTCTCTCTTCCTTTTTACTCAATTTTATTTTTTACTGTAAACATACCTTGAACACGAGACACTTTACCCTGCATTGTAAAAAGAGATTATAAAAAGTTAAGTTCTCCTTCCCCGAAGACTGTGAAGCAAGGGATTTTGTAACGGATCCGCGATCATTGACGACAAGATATAATAATTAAGCAATAGAACACATTTTCTATGAGTTTCCCGGCGTGATAAACCCACGCGGGATGTTGGGAGAACACGAGAAAAGCTTGTAAATCACGAGCCGCAGGCGAGTGATTTACAAGCTTTTCGAGTGTTCAACATCCCAAGTGGGTGTCCCAACATCCCAAGTGGGTTTATCACGCCGGTAAACTCATAGAAAATGTGTTCTATTGCTTTTATGAAATAACTATGAAAAGCGTTTGGAAAGAGAGAAATTTGTTGTAGTTTTGTGCCGATCAAGTAGCTTGTTCTCATAACATTCATCATATGACCGGGAAAACCAATCAGAGCGGCTGAGAGAATGAACTTTACACGATGCCACTGACAAAGCTGCACTGACAAATTCACGGGTTCAACGAAAGTAATGAAAAGTTTTAGCGCTTTGAAATTCGTCAGTTGGAATTTATCAGCTGAAAGAAGAAAATATATTCAATGATTCAAAAGTTCTTTGAATGGGAAATCCAGAAAATTGTGTCCGGAATCTGCCGCCGCAAACATGAATGTACGAGGAAAGTTTGAAAGCCTAAAATTTTTATGGCGTGTGTTGGATTCAAAGATTGCCTTCTTGTCAAGAATTTTTCAATTGGAATAAAGGTTAGTTCCAGAAACTCAGCTTCTGAAAATGTTTCCGACTTTATCCACTTACTTTGAAGTGTACAATGAAGTCCGTACGTCTCTACATTTTAAGTTCTGAATGAAAACTAAGCTCATTGTTTTTTAAGCCAACAGTTGAATTGTTTGATCATTCCATGCAAATAATTTGTTTAACCATAAACCTATAATTTTTGTTAGCTTTATTTTCTTCTTGTTAATTGATCATCCTTGCTTGGACACATAATCAGAATTTAAACTGCATCCGGTACAAAAGTATTCCATGAAAAAATCTCAAAAACAAAACACGATAAAGCGTATAAATGGGATCGGAGTAAAATAATTATCCTAAACAACAAAGCTATAAGCCTTGCTTTTTAATTCCACTGTGAAAATCCGTCTTATTTAGAAGTTATCTTAGGATTTGCCGGAACATGAAACTTCAGTTCAGTGAATCTCAATCGAAAATTCCTCAGTTTGAAAGCCATTGTTTTCTCTTTGGGATCCAATTTTTGAGCTTTCCACTAATAGCTAAATATAAACCTTCAGTTCAGTGAACTTCACAAAGTACATATCGAGGTTGTTTTGATTGTCATTGATCGCTGCATGTAAGCCTTTCCAAGCCAATGTTAAATGAAAATATATTCCTGTTGTTGATATCAGTTTTAAAATATTAAAGCTTAGTGTTTTTTGTCGTTAAGCCGTTTTTGCTTGCGTGCGTGAGAATTTTTTTTTTATTTTGTAGGTTTGAACAGCAACTTATCGTTTACAAGAAACATATCCTTTCTTCTCATCTTCTAACAGACCACAATATGCAATAAGACACTTAACCGGCTCGAGTTGTGAAATTCTTTTTCCTCACGCTTGTGTTGATGCGGTGGAAAATTGAACTTTGTTTACTTTACAGTTTCGCTTGCGCGGTTTTCTATGAGTTTACCGGCACAATAGTTAATAGGTCTTTGGCCAATCAGAACGCGCGTAGTATCTCAGTTATTTTATAAATTTAGATAGACTTGCCTAAAAGCGGAGATCCCAAGGAATATCTGAGTGTATTAACTCATTTGGTTTTATTAAGGTTACAGTGTACCTTCGGGGGTGTCTCCAGTATAACAGCTCTAGTGTCTTAAGATTACACTTAACATGCCTAAACCCAGATGTCAAATTAAAGCTTATAGAGCTGGCTATCTAAATATGGAAACCAAGTGTATTGTCGAATTTTTTACGACGTCTAAATTCGAACGTCCGAATCAGCTTTAAAACGCTATAACTCAAAGCGATTATTGTATTTTGCTAATTTGATTTGTTCTCGGGTTCCGAACACGAAGCGCTAAAAAAACGTGTCGGCGATTTCCCATATTCAATTGCAATGAAAAGTTACAGAATATTTTCGAAAAAGGGAGAAAAAAATTGGAATGATCGTACGGAAATGGCTCTTGAGGAAAAAGTTTTCGGAAATAAGAAATTCGCCGACACGTTTTTGTTGATTATATGTTAGCCTAACTTCTGTCCAAATTTGAGGAAAATCGAACAAATTTCCTTTCAGTTATAGCTCTTTAAAGTGTCCCCAACAAGCGAAAAATTAACTTTGAGAAAACAGCGCTTAAAAAAAAATTTCGCCTCGTAAACAAACTCCGCCCACAAAAGTTATACTGTCATTTCTCCGTCAATTTTTACTATTTTTCGATAACTTTTTTTTTGAATGAAAGTTCATTCTGTAAACTTTATTTTGACGCCAAAAAAAAATTTTCGATAAATTTTCGATCTGAAGGTACACTGTAACCTTAATAACCTGACCCATTTCGCTATTTATAGAGAAAAATAGTACAACTCGTTCACGGAGCGGCATGAGTTAAGGTTTGCCCTCTCTTTTTTTTTGTTTTTTTGTGTGACATTAGTGCATGCAAATTTATGCACGCATATTTTAGTTTCAAAATTCTGAATGCCTACCCCTGGCTTCCGCTTTTCCCTCGGTCAACACTGTACCAAGTTAACTTCCGGTTTTCAGGAATGACGTAATCAGTAATGTCACCAAAACAACGTCTCAGAAGCGTCACACCGTCACGCTGCCAACCCACACTACACAAATATTAATCTTTAAATTACATATTTATAAGGTTCCGACGAATCTGCCGGTTTCCTTGTGGTAGCCTTCTTTTTAAAAGCAATTAAAAATAGAAACGTGGTTTACACAGATGCGCATTAAGTGCAAGGGATAATTCTTGGGAACATGCGCGTTCTTATCGTCTTGTTGCTCTACAAAAATTGCTGATTTTTTATGTTACATTAAAACATATGACAAATGTTTCTTACACATACGCATGGCATACGTTTTAAGTAATTTGGTCTTATTGGTGTATAATGGTAATCCTGCAATTCCCGTATCGAGGCGAACGTCGCTTTTATACACAGCGTACAACTTGAGGCTGAATTTGTCGAGATTCTGTAAAAAATAAGAGCTATTTTTAATTTAGAGCTCTAAAAAAGAGAGTACATCACTTTTATCATGTCCAGTCCGAAAAAAAGAAAAAAAGGATCCTGAACTTGACTTAAATTCGCGCCTCCCGACTAAGAGAGGAAAACACTAAGCCGAAACCTCAAACCTTTTGACTATCGTGGCGTGTCTCGGTTGAAAAATCCCTTCTTTAAGCTTATTGTTGTATATATTCGTTTACAACAAATTAGTTATTTTTATCGCTGGATTCACGTTGTTCATGTTATGAAACGCATTCGTAACAAAGCATTAAGTCACTATGTTTACAACTGAGCGATAGAACGAGGGAGTAAGTGAATTAGCCACCGTTACCGATAACCCATTCATTACGCTTGCGCGTATTCACGGGTTAAAAATTGGTAGCCTCAATCAACGTGCAACTTATATGAGTATAGGCTACTTGATCCTCTTGTTATCACTAATTTTGAAGTAAACTATGGTAGCCGTAGCACGAATTACCAAAAAAGTGCCGAAGTTTAAAGACAAAATACCGCACTGAATTTCTCAAAATTAGCATAATGCACATCGGTCTCATTAATACATGAACTTCCAGAGGTGAATAAGCAAAGTAACTGAAAAGAACACAGAACTCTGTCTGACAAACCATAACCAAAAATTGCCCCCTGAAAGGAGACATTTGCTCCGGGCGTGCGCGTTACTAAAATGAACTATTGCCCATGCGCAGTTGAGCTCGAACGGCCTGGGCGCTAGACTGAGTAAGTCATCAATAGAAGCCAAAATTGTCTCAGTCGAAGCACATTGCACTGAAAAAAATGGCAAAATGACGGGGTTTTTTTCGCTCCAACTAAATAATATTTCCCACCAAAATGTTCACTAGATCCCAGTCTCTTCAAAACCGAGTGTGGATGTTGACATAACGCCAATTAAAATGAGTTATACCGCTAAAAGCCATGACCGCGCGGTTGAACTCCGTACAAGCCTTTAAGTGACATTTGTCAATTCAAGGTCAAAATGACGGGACATTTTTTTGAGTTATTAAAATATTTTAACGTTTCCAGATAGAATAATAACCAAATTACTGGAATCCTCCGAGTGTGGATTTCCGAAAAGTAATTCATAAATGGTCGAAATTTTGATTTTCTCTTCAAAAAATGGCGTTTACGCTGTGATTTTGAAGGTCAAATTGGGGGTCTGGGGACGAGTTAAAAAATTAGAGGCAAATGCCATCCAATTTTTTGCCATGTTTATTTAAATAAACTTTATTTTGCTTTCCGCTAGGTACGACGCGTACAAACTCCACATGTGATCGCGTTTGTAAACAGCATATTTTTTACAAAATATTGACATTACGAAGGATCTTTCAATGAAACAATTTGGTAAATCCACAATCGACGTTAAAATCACAAAATCCTTACCGTAATGATCCTAGATATGTTTCAACAATCTCAATTTAACTATTGGCGGTCCAGTATTCTTTATGACTTTTCCTTTACATTTTGAACTCTAGAAAGGTACGTTTTCAGCTAGCATTTTCACTCGGATAAATAAAACGTTCGAAACTCGCATGAATTTAGTTATAACTATGGTGCTCCGCTGTAGCGGCCTTTGGTAGTGAAGGAGCTCCGCTATTGAAGCTAGCCTGCGTATGATCGCCAAGGATTGCATGATTGCGCAGTGTCTGGCTAGAAATTGAGTGATTATTCACGATAGTTGGCGAAAACGCACGGCATAAATTTTATAGGGTGAATATAAATAAGCGACTAGATTCTATTTTTTATTAACAGGCAGAGCAAGCTGCAAGCTGCCCAAATGACTACATTGAGATTTTGGACGGCTCCTATGGAAGCACTAACGTTATAAAGAGACTATGTGATTCCGCAAAGCAAAATGAATGGGGAAAGTTTCGTTCCAGCAGTAACGTGCTACTCGTGCACATGCGCACAGACAGTGAAAAGGAAAATCGAGGCTTTTTAGCAAATCATGAAGGTATGAGCTTGAAAAACCATCAAGTCATCTTCTAACCGGTTTAGTTTTAGGCAATATAAGTTTTCTTGTCTGGATGAGTCTGGCCTTTCCTTATTTAATGATTTCTTTTTCATGCAAAAGAATAGTAAAAGACAATTACTAAACGCCCCGTCTTCCTGAGTAACTTATATTAATCCATAATTTATTCTTAAAATAACATTCAATTTGAGAGCTTGAGGTAAGCAAATATATTCCATTGAAATAACTGAAAGAAAAGAAATTATTTTACATTTTCATTGAGTACTTTAAATATTAAATAAAACATTTGACCATTTTGCTAAATATATATTGCCGTACTTAATAAAAGATTCAACTGATTATTCGTGCTACAACTGCTGCTCTGTAGTAACGAGTTTAATAAAGTATAAAATTGTAATCCGAAAACCAACCCAGGTCCCGTCGTTATCAAGTAAGGTTGTCCAATTTATAGAACAATGGTAGTTGTTACAGCTACATATTATATTTATCAATCCAACCTCGTTCCCAGGCTCTCTCTTCGGCGGGAACGAGGTTGTTTAGCAATCTATAAAACATATTTATCGATCTTTTTATCATTAAGGTATCTGCAACGTGAAATTTACGACTTTGTCGGGAACCATCATGTCTCCAAACCATCCAGATAACTATCCAATCAGACTAAAGTGCGTGTGGGTAATTGATCTGGGTCTCGGGTACGACATTACCCTGACTTTCCACAAGTTTATTTTGGAAAAGAATGAGCACTGTTCATACGACTGGCTATCAGTACAGGAAGGTAAACCATCAAATTCCACGGAAATAACAAGGGTTTGTGGCGAAGTGCTGCCACCTAACATCGAAACAACTGGCCCAATGAGGATTGCCTTCGAAACTGACACCGACAAAGAGTTTGAAGGATTCCATATGACATATCAGGCACGAGGTAAGGCCATCCAAGCACATAGACAGAGCATAATTTAGAAATAGAACTAGTAGAATCTCCCAACTGTGTTCTCATTCGATAGCACAACACACACAACTAGTGCCCATTTGTCGAATCATATTTCATGTTATTTCGCGCAATATAAGCAATAAATATTATTTATTCTTATTATTTTTATTCTTATTGTTATTATTATTAGTATTAGTAGTAGTAGTAGTAGCAGTAGTAGTAGTAGTAGTAGTAGAAATAGTATTAGTAGTAGTAGTAGAAATAGTAGTAGTAGTAGTAGTAGTAGTAGTAGTAGTAGTAGTAGTAGTAGTAGTAGTAGCAGTAGTAGTAGTAGTAGTTAAGTAGTATGTCTAGCACTCGAAACTTCAGCTTTAGAATCTCTTCACGGTGGCTAATTTACTTTTCAACTCAGTTGATACGAAATTAAAACAGTAGCAGAATAGTTGAAAACCACTTTGGAAAGTCAGTTTTTGGGGCGTCACCTGTGCTCTGGACGATTTGTCTCAACACTTCAGATGATCGAGTCAATGGGCAGTGACGTTGGTATGTTGAAGAACTCTAAAAATGTTTAAAAAGAGGAGTAGCGTGGTGTGACCTTTCTACAACTGAATTGTGTTGGAATCTGTATGGATAGGGTGTCGATCATTGAAACTTTAAAATGCAACGCTAATCGGACAGCTGAATTTGTTTGGTTTCTTTTAATATTGCCCAATATTTCGGTTAGACAAAACTAACCTTCATCAGTGGCTAAGAAAGCTAAGTGAAGATGGAAACAAACGGTTACAAAATTTAATCAAATTGCCCCCATTGCTGTCATATTATGTCCGAATATTGTTTTTAGGCTAGACTGTGTGGTTTCTTGAGTCAAATTTCTCTTTTATTAATTTTTTGGATGTAGTTACATTGAAAATGGTGATGCTCTCGTCTTGTCTTGTTTCTGGATTAAGTGTTAGTAGCTTCAACTCGTCTGGTTTCACCTGGTTTACTATCAAAATATCTAACAAGAGCCTCAAACAAACAATATGTTACTGTTTCAGTTCTTCCCTAGACATGCACCAACACTTATAAAATAATGGCATTCTCGTCATTTTTAACAGAGTGTAACACATGTACATGGTAACAAAATCTCGATTTGTTGTCTGTTCAGAGATTGAGCAAGTTTCCTATAACTGTTATCATTCATACAATTCATTACCAGCTTTTAATTGTCATTTGCTGCAGGAAAATTTCCAGCATCACTTTAAAGATGGTGGCTCTTAGGGAAGTGGTCATAACAAGTATACTTGACGAGGACCCACCCTGTGTAGGGGTAGGGGGGGTTACACAAGATACCACCTATCTGATGAGTGTAATGGACACAATTTTCGCTTGATATATAATTATAAGTGCATGACACAATCCAACATGGCCCGATTCCATTTTGTTGTTCTTCTGAACGTACTGTGTTTGATCTTTAAATCCACAAACATATCCTATGCAGAAAATGGTTTCAATCCTTTTCTGAATTTTCTCATTTGTAGTGTTATCTGTCAAAAAAAAATGTTGGGTACCACTAAGTATCACAGCACGCTGGCATTTATTATTTCACAGGTCTTCCAAAAAAAAAATGGTCAAATACCTGTGTGACGGCCAGGAAACAGAAAATCCGGTTTTAAGATGACCTCAGATTTTTTGATGCAGCACAGTCCAATGCCATGGATCAGTGACCCAATTAACCACTTTAATTTCCACTGCTATCAAAGACTATAATCATATTTCAACAATTTGCACTTCAACAATGAAATGTTTTGAGTGTTTTGGGGCCTTCATTTGGTCAAATTTATCTTTCGTTGCTTAAGTAGTACCTGAATAGGGCACATGAATTCTTTTAAACAGTAAAATGCTCCACAGTTGTCACAAAGCTAGTCAGTCTTTTTGTTAATCGAATACCTGCCAACTTTTTCTGAGTGATAGGCGTGAGAATTTTTTCGTGGGAGTGTCAGGATTTCCGAAGGCGACTCGACCAAATCCGAAGACAACCCAATCTATTCCGAAGATGTTCCGAAGAATTCGGAAGTTTCCATGGACCTCAGAGCTCCGTTAAATAGCATCCAGCTGTAATCATAATGTTCAGGACTATAAAAACGTACAAAAAAGTGCCAAATTTTCATGAACGTAACTATATTCTTAGTTGGATCATACGATCAGTTAAGGCTGATAGCTCAAATCTGTAAGTCAGGCGCGCAGGCTTGAGAAATTGCTCCATAGGCGTGAGTTGGCGTGAGATCGGAGTTTTGAACTCGCAGGCGTGAGAGTAATAGGTCCTCTATCTATGGTTTGAAAATTTAGCCGTCTGCTGACATAGTTCGCAGGGAATTAATGTTTTAGTTTTTGGGTGCAAACATAAAGCGTAACACATTTCGAACAAGCTCGATTTATTTTAAATAATTTGTTATTAATGTTACAGTGTAAAACCCGTTCTTTATCGCCTACAGCTTACAGTCGAAAATGTAAGTGGGAATCTTGTACCCTTTTCTTGCAGCAACCCGTTCTCAGCATTAGTCAGCGAACCTCATTTTATTCATTTGCCGCCATGTTTTGAAGGAGGGCCCTGTTGAGCGCGCACAACGGTGTCTCGCTCCACATCACACATTGCTCCAGACAAGGGCGCGTTTCAGCGCCCTTATCACGGCCTAAGAAATTTACTGATCCTAACATTTCCACAGTGTTAACATAAAATTTATTGGAGCCGATTGCTTTATAATTACCTTGAAACATGACTCTGAGCCAAAGAAACCCTATTATATTCCAGGACCCGGTTGTTCGAACGCCGATTAACTATTAACCCAGTATTAAAAGTAACCGAAGATTTAACTTATTTGTTGAAAAGGTTTTCAAAAACTTATTTTAAGCTTTTCGTGAAGGCAAACAAAGTCGAAACTATTAAGGGCAAAAATACTCCGCAGACCTCTGGAAAAATCTCCATGTGATGGTTAAGGGAAACTGTCGAGAACTCACACAGAAATGTCACAAATACAAGCTGTTTTAATCTTTAAGATGGCGGGTCTTCCGAGTAGCACATGGTTATTTAGTCACATGACTAGAGCGTCACTTCCGATACACTACACCACTTCCGGTACACTACACCCCCCCCCTTTACTTGGCAATAAACTTGCTAGCATGCAAATGTTCAATGTTCAACTAATTAAGTAAAACGGATCAAATGTTCAATGTTCAATGTTCAACTAAATAAGTAAAACAGATCAAAGGAAAGTCAGTCTCTGTAGAGGAGCACACAAAATCCTCCATCCAGGCTGGGGGCTGCCTCACACGGACGGGGCGCGAAGGAGGAGGAGAACTTGAAACTGGTTGGCTAGGTATGGCTGGATCTTCAACAAGAGCCGTTGGGAGGCTTGATTCAGCTACCTTTGCTGGTTCGCTGGCGGATAAACTACTTTTTTCTTCGGGTTGGACAAACTTTTTCATATGGCTTGCATTGCGCATCTTAGTGTTTCCTCCTTGATCTTCTATAAGGACTGCGTTGCCGCTCTTTTGAAGAACTTTGTACGGCACTAGCTCAAAGTTTGGTGACAGTTCGTTCTCACGGTGTTTGTTGAGGAGGATGTGATCTCCTTTCTCAATATCACTGTACTACGCTGAGCGCTTGTTATCGGCATACTCTTTCTGCCTGAGCTTTGCAAGAGCATCTCGTTCACGAAAAAGCTGTTGCGAGTGGGCTTCACTTGTCCTGTCTCTAGAGATGGTCACTCTTGGAAGCTTGTCGTTAAGTCGCCGTCCCATTAAAAGCTCCCCTGGCGACAATCCGGTCACAGTGTGGGGTGTGGTTCGGTAGTGAAAAAGGAAATCCTCCAGTGCTTTCCTCCAATCTCTCCCCTCCAGGTTGTCAATTCTAATTATCTTGAGCAGGGTCTCGTTGCTACGTTCAACTTCACCATTACTTTGTGGCGAATAAGGTATCTCCTTTTTGTGTTCTATTCCGAGGTAGTACAGGAAACCCTCGAATTGTGTGGAGGCAAAGGGTGGCCCATTGTCACTGCGAACACTATGAGGCAGGCCATGTGTACGGAACATGCCCTCCATGGCTCTCGTAACATGGGTTGCATCTGTCTTCTTTAACAGGATTACTTCGGGACAACGAGAATAGTTGTCCACGGCTACAAGGAGGTGGTTTCCTCCGGGGATCTCTAACAGGTCAACAGCGATGTCGCTCCAAGGACCCTCTGGGAGATCTGTGGATCTGATGGGTTCCGGTTTGCTTCTTGGACCAATCAGCAGGCAAGGATGACATGTTTTTATGAACCGCTCAACCTGCTTGTCCATCTGGGGCCACCATACCTTCTCCCTCAGCCTGGCCTTGGTACGTACCATTCCCTGATGTCCCTTGTGTGCAAGAGTGATAGTCCGTTTCCAGAGGCTCTCTGGCATGACAGTGCGGTTACCTCTCAGGACTAGCTGGCCCAGGACCCAAAATCCTCTGCCAAGGCTTTGTACATGGTACCTGAAAGGCAACTCCAGTCTCCTGACATGGCAGCTTCGCGAAGCAGCTGTAGGGTGGGGTCTTTTTCGGACGCTCTTTCCACTTGTTAGGGTGTCAGGGCTGCCGGAACCGCCTCACTGGCGATGCTGCAGGCATATTCTTTGGTCTGGGTTGCATCACTCTCGTCAATTTCACCTACTGGGAAGCGGCTTAAGGCATCAGCATGGTTTTCTTTTCCAGCAATGTGTTTGATCACATAGCGGAATTGCTGGAGGAATAGTAGCCATCGTTCTATGCGTGCGGATGGTAGTGTGCTCTTTTCGCCCAACACAGTTAGCAACGGCTTGTGATCTGTGCATATCTCAAACTCGATGCCATACAAGTAGAGATAGAATTTCTGACAGGCCCACTTTACGGCTAATGCCTCCCTTTCAAACTGAGAGTATCGTTTCTCCACACTACTCAGTTTACGGCTGGCATAGTAGATCGGCCGGTACAAGCCATCATCTTGCTGTTGTTCTAGGATGGCGCCAAGACCAACGGGTAATGCATCTGTAACGAGGCGGGTCTTTAGATCCTTAGTGAAATAGGCCATGATCGGGGCTTTTTTTAGTAGGTTCTTGATTTGTTCAAAAGCTGCTTCTTCATCTCCAAGGGCTGTTTGTGCGAGTGAGGTCCCATAGTGGACTTGATATAGAGGAAACCCAGGGATAAATTTGGTGCAGAACTGGGCGGATCCGAGGAAGCTCCTTAGTTCGGATTGGTTCTGTGGTCGGGGGACATTAACAATGGCTTCGACTCTCTTTTGGGACACTTGCAGGCCCTCTCCGGTCAGTACTTCGCCCATATATAGCATGCTCTTGGCTCCAATGATGCACTTGTCGTAGTTGAGGGCGATACCATTCTGTTCAAATTTATGCATAACTCTGTCAAGGTTCTCGTCATGTTCCTTGTCGTCTCCCCCAACTATTCTCACGTCATCATGCAGATTGTAGGCACCGGGACAGTCCTTCAGTATCTGCCACATCAATTGCTGAAATTTCTCTGTTGCCATGTTGACTCCAAAAAACAATCGCTTTTAGCGATAGAGCCCATCTAGGGCTGCAAAGGTTGTTAAGTCGCGCGACTCCGGGTGGAGTTCTACTTGGTGAAATGCCATGTTTAAGTCAAGTTTAGTAAAGACCTTTGCATCTGAGATCTCCTGTAGGGTTTCCTCTACTGTAGGGACTGGGTGCTTTTCCTTGAGAATTGCACGATTGGCTTGCCACATGTCCAGACAAATTCTGATATCCCCATTTGGCTTTTCCACGGGCACAAGCGGGTTGATCCAGCTAGTAGGACCATTGACCTTTTCGATGATATCAAGCTCTTCATGTTGTTTTAGCGTCTCGGTCACTTTGCGTCTTCTGCGGAACGGGATCCTGCGTAAGGGTTGTGCTACGGGTTTGACGCTGTCATCCTGGTATAACTTTAACTGATAGCCCTTAAGTTTACCTAAACCTTCAAAAACTTTAGGGAATCTGGCCCTAAGAGCAGCCTTTTTGTCTGCAGATTCAATAGTGTTAGAACTAGTGTTGTTGACATTCATTCGGACTTTGAGGACTCCAAGCATCTCAGATGTTTTACGGCCTAGCAATGTTGCAGCATGCCCCGGGACTATAAGAATTCTACATTTCTTGACAAACTTGTTTCGTAGAGATTTAGCCTAAAACTGCAACTTCCCTTTAGCTCTAGGGGCTCTGAGGATGCGTATGTGTATATATTTCTGTTGCACCTCAATAAGGGTAGTCTTTCCCCCTCCCCCCCCCCCCCCCCCCCCACTGTGAGAGACTGAAATATATCTTCTGACATTAGGTTACAGCTGGCACCCGAGTCAACTATTACATTAACTAGCTTATCATTTATGTACAGTTCTAGTGTCTCAGGGCCTTCATTAGTGTAGGCATTAAATACATAAAACTCATCATCTGCTGGTTCATCAGAGTATTGATGCTGGGTGACTGCTCGCACTCTTTCCTGCTTTCCTCGTCTCCTGGATGGTAGCCGGGGTCTGCTCTGTCCGGGTGTGCGATCGGCGCTGCTGGGCTTGTCTTGCTTGTTTCGGCAACAGATGGCAAAATGACCAGTCCTGCCACATGTCTCACAAACATGGTCACGGTTGCAACGACAGTCTCTTGCCAAGTGACCTACTTTGTCACAGTTCCAACATCGCGCTTGGAATTTCGGTTGGGAGTTGAGATGTTTGTCAGATGTCTCCACTCGGTTAATTTGCTCTTCTTGCACAAGAATAAGGGCCTCCTTGTCATGGTATTGACTAGTTATGTCCAAACGTTTTGCTAGGGTTAGATCGTCTGTGCGATATAACTTGGACTTCAGGTTTCTATCTTTGTTATGTGTGAGCAGTTGATCTCTTGTCATGTTGTTCTTCTCCTCTCCGTACTCACAATGCTCAGCCAAGCTGCTAAGTCTTGTGACAAAGTTATTGATTCTCTCACCTGGTGTGGGTTTCGCCGCGAGAAAGGTCTGTCTTGCCATCGGGATGTTCTTCTTCAAATTAAAATGTTCGCGAGAGAGTCCATCGCTTTCTTGTAGTCTTTGGAGTAGCCTTTCGTCTCTTCAGGAATGGTTCTAAAGATTTCTCTCACGCCGGCTCCTGCTAAATGCAAAAGAAGAGCTCGCTGTTGTGCTGGGTCTTTGCCCCCTGATGCTGTGACGAATAGCTCGAACTCATCCTTCCAAATTTGGCAACACTGCTTGAGAGTGGCGGGCTCGCCAACAGTGTCGAACGCTTGAAGGCCAGTTAATCCGCTTAAACAGACGGCCATGTTTCTTTGCTAAATTTATCCTCGTCGCCAAGTTTCTCGTCGGCAAACTGTCGAGAACCCACACAGAAATGCCACAAATACAAGCTGTTTTAATCTTTAAGATGGCGGGTCTTTCGAGTAGCACATGGTTATTTAGTCACATGACTAGAGCGTCACTTCCGATACACTACACCACTTCCGGTACACTACACTCCATTGATTAATTATTTTACTGGAATCAAAATTGACGAATAACGCTGGGTTAGTTTAATTGCGCTTTGAACAACCCATCCCAAGAGAGAAACTTAATGCTGATATAAAGGGAAAATATCTAAATACCGAGCCAAGAGATGATCACCCAAAACCCCCTCAGAACTATAATGCACGGTTTTGAGTTTGCAAAATAATAATTTTCATTGTGATGTCTCAGAAGGTTTTGCTGAATCTCAGCACTGTTTAAGATGCATTTGGTAAGTTATTTGACTTGTCTGAAACGAAAAACAAATTTTCGGCCTAATTGCTATTGATGATCATCCGACTGTTTGCCGGGCTGCTCAATCAGACTCGATCATGCTAGCCGCAGCTATAAAACGGAGCGAATCGACGCGAAAACAAGCAGTCTCGACTGGAGCATACAGTATAGTATGTCAACTCTCTCTGCGGCATATTGTGTACATTAGCTTTATCGAACTTTAAAGTCTCAGGCTCTGCCAAGCTGCAATTCACACATTGTCGAATGACCCATTCCATATTTCACCCTTCCCTCGTCACGGCCCGGCTCAGTAACTTGTTTAATCCGATTTTGACAATACGACTTTGTCGCATAAATCTTCGGATTCCGCCGTGTAAATCAAACCTACAACTGGCACAGGTGTGTCGCAAACGGCATAAAAAATGTCGTGCGATTTTGAAACATGTTTTAAATTCTACGATACCAGGCCGGAGGAAAATAATTACCGAGACGCAGTAGAGAAAAAACACATTGCATAACGCTGTAAATATTCTCAAATTAAAGTGAAGTTAACTGCAATGTCAACTTATGCCTGACAGATGTTATCTTATGCACTTATCAATTGAAATCCCGACCCCCCCCCCCCCCCCCCCTCTCCCTTCCCCGGGCCGAGGAGAGGGAATGTGGGGGATTTTTATCGTATTTGAAGGCACGATTCGCCCGTGGAGGTAGGGGATTTCTCTGGACTTGCTTTGCACATTTACCTAAGTGGGGGAGCGAGGTGGGGATTTGACTCGTGCCTAGTTTTCTCACGGAAATTTCTGCACGTGGTCACATTCAACATGTGGCAAAACACCGAACAGGAGACTGTCAATTCTCTCCACCAAGTGAAGTTATCAAGTCCGAGTTCAGTAAAAGAGCAAGGCAGGGCAGCTGATGGATGAGGATACCATACTAACCTTAGCCAAAGCAACTCTCCTCAGCAAGGAAGAAGTCCAGATGTGGGTGGACCACTTGTCCTGCTTGGCAAAGCATTGGCAAGCTGGAGCAAAAAAGCTGCCAAATCAAGAGCTAAAAAAGGTACATCTTATACTGCAGTTTAAATCTTTGAAATATAATAACAAGTATTAGTATATACTGAAACAGTGCATGGTATTGTTGGCGCGCTCTGATTTGATACTGAAACTCGGAATAGCAAGTGCTATTCACCTCCCAGCAATTTGCGCGCAAAAATTGTAATCGTTGACAGGAATAAATGAGTTAAAAAGCATCATTTTCGTTATATTATCTCACTGTTTCAGTATATACTAAAACAACTATTCACCTCAGTGTAGGTGGGTAGTGGTGGATATTTACTAAATATCCACCACTACCCACCTCCACTTCGGTGAATAGTTGTAGTTAACTATACTGCAGAAATCAGGGCCACTTCTACAAATGTTCATTTTATGTTTCTTCACTTTGCAGCAAAAAAAGCTCTACTGCTTCTGCCAAAAAACAGATGATGGAAGTCAAGCCATGATTGTGTGTGACAACTCCAGCTGCAAGTTTGAGTGGTTTCACTTTCAATTTGTTGGCCTTCAAGAAGATGAGGACTTGCATGGTTGGGCAGTGGTTCTGCCCATTCTGTACTATGGCTCCCTGATGCATACCGGTATCCTTGACATATTATATCTATATCTTGGTCTGTTATTATATTTGGTTCTTGCTTTAGCTAAATTTGTACACTAAAGAAGTGGAAAATTCGTACTAAATGTTAATAAAGTCACAGGGTACAACAAAGGTTTCCCCACCTGGGTAGGGGTTTTACCAGTTAATATGCCCCAGTAGGGTGGGGGTTTGTTAACATTTGCAATGATGTCAAGTCAAATCCCCACCTTGGCTCGGAGTGGGGGAGTAGGAGGGGGGGGGGGGGGGGGTCGGGATTTCAATTGATAAGTGCATTAATCAGTTGTTCAGGTCACCTAGCATTCTGCGAAGATTCTGTCAAGCACAAGACTCTACTCCACAACAGAATAAACTAAAATAATCTCAAGAAGTATTGATTCTAATATAGACACAGCATTTTCATTCTTGGATCTTAGACCTGTAAAGAAACACTTTCTGATAAGTCTTGCACGCCATAGACCATTTAAGTCTATTAAAATAGACACTAAATCACGGCCTAAGAAATTCTCTGATCCTCAGTAATATTTTCACAACGATAACGAAATCTTCAACCGATTACTTATCTAACAAACGAGTCTCAGCCAAATTAAAGAAACCCTAATATACATCAGGAGAGCCATTACAACGAAGGCATAGACAATAGACAGATAAAATAATTCTAATTGCTATTGTCAACATGAAACCCTGCTGAAATTATCAAAGGACCAATATCGAGCAAACATGCCATACCGTAAAATTCCGAAAATAAGCCCCTCCGTGTATAAGCCCTTCCGAATATAAGCCCCTCAGATTCTTAACGCAAAAACGCCTCCTATAATAAGCCCCTCCGAATATAAGCCCCTGGGGGCTTATATTTGGGAATTGCCCCCAAATACAAAATAAACCAAAGCAAAATCCGTACGCCGAACCACTGTGGAAGAAGTGTGAAAGTTTATTGTCCTTTACTTAGTTCACTACTCACTCTCGCCCTGAATTCCTTCGGTCCATAGACCTCTTTCATAATGGCCGCCAATTTATTTATTCTTTTATATGTATGCTAATTGGCCTCACTCGCCTCATTTTAGAGTAAAAATTCTTTTGCATTTTGCACATGTTACCGACGCCAGTGAGGCTAATTAACATACATTTAAAAGAATAAATAAATCGGCCGCCATTATGAAAGAGGTCTATAGACAAAGTATTTACAAGGAAGTTCGATCCCGCCGCCCTGAACCCAAACTCTCTCTGGTGCTCCTCGCTTTTCACCATATTTACCATATGGATTACCATACCGTGTAAGTTGTCACGAATTTCTAGTTAACGCCCCAATATTATCATTTTGCACATTGAAAAATTGCAGACACAAATTTCTCTCCAATTATAAGCCCAGCTGATTTCTAAAAGCAAATTTCCCTCCTATAATAAGCCCCTCCGTATATAAGCCCCTACCGAATATAAGCCCCTCAAAAAGGTGCGTTGAAAAATATAAGCCCCGGGGCCTATTTTCGGAATTTTACGGTATATTCCTAGGGTGATCTAATGTATACCTACTTTAGAAAGCTATTCTAAAGGTTTTTTTAAAATACTTTTTACGATTTTTGCCTGTCTCATTTTATACTACTGTATATAAATGGCTTGTGAAGCGAAATAAGCCATTTCAAAGTTCGACGGAATACCAGAAAAATTAAACCATCGATAGTGAAAACTAAGGACTACTCGTAGCAAAAAAAAAAACAGACCAAAATGAACTAAAATGAGCCTTAAAATGAACAAAAAATTAAAAACCAAGATTAAAGGCCAACCGGCAAAATACATGTAATCCTGAAATATACACTGTACAAGAATCAGAAGAAATGTTCTACTGATTAGGTAATACTCACTTAATAAATGTTGCTTGATAAAATAAAACTTTTTATTCACATGTTCATACAGCGTTCGTGAAATTCTTTCTGATCACTTTCAAGCACCCGTTGTAAGCTAATTCTTTTAGGTCGATGGATTCCACAGCAACAATGCTATTGCTTACCTCAAACTCTCTCTTCCCTTTCTTTGGAACGTAATGCTATAAACAATACCAGTTCATTTTTACAATAGATTGGGAAATATTAAGCACACATCGTAAAGGATATTAGCCAATTCAAGCGCGCCTCCACAAATATTCATCTCTACCGGACCGATCGATTTCCAAAGGCCTAGTACTGGAATTGCAAGTCAATGATCTGACAAAATAAGGGAATATTTATACTTTTTCCAAATTTCCCATCCAGATAAAGCCAGAAAGAATCCCACCGAATTTCATGCTGCAAATTTGCCAACAGTAAATACTTAAAATAAAAAATTTCATTACAAAGTTCACGAAACATTAAAACCCGGCTAGCGAACATGCGTAATTACTAAAACAGGGAATGACCTATAATGACCTACATGCCACAGCAAACAATAACTTCAATTTATAACAAAGGATTAAAATAATGTTCCCAAAAAAACATGAAAAGTCATAATCGTAGGCCGTAGAAATCATTGCTATGCAGGAGAGACATTAAACAGTAGGAATGTTACCTAACTGAAAAAAAAATATATTCCGAGGCATTTTTCAAAACAGCGTACCATAGTTAGGCCCCTGGCTTTTTCTCCTCATGATTAACGACTTGTCAGTCTCCAGCATATTTAGCATGTGGAAATATGTTGACGATACTACGGTATTGGAGACCATACCCAAAGGCCAGCAGAACAAGACTCAAGATCTAGTGGATCTAATTCGATTCATGAATGGTCGAAGGCAAATCTCTTTCAGATAAACCGCGATAAGACAAAAGAACTCAACGTCAGTTTCAGTCGTCAACGTCCACAGTTCCCAAGGGCGTGTATTGACGGAAATCCCATCGAATCAGTTCAATGCACAAAGCTACTTGGAGTTATGATCAATGCTAACTTAACTTGGAACGACCACATTGAGGAACTCGTAAAGAAAGCATCTCGAAAACTCTACTTTCTCGTTCAATTGAAACGTGGGCAGGTTCCACCCGATGATCTCGTTACGTACTACTGCGCGTGTATTAGATCATCCTTAGATTATGCATGCCCAGTTTTTCACTATGTGTTACCCAAGTCCCTGCAAGTTGAACTTGAGAGAGTACAAAAGAGAGCTCTCTCGTGTAATTTCTCTGGTGTTTCTTACTCCGAAGCTCTAAGTCTCACTGGTGTTGACTCCACGAGAGCCCATCACGATCAACTTACCAATCAACTTTTCCAATCAGTTACTATCAACGCATCCAATATATATCCACCATATATTATAAGAAATTTAACATGCATATTTCTTCAGATTGAAGGTCAAGGACACACTGTATTGAAATTATTGAAATAGCGACAGCTTGAATGTAATACGGCTAAATAAATTGCTCTCTCGATCTTGTAACGTTGTCTAAAGTCTTAGTTAACTAAATCAAGCTAATATATATAGATAGGCTAACAGCGTCGCTCTCTGAACAGAAAACCGATGATAAGCTTAGCTAAACTAAGGTGAAAGGTCGGAAGCACAAGAATTAAGATTGATGACCCGGCTATTTTTCAGTTTTAGCAATTCTCAAAAACAATATTACGCGACCGTCTGCACAGTACATTTAGACCGTACAAAAGTTCACAAAACAACTTTTTCTCGGTCTAGATTACCTAGTTTGATTAATTTCCAAATAAAATACACCCGTTGCGTATCAAAAATTTCCCGAGAAACTGATTTGGAAATCAACATTGCAAAAAATACACAAACATATTTGCATAAGGTGACGCGAGTGAAGATAGAACTATAAAATCCAAGTCTTGTTTTGTTTACATAAAATCGCTTTCCAACCTATGTAATGAATGAACAAAAACATAAAAATGGACAACAGAATCTTCTTTCGAAAAATTTTATTCAAACCTCCATAAGTTTATGTTTAAAAGCAAAACGCGTACCATTTATAGCGCATCGAGTTCGAGCTGTCTTCGATGAAATTCAAGAAATCAATACAACTGAACTTTAAGCACGTTTTATAAACAATTCCCCAAAACTAACAAGAACACAAAGAAAAAGTCAATCACAGATTGATATCAACATAAATTCCCATCGATAAATGTAATCTGTTTTAACTTTAAGTCCCTCTACTGCTTGGAAATTCTTTAAATCTCCGCTTCTTTGGTTCTTAAATCCGTAATAAAAACAAACATCTCCTCGCATTGCTCCTGCATTGAAAAAACGTATGAAGTTCCTCGAAGCAAGATTTTATCCCTGAAAGCTCTTCTATTTCCACTAAAGCGGCTTCTGAGTATCCCTTTACTTTTCCGCTAAACACAACGAAAGATCCAAACTGTAAAAGTGTTTACCGAGCTGACGGCTGCGTAGCCGCTTTGCTTTCAAAATTGCTAAGAACCCGGATGTTGTGTGGCATCATACGCGCATGTTTTGCGACGTCATACGCGCCCGCGAGTTGGCCTTGCGCGACGCACCGACCGACGCACCGATACGCATGTCACGGAGGTGCGCCCGCGAAACATTCCATGACCATGAAAAATGACGGGCATAGGTTCTATGAGTATGGAGCTTCGCAGCGGGCCTTAGGCCCGCGAGTGCTCCGCTATGAATATATGGCTTTCTCAGGCCACAAACGTGCGCTCGCATAAGCGCTTTCAAAAAATATGCCACTCCACTCTCATGTCGAATAAAGTCTATTAATAGTATCTAACAAAAATGCAACTAACAAAAATGCGAAAAAATGTCGACAAAAATGCGAAAAATGGAAGAAAAATGACCAAAGAATGCACTTTAGACCCCAATATACTCCTGTAAGTTAAACATCAACTTACAGGAGATAAAAAGGGCTAAGATAAAATGCTGACACATGATAGGCCATAAACAAGTAACGGATGAAAACTAGAAACGACTAGTTATGATTATAACAATAAATATGTAGAAGATTAAATTTCGTCGCGTCTGTTCATGCCATTAGGTTCAAGCACAGGAAACCCAAACGCTAACATCATCATTTAATAAAAATATCTGTGTTATTTACCTGTGTTCCTGTGTCTGTTTGGGTCATTTTGGAAGCAATTTGAATCAGAGCGAAGACGGTTGACCTTGTACGTTTCAAATATTACCCCGGGGTGGTACTCAACAAAGTTTTGTACGGGGATGCTCCGCCCCAAAGTCCAAACCCTTACCCTTTCATATACCGTTTTTGACAGAAAAGGTACCCCTTTCATATACCTTCCATTGAAAATGGTACCCGTTTCATAAACCTTTCATTAAAAATTATACCCTTTTCATATTGCCTTTACGTGCGTCTGTTTGATATATTTTGAACGGCCCTTTTTATAATACTTAAATGACAGTTTCCCCTACCCTTCTTATGCTTCAACTCGTGTTTTCGCTACCCTTTCCTATTCTTCGTGAAATCCCTACCCTTTCATATACTTCAACTCGTGAAATATCTACCCTTTCATATACCTCCAGCTTCAACAAGGTACCCCTTTCGGGCGGAGCATCCCCGTATAGCTCATTATATGGAGTAAAGTAAAGTAAAGTCGCACACGAGCCAGATGGCCCACACGGCCGGAGCTTAACCCGGTTTCTGTAGCATGAAGCGACAAGGAATATTGCTACTCCCCCCTGGATAGGATGCTAGTCCATCGCAGGGTTACCCCCAGCATTTTGTCGCCGGTACCCATTTATACACCTGGGTGGAGAGAGACAGTGTGGAGTAAAGTTTCTTGTCTAAGGAAACAACACGACGACAGAGACCAGGCTTCGAACCACCGACCTTCAGGCTGAAAGTCCGACGCGCTAACCACTAGACCACCGTGCCGCCCATATACATTACATATACTCCATGTAAAGGGCGGATGTTGAGATTTCTTTGAATCACTTTTGGTATGTTAAGGAGGGCTTTGATTTCCTACCCTTTGATTTCCTACCGCAGATCCAAGAACTTGCGTGACATTCTTGTCAGAGCTGAACACCGCAGTTCACCCCCTCAAACACCTGGAATTTTCCGTTGCAACAGAAATCGGTGTAAAATATGTCCTTTTATCAAAGAAGGAACCATGTTTTACACCTTCTTCTCTACAGGTCAAAAACGTCAACACGACATCGTATCTACTGCACATCTACTAACGTCATCTACATGATCCAATGCGCCAAATGCCATACACAATACATCGGTGAGACAAAACGACAAGTCAGCGCGGATCGATTTGGGGAACACCGACGTGCATTTGAACAGGCCTTGAAGAAAGGACATCAGGACCAACCGACTGCCGTGTCAGAGCACTTCGCTCTCACCGGACACTCCATCAACGACCTCCAAATCATCCTATTAGAACTCATTAATTATAATAGAGACATGATCCGTAAAGCGAGAGAATCTTATTAATTTTAATCGCTTTAGCCAATACACTTAAACTTAATGGCATAAACAGACGCGACGAAATTTAATCCTAACTTATAATCATAACTAGTCGTTTCTAGTTTTCAACCGTTACTTGTTTATTAGCCTATCATGTGTCAGCATTTTATCTTATCCCTTTTTAAATATTGAAACCGTTTGTTTCCATCTTCAGTTAGCTTTCTTAGCCCCTGATGAAGGTTGGTTTTGTCGAACCGAAATATTGGGCAATATTAAAAGAACCCAAACAAATTCAGCTGTCTGATCAGCGTTGCATTTTAAAGTTTTTTTATTTAGTTCATTGTTGATCCTGATCTGCACAAAAATCCAGCTACATTTTGCTACTGTTTGTCCAAGTGGTCCTTGCATTGTTACAGAAGTCATTGTTTGTCATAAAATAACTTTGTCTTATTTAATTTAATTATCTGTATGTTTTAATAGTTTTATTTTAGTTCTATCTAGTCTCTAGTGAATTAAAGCGACATTGGGCTACAAGGAAATGCGCAATATAAATTATACATTATTATAATTATTATTATTATCATTATTATTATTAATACCAATGCTTTGTTTTAGAACCATATTTGTAGTGATATAGCAGACATGCTTCTAAATTTAACGCAAATGTATTGTCTTCAGATAAGAATGAATGTGCTTACCATTCCCCTATTTGCCATTCGAATGCCACGTGTGTGAACACGGAAGGTTCTTATCAGTGCACGTGTATGCTGAGTTATACTGGGGACGGCAAATCCTGCACCTGGTATAAAGGTAACGTTCTATTCCTCATAGATAGAGAGGTTCAGTTGAGTGTCGAAAGTAATTTCACAATTTCTTTGGTTTTGCATTGATATACTTTGTGATCAGCTAAAAAACCTTGCGCCACTTTATATACTAATAAGAAGTAAAACCAAAACCAATCATACGCGCTGATTGGATCATTGGATTGTCTGCGTTTCTTTAATTGGTCAGAGGCATTACTTTGGCTTTGGTTTAATTTACGAGACTCGATCGAAAAATGCTCTATATGTATACGTGCGTGTGTAAGAGAACTCTATGTACGTTGAAAACTTGAATAGTTAAATATTTATTGTTTTTAACGTTGTGGTAGTGAATTATGGAGGTTTGAATTTACAAAATGTTAATAAAATGACGTCAAATCAAGACTCGTTTATTATACAACTACTTTTTTCCACCTCCGAGTAATATTTTTTTACGAATCAATTGACTATTAACAGAAACCCATAAGTGGATTGAAACGTGTAACGTG
Organism: Cladopsammia gracilis; assembly: GCA_022457155.1. NCBI lineage: Eukaryota > Metazoa > Cnidaria > Anthozoa > Scleractinia > Dendrophylliidae > Cladopsammia > Cladopsammia gracilis. The sequence goes on from JAJGOT010000062.1 coordinate 1,013,763, forward strand.
CATTCACAGCATCCGAATATTAACATTTTGTTTAGTACCATATTTAGAAACCCCTCAGTCCCTCGAGATTGGAAGCAAGTTGTTCTAGCGAATTGATTGGTTAATATTTTTATATTCATTTTCCAAATATGGCTGTAACAACTTCTTAGCAAAATGAATAATCGGAAGCTTGTTTTGAAGCGTACAAGAGACAGTTGCACGTTTCAACCCACTTATGGATTTCTGCTATTAACAGTTTTCATTTAGCATTTCTTCAATCGATTATCCTTAAGCTGTGAACTGAGTATTGTAAATTGGAGTAGAAATAATGGTCTTGATTTGACGTCATCTAATTAGCATTTTGTAAATTTAAATCTCTATAACTCACCAACGCGACGTTAAAAACAAGAAATATTTCACTATTCGACTTTTCAACGTACATTGAGTTGATTAAAAGAAAAAAATTGGGGTTAGGTGCACTTTAAAGTAATTCTTGAAATAACAAAATAGATGTAATGTATTGACCAAAAGGAACAATTTCATGTTTGTTTTATGGCACACGTCCTGAAAAGGTATCAACTAAAAATATTCGTCGGGTGCGTGATCTCGAGGATAGAATTTTGTGTCCATATGCGATAGCTAGGTATACTTTTTTCGCGAGAACTTTCTTTTCTGACATGATTTTTTTAACGTTTTACAACACAAAGAGGAGGACTAAAAGAATGAAATTGTGCAAAAAAAAAAAATAATAATAAGTCACCAAGCTCGTTTAGGAGTAAACAACCGCTTATTTACTGAGGGAACTGAATCCTCAAAGGAAACCCTATTGCTTCGGAGTGCACGCGCGCTCGTGCACGCGCAAATGACGCAAGATATTATGCGCAGTATTAATACGCAATGCAATATTAGGGAATCACCTTAAAGACATGTTCGGAGCACGATGGGACAGAATAAACTAAATAACCTTGCTATCGTCTGTATTGAGCGCTCCTATGGCAATTAAGTATGGACACGATAATAAACATTTCCGGACAACGCCACGGAAGAAATAAGTTTTTGTTTCAATAAGTTTCTGATTTTACTAGATCGAGTAGACTGTCAATATAGGTCATTGAGTATGCGAAGTTTGAAAAAAACTATTTTTGGAATTGTAACTGTTACATTGCACGTAAAAATTGTAAACCTTTTTGTTTTTAATGCAATTTGGGTGCATTTGTATCCCGATTTCAACACCCACGCATTTGGGCATTGTGTAAAATTTTCGGACAAGAAGGTCACCGTCCCGACACCCCCAAGTGCAAAGGTGCCCGTACGCCTATGGCTGCATGCATACTGTTTAACTATGCAGCTGCAGCTGTTTAAGTTCATAGTTGAATTTTTCAGAACTACACGTTTTTACTGAACTACACGAAAATTAGTTTTGCTAATGATAACCAAGATTTTTTTCCTCAGTCAACTCTAGCTCCATATTGATGGATGGATGGATAGATTACCGTTATTTTAACATTTAAGCTACAGAGCTTGTGGGGTCGTCAAAAATGGGTATCACAATTTTAAATTAAACCACTTTCCACAATAATATTCATCAGTTCTCTCTTTGTGGTGGTTTAACTGAAACTTGCTTTACGTCCTGAACAGATTTTGATGAATGCAACTTGAACCGTCACAACTGCCATGAAGATGCGATGTGTGTTAATACCAGAACCCACTTTGAGTGCCATTGTAAACCTGGGTTTTTAGGTGATGGAACTAACTGTACAGGTGTGGACGTGTTTGGTTTTTCGTTTGAACGATGTCAACGTTTATCACCACTTTTAGGTAGAACTAGACTAACTACTAGTTAGGGGGGGGGGGGGGGTGGGTTCCTTAGGAAATTGTAACTTTGAGTGTGTTTGAAAAATTTGAACCAGTATGAGAAGACATTCAAATACTCATCAGTAATTCATAAGCATATAAGCCTATCACATGACGCAAATCCATCACGTTCATGGACCTTTATACCTGGTAATCTATGGTCATTCTGAAAAGCCTGGTGGTGGATTTGATTTCAGTCCCAGGGGAGTAACAAATACTCTCATTAGTATTCTTTATATAAAGAATACTAACGAGAGCAACTTTTTATATAAAGAATGCTGATGAGGTAAAATACTGTTCCCTCAGACCAGTTTTTAAATGCAAAAACCTAAAAAGCCTTACTGCATTTGATCCATTACAATCCACTATATGCCTCTGAATACCGCAACAAATGCTGTACAATGTGCAGTCCGTAGCGGGTAATGTTCCCCTATATCTTTACACACTTCCATTACAAATTTGGTTAACCAAAAATTGGGGTTTACTGCCTTTGTTGTCTTGCACTCTATTGCTTGTTTTACGTCACTTGTGAGTTGGCAGGTTTTTACACCGAGGATGAGCCAAAAATTGAGCGACTTTGCCGTCATATCGGCCAGATTGGTTTCCAAGTCTTGAATTTGTCAACAGTCAACGGCAAAACTGCTTTCCTCTTCAGAAGCTTTCTTATTTCTTCTCGTTGCCTGCCACTCTGAAAAAATCTTCACTGACCACTTTTTGACGGAACGTGTTGACTTTGGTACGGTATTATCTAAGATTTCTTTCTTTCAACAACCGTTTTGGGTTGGCGAAACCGTCGCTTCGAACACAGCTCGTTATTGATTGAAACTTCACATGGCATGCTAATTTTTCCTTTTTGCAAGAGAAATTACAATAACAATTGTTCACAAGTTCATTCAGAAAAACAGTTTTCTTTATTGTTTGCGCCATTGTTTGTGCTCCTTGGGGACATGCTTTTCGCGGTTCGTTTTTGAAACCGTTCAAAACACTCACGGTACGTGTTTTATCACAGGAAACCCAAGCGTAATGTTTGCATGTTAATGATATTTGAAAATATAAGGCCCCGTCCACACGTATCTGAATATTTTTGAATCCGCAACTTTTTTGTTGCGGATTAGAAAATATTCGCGTCCACGCGTAGCGTATTCGAATCGTATTTAATTTGCCCGTCCACAAGTATCCGGATTCGCTCTAGTACCCAGGGCTCCTCTTTAAATGTTGTCAACAGAGCATGCGCAAAGGTCAAGTTCAAAGCCAAGTTCAACTGTAAACACGTTATTAGACTTGAAATAAATCCAAAGAGAAGTGAAGCGATAACATTTGGGTCGGCCATGTTGAATACTCGCGCTGTTAAAGACTGGATCCGATACTGTTACGTCAGCGTATTCAAAAATATCCGGATTCGACCGTCCACACGATGCCTTACTCGTAGCGTATTCAAAAATTTCCACTCTGGAGAGTAGATTCAAAAAGTTGCGGATTCGTAAGCCGAATTCGTCGCCTTAGGCCCCGTCCACACGTATCCGGATAATTTTGAATCCGCAACTTTTTTGTTGCGGATTGGCCTTTCGTCCACACAAATCCGGCGAATTCGGGCAAATACGATTCGTGTGTGGACGCGAATATTTTTTAATCCGTAACAAAAAAAGTTGCGGATTCAAAAATATCCGGATACGCGTGGACGGGGCCTAAGACATTGTATGGAATTTGGAATAGACCAATTTCGATAGATTAAAATTCATACTTGGCTCCGAGGCTTGGGAGGAATAAAACAAAAGAAATCACATTGAGGTTCAGCGTTGAATTATTCATTTCTTTTGTTTTATTCCCCCAAGCCTTGGAGCCAAGTACGAATTTTAATGTATCGAAATTGGTCTCTTGAACGTTTTAAGCACAATCACATACACCTTATTCCAAAATGGCGGCTAATTTATTATTCTTTTATATGCATGTTAATTAACCCTCTTGACCTCATTTTCGCTTGAAAATTATTTTGTATTTTGTACATGCCGACGAGGCCAAGAGGGTTAATTTACATGGATACAAAAGAATAATAAAATGGCCGCCATTTTGGAATAAGGTGTATAGCACTGGGTCATGGCTCGTTTCCGACGACTGTATTGTTATGTATTGTGTTAGGTAGTGGTAAGTTGTATTGTATCGTATTAGGTTGTATTGTATTAGGTTTTATGACGTCAGTCAGGTCGTCGTTCCTGAGCCATGACCCATAGCAGTGCAAAATAGGATAGGCACACCAGAGTAAAATCAAAGCCCAAGTGGGAAGGGCATGTTCAATTTTGTCATTTTGTCATTTTTGCCTCACTACGCTCAAAGGCACTGGAACCTTCTAGTGTAATTATAAGTTGTCAAAAGGTTAGTGTTAGCTAACCGTGTTTGTTAGGAATGCTTGGCAGTGGAAGGTCCGCAAATATATCAACGAGAAAAGTCCCTCAAAGTGAAATCTCCCAGCAAAATTAACCGATATTTTCAAATTTTAAGACATCGATGAGTGTCAAACCACTGACTTGGCTCACAAGCAAAACTGCCATCGTAATGCAAGTTGCAGCAATACTCATGGATCATTCCGCTGTACATGCGTATCGGTTTACACAGGAGATGGAGTCAACTGTACAGGTATTCTGCATCAGTTGTTGTTTAAAACATTGCAGTCTTTTTAATGAATGATGGACTAGTTAATTAAGTTAACTCATGTTATCCATAGATATTGATGAATGTGATGTAAATACCCATAACTGCCACGTGGACGGCAAGTGTATAAACAACGATGGCTCTTTCCAGTGCGAGTGTAAACAAGGATACAGTGGAAGTGGCGTACTTTGTTCAGGTAATTGAGCCGCTTTCACTAAAATACACAGGATTTCTCATAATTATTTCCCATAAGAAGGAATCGTTTAACGCTAAGATTTTATACTGTACAATAAACGTAAAGAGGAGCCATTGCATAACATTTTTAATTTACACCTTAACGACTCATATGCTTAACAATCTGCACTTCAACATTGCCATGGTAACATTTCACAGGTAGCAAAGATGTTAAACAGTCATTTTACTTCAAGGTTTACTCTGTAACCTGACTATCGCTCATCTTTACACGTTTGCTTTTTCCAAAACCAATAACTTGATGACCGCGCGTGGTCAACAAACAAAATGACAGTATCCCTTTCGATCTATTCAACAAACCTCTTCATTATATTACAGATGTCGATGAATGCACTGAAGGAATGGATAACTGTCACTCGAATGCCACATGTTTAAACACTAAAGGGTCTTTTAACTGCACCTGCCATCAAGGCTACAGTGGAAATGGAGTCACGTGTTTAGGTAGGAACCCTAATTTGTGACCCTAAGCTTGGCGAATGGTAAAACATTCAAAGGTATAACATTCATAAACATGTCGAGTGAAAGTGATTTCCTTCTGCTAAAAAGAGTGAACTCCTCTTTAAAAAGTGTTGTTAAAGTACAGTTTATATTCAAGTTGAATGTTTTTTATGTACTCCAATTTCTCTCTTTACCGCTGTCCACCGTTTTACCACGCCTTCTGTGGTTATCTCGGTAGAGCGCCAAACTGCAGAGCGGCAGTTTCACGGGTTCGAGACCCAGCCGGAACACCAACCAGGGTTTTTAAATTACAGGTAATGTTTTGCCCAATACATCATCTCAGTTCAGATGATCGCGTCATTGGGCATTGTCGACCTTAGCCGTTGGCCTTGTTTCCCGCACCATCTACATGTAATTCGTACTAGTAAAAGTTGCACACGAGGCACAGCTGATGGCCCACTTGGCCGGAGCTTAACCCGGTTTCTGTAGCATGAAGTAACTAGGAATATTGCTGCTCCACCCTGGATGGGATGCTAGTCCATCGCAGGGGCTACCCCCAGAATGTTGTCGCCGGTAACAGGTTATGGGCTCCTGCCAGTACCCATTTATCTACCTGGGTGGAGAACCACCAAACTTCAGATCTGAAGTCTAGCGCACTAACCACTCCACCACCGCGCCTACACCATTCGTAATTGTATGGGATGCTAAAGAACGCATATCAATGTAACAAAAGTATAGGGCCGGGGTGGTGTTTGTGGTCTGTCGCGTTTCACATTTCAGGGCTAGGTTAGTGGAGGTGAGTTTATTAATACATTTACAGGACTGAAAGCAGCTGCCATTTTCGCCCTTTCATGCTGACGTCTCCTCCCACTGTTCCTCTGTAAATCTACTTTTGCTACAAACAAGGACTATAACAAACGGATTTACCTCCTTAGGCTATTTTAAAGTAAACATTCATTTCACCCTTGCAATGAACTGACTTGCAGGGTGAGTCAGTGGCTGGAGTATGAAATCATCGGCTGAATGAAAGTCATTACCTGTAAACATCCAACACAAAATGGATAAATGACAAATTAACAATAATTACATCCTGCTTTATATTTCAGATATAGACGAATGCTTCCGTAATTTGCATGACTGTCACGATGATGGGTATTGCACTAACACCAAAGGGTCTTATTACTGTACTTGTAATATTGGATACACGGGCAATGGAGTTTCATGTACCGGTAAGAAATACAGTAGTACATAGCAGTAAAAACTGCATGGTTTTAAGAACAAAGTAAGTTTGTTACAATATGGCATTGCTTTATACTGACCAATCAAGCTTTAGAAAGGAAATCGAGCTCTTTAAAGCACTTATATTTGATTGAAAGAAAGTGTACAATGCCATATTCAACAAACACAATATGGATCAGGAGTTCCTCGCATATCACCCATATATTTTAAAATTCATTTGTCCAGTTACTTTCTAACCTAATCAAGTTTTAAACAGGTGTTTAGCGATCAGTTTCCGTTGGAGGTGAGTGACTTTATTGTAGATGAAACTTTTTATTTCTTTTGTTTATAGTCCAAAGTTAGACGTTACAAACCCACCCTTTTGCTGTAAGTTTTCAGATTGCATTTTCCGGGCCTGGATCTTAAGTCTGTAACCGTTTCCAACGATAGTCTTCCAATCAACAGCCGAAAAGCCAACTAGAAAGGAGCCCACTGGGTGAGTGTCAATTTACAATCATGATGTACCTGAATTCGTGCATTTTAATCCATTGAACAAATAAATGCATTATATTCGTTTTTCTTCCATTATTTAGCTAACAGAATTATTTATGAAAGAAAGAAAAACCAAAATATCTGAAGTCATCTGCGGTGTGTTCGTTTCAACCGTATTAACATATTATAATCTGACAAAGAGGTAGAAGAATCATACTAACATCAGATATAGTATTACTAACATTATTTCATCGTTCTTTTGTACAATGTATTCCGTGCTGGTAAAGGTTGGTGTTGATGTTAACTCATTAAGAATAGTACTTACTCTAGTCGTTCGGGAATTGTACCTCACCTTAGAGAATAGAGAACTCAAGTTATTAACTGAAAAAACGATTCTATAACAACAACATTCAGCATATATACCGTATATACTATATATACCGTAAAAACCGTAATAAAAGGCAATTTTATTTCAGCTTTCCTGTTATTACATAACGTATTTAAAACATACTAACTATAACTGAAGACTTTGTTCTCTAATAGTAACTGCAGGATGAAAAACTACTTTTCGTAAATGTTTTCAACAACAATCGTAACACACATTACTTATTGCTGGCTGTGTTCTGTGCACTCATCTGTTAAATATAGTCAATATGAATTAAGGTAAATGCACTATATTTAACACCGACATGTTTCTATGTTGCTGATAAAAATAATATGGTAGTATATTCTTTCTGCATTTGCTTAAACTTGCGCAGGCTCCTGATCCACTTTGCACCTGATGTCATATGCACGGCAAAAGCACAAAAATACAACACACATTTACGTAAGGATTAATTCAGTGATCAGTGTCTTTCGGTACTTTGCTGCATCACGAGTTCTACTGGCTCTTTTGATATGTCAAATTGAGTTTGATATTTTTAGGGGATGCTATAAAGACGGACGAAAATAAGGACAGTAGGTAAGAACACTGACTGACTTGCAATCCTTTTCCTTCAGATATCCAAGAGTGTGGTACCGCTGTTGACAACTGTCACGTTGACGCCAACTGTACCAACACCAAAGGATCATTCTACTGTACTTGTCATACGGGATACTCTGGAGATGGAGTAACTTGTGATGGTAATTAATTGGTAATTAACGTAATAAAGAACCTGTAACGACTTCTGTAATTTGTGTCAATGAAGAAATTAGTATATTGGGTTGCAAAGATTACGACTTGATATTTGTCGGGTCTCAGTAAACTGAATAATAATAATAATAATAATAATAATAACAATAATAATAATAATAATAATGTTCTTAGCGTGCGTTTAAGCACAACACTACGGCGTCAGTTAAACATAAATGCGAATGATCTTTCAAAATCAGGCTAAAACCAATTACAATGTCTGGTATCTTAGGTTAAAAATCTCACCGTACTTACAAGATGATAGAAAAAAGAAGTAACTAAAAATAAAAGTAACTAAAAATGTTATTTTTTAAAAAGAAACGTTTTTTAGTCGTTTTTTAAAAAAATATTCAAATTCAGAGGATTCGACAAAAAATGGCAAATCGTTGTAGATTTTCGGAGCATAAAAGGAAAAGCACGTTTGCCATAAGTAACCGTCGAAACTGTTGGGACTTGCAGAAGTGAAAAGTTAGCCTAGAACACAGCCAACGAACTGGTTTGTAGTCATTTTTACGAAGAGAGGTTCGGTAGCTAGGAGAGTGTCCCGTTAAGAATTTTCTAAGTTAAAAATGGAATTTTAAAATCAATGCGTAATTTAACAAGAGGCCAATGGAGTTCTTTGAGGACTAAACTGCACTAAACTGTTTGGCAGACTGACTTCGACTGTATAAAAAAACATTGATGTGTTCACCACTTCAGACTTTTAAAAATTTTTTCAATTATTCCTTGGGTAGATGTGGACGAGTGTTTTCCTGATCGGCTATCTGATGAAAATGATCATCTTGCTCACAATTGTCACGCTGATGCCAATTGTTCAAACACCAAAGGATCGTTCTACTGCACTTGTCTTAATGGTTATGCTGGTAATGGAGTCACGTGTGTAGGTGAGAACATTTTGGCATATTAGAGACCTTATACAACGAGAACGTTGACATCCCGGATGTCACTGATCGTAACCGGAAGTTGATTGTTTCCCTCTTGTCATGAACTGACGTCATCGCGTCAAGCCACGGATATCAAGAGAAGAGCTTTCCTTTTGCTGGTGAGAAGCACAAGTATGCCATAAAAAGAAACAGCCGACTTCGATTGATATTCGTGACGTCCGGGACGTCAACTGTCTCGTTACGTAAGGGTCCCTATTAATGACGTTACACCGATGTATCAGAAATCGAAACCATTTCTCCCGAAAAGCAAATACACTGAAGACAAATTTATCTTCTTAATTGCCTTTTCTTTAAATACGACTGAAGACTGAATCTAAACAATGAACTTGGCGTTTGTTAATGTATTGTTTAAAAACGTAAAAAATGAACAACAATGACATGTTCGATTGATCATCGATCATCTTCACTTGCAAGGTTCGTTACAAAGTGTTTGTTACAAAGTTACAAAGTTGAATTTAAACTGTCATTACGAACAACAGGAAACGCTAACAACAGAATATTATGCGCGCGAGCCGGATGCAATTAAAGAAATTATTAATGACTCGAGCTTGTAAAGATACAACAAGCGCTGTGATTGGCTGTTTCTCGGGCCGGATTCTCCCGTAATGCCAACGGGTATTATGAGCGATGTTAATGCCTGGCTGGCAAAGCGTGGGAAGCAGCGTGGCGATGTTTGTCCCATAATACTAAAACTATTAATATTAACTCTCACTTGCTCTCGGGACCATACTGAGAGAATATCGCCCTCGGACGATATTCCGGCCTAGTATGGCCCTCGCGCTCGGTAGTAAGAAGTAAGTAACTGAAATAAATAATAAATAAAAGAATAGAAGACATAAATATTATAGTAAGAATGGAGTTACAATGGGAGAGTTAGATCAGCATATTTTAGCTGGTTAATTCATGTTTGTCAACGTAACCAGCGAGAAGCTGATGCTTTATTAGCTGTAGCTTCTTAGGACTGGCAGTCCGTACTATTAAATTACTGTTAAGATTGTTTTTCTTAATCTTGGTTCCAGACCCCTAATTTTGAACTATATAAACAGTTTTTAAACACTGTAACGGTTACTTTTGAAAATGTATGTCGCTTAGCATACGAAACGTCAAGTTTGTTATAAAAATGCGTTGGTTTACCATGTTTATCACCGCTGTTTGTATTTTATTTCTTATCAAGTTACGATGGCCTAAGAACAAGAGTTTATATAATTCATGTTTGTTTTTCTCAGCAAAATTGTTTTAACGAGCGTTAACACAACTGTGAGAGCGATACTTAAGAGTATCATTACCGAACGACATCAAAAATGCCCCGTCTTATAGTATATTCAAGCGTATGATCAAACCATTTTTAAGGGTCAGACAGAATGTAACCTAAATAGCTTAACACTTACATCTATATTTTCCTCTAAACACACTTATATACTTAAAAAACGACTTTTTCTTCTTCTTTATTTCTTAAAATGCCGCCTAGTATTTAAATTGCCCGTGGGGGGAAATCTCTATTCCTCATAAGCTCGGCTTCTTGGAGATTTCCCCGCCACAGTCACTCCTCCCAAGTTATGTACAAATTTTAAATTTAATGTTAATTAACCTGTTTATTAATGTTTTTTTTTTCTCCTTGTAATTCATTGTTTGTGGCAAAAGAAATAAAATAAAAAAATAAAATAAGTAGTGGATCGAAGCACGCAGCTGTGTAGCACTTATTATGTAGTGAGTTTTTTTATCGTATATAGGTTTACTTGTTTTACTTTGACGTGAAAGCTGGTCCATTAGTCTAAACTGCCCATGGAATCTACACAGTGTTGCAGATTTAGGATTTGGGGGAGACATCTCCAAATGTGTATCTTCTCTTCATAGTATTTCTAAACTATTTTTACTTGCTGCTTTCAGATGTTGACGAGTGCTTGCCAGATCAGATATCCGATGAATATCATCATCTTGCTCACAACTGTCACGCTGATGCCAACTGCACCAACACCAAAGGATCATTCTACTGCACATGTCATACGGGATACTCTGGAAATGGAGTCGCGTGTGTTGGTATGTAATTATCAGTACATTTATTTGTCAAATACACGTGTCTTATGGGAGTAAATACGTGCACCATGTGGCATCTTTTGACAGTGCTTGATAAGAATATTACCTACTATCCGATTCTGAGATCAAGTGCTATTATGTTTATCTTTGCCGTGTAAGTTCTTCGATAGTCTTTTTTTCTACTGAAATCATGAAAACTTTGCCTTTTTTAAATCTCGATTAGGTGGGGGCGAGGGGGGGGGGGGGAGGGGATTGAAACAGTCTTTACCTGAAAAAAATCAAATATTACTTTTTTTTTTCCTACAAAGATATCAATGAATGCAGTCCATCCGGAATATCCTTTGAGTACCAGCACTTGAGTCACATTTGCCACGCTGATGCTAACTGTACAAACACCAAAGGATCTTATTACTGCACATGCCTGGTGGGGTACACTGGATTAGGGGAGTATTGCAAGGGTAAGTGAATAATGCAGGAGTCAATGATCCATCCCAAGAGAACATAAAGCCAGCTTTATGTTCTCTTGTCCATCCTTATTTAATTAAAACAAATATACCAGGATTTTTGAAAACGATAACGTCATAAGTAAGCGTTTGGGAGTGTGCTTGGCCTAAAGACTGTTGCTAGTCTCGCTCTCGCTCCCTTTCCCTCTTCTCTCTCTTTGTGATTTTCGGGCTGATCAGGGCCATAAAAACCTTTGTTTGGGCTAGTTGTAATGAAATTGCGTAAATTTCCGTTGATCATGATGAGCTTTTCAAAAATTCAGCTATATATATATATATATATATATATATAACTGCAGACAGTACTGTTTCGGCCTTCTGGGCCTCATCAGTGCAGTGCTGATGCTAGGATGGAGGTATAGCTTTAAAAGCCACCCCAAATGTCCCACACATGTGGTAACATCTTAGCCATGCCAGAGTGCTCAAACTAGAAAACTAGTGAGCTATGCGCAATGCTACAGCAATGACTCATCCTAATACAGTGCTCAATTTGGACATGAAAGCAAAGCTTTGTACGCCAAAGAGCTATATCTATATATGTTTGAATTTGATGTACCAACAATTGGTTTACGAGGCTGTGAAATAAAGAACCGAAACAATGTCATCTCTCTATGTTTATTATATGTAACAACAAAAAAGCAAATCATCCAGTATAGGTAAGTAAGATGTTGTGTATGTCATTTAGCAGTAGTTAACGATGGCAAACTACCTGGATTCAATTTTTAAAACTTTTGATTTTCCTTCAAAATTGCTGTATTAAGATGTCGACGAGTGTTTCTCTGGAACTCATAACTGTCACGCTGACGCCAACTGTACCAACACCAAAGGATCATTCTACTGCACGTGTCATACGGGATACTCTGGGGATGGAGTCAAGTGTGTAGGTGAGCTTAATCAGCTTAATCAGCATCAAGTTTACGTGGTTTACAAACTAATTTCCAAACAAAGCTGTCAAATACATTCCTTATTATTAGGCTATTAGGTTAGAGGGTTCAATTGTCAACAAGGACCAAAATGAAAAGCCCACTTCTTGACGACGAAAATATACTTGACAGTAGTTAACATAGGGTTTATAATAGTAATTTACCCGGGGCCAAATTCAGTAGATGACTTCCTTCAAAGTTATAAGAGATCTACAAAACTTGAGTGTTTCTCTTTTTGCTGTCTTTTTTTTTCTCAAAGACATTACCGAATGTGATAAAGAAAACCTTGCGCCTCATCACAGCAATTACGCCCACAATTGTCATGACGACGCCAACTGCACCAACATTAAAGGATCATTCTATTGTACGTGTCATACGGGATACTTTGGAGACGGTGTTATTTGTACAGGTATAGAAATATGAAAGATGCACAAAAATAGATATCCTAGTTCTTTGTACTAGATATTGAATGACAATCATTGTTCGTCAATTGTTTCTTTCAGATGTGAATGAATGTATTCCTGATCAGATATCTAATGAATATCTTCATCTTGCTCACAACTGTCACGCTGATGCCAACTGTTCAAACACCAAAGGATCATTTTACTGCACTTGTCGTAGGGGTTATTCTGGTAATGGAGTCACATGTGTAGGTAGGTACCCTGGAGGTACTCGCATTAAATTTGGCCGGGAGTGTGCGGCGCAGTAGTCGTAATCTGTTTCGGTTACTGACTCTATGATCGATCAATCTACCTGTTGAGTTGAATATTCTTGAATATATTTATTATTCAGCTGTGACGTCATTTTACCTTACAAGGGAAAGATAACACGCAAAATATCCCAGCGTATTACACAATAGATTGCCGTATTAAACCTCAGCATCCCTGATTGCACCTAAATAACAATAACAATAATTTCAAACGGTAAATCTACTGAATGGGTACAACTATTAGTTCTTTGCGATTTGCACCTCAGAAAAACAATAACAGTAACTTCAAAAAGCAAATCTACTGAATGGAATAGACCAACGCACCACACTGAGCAGATAATTCAGGGACAGAAAGTGCTCTGTGTCAGGGATGGATCTAGTTTCAAGAGCATCAAGGTAAAGTTGATCTCCTTCGACAAGAATCTGATCTACAGTGGAAGCGGTCCAGTGTTCGATCGGCAAACTTTGAGCACATAACGCTGAAAATTCATAAAAGAACATTGCCTTCCCCATGAAATGTCGCTAATCGTCACTAATAATCACTGGTCGTTCGTGTCCTTGATGAATCCAGTAACAAATAAGTTTGAATTAGGCATGAATAATTTGCGAATACGAACACTTGTTCCAAGCAACGCAAACAACGTGCGAAGCAAGCAGCACGCGCATCGAAGTTATGATGACATCGCTGGACATACGCATGCTTAAAATAATCGCGAATAACAAAAATCGCCACCTGACATAAATATTTCAGGCAACACAGGGATCCCATCAGGCAATACAGGAATCCCGTCAAGAAAAGTGTGCTGCTTGCCTGGAAGCTTGTAGTAATTATCCCTAAAGCCAACTGTCGCAGCTGCATTCAATTTGAATATAGAACTTTTAAGAGATCATGTATTTGTTACTCATCATTTGCAACACATGAAAAGTTTTCACCTACTCCCCATTCAGAACTTGAGAAACGACAACTACAAATTAACTTATAGTCTTCCTGGCACATTACATTGCTATATACCATGTTGGAGTACAAGTAGGCTACGCTGGTAAAGGATGCCTCATAAAGCAACCAGAAGTTAATAAAATTTATCATTTGCCGAACACGATATTTATTGGCATTTTATTACTTACATTACATTTATCTGTTATTATTTTGAATATTCCAAGAAAATAAGTTACCTTGGTACTGTCTTGGTACCTTTAAAGCTTAAAACTCCTGATCCATATTACCTTACTCTCAGTTATTTTCGCGTGGGCTAATTTTCGCGATTTTCCAATATAAAGAAGAAGCGAACTTTTAAGCCTTTGAGCAATCTTTTCTTTCGGAAATCGCAAAAATTAAGCTTCGTGAAATACTGGGTTGTCGATTTTGCGAAATTAGTTAAGCATGGGCGCGAAAATGTGCGATAGACTTAAAAAGGATCTGTGAAATTTTGGTTGCGAAAACAATAAAGATACAGAAAACATGCTTTTGTAATAACCGAGATACTTGCAATCTTGCTACTTGTGTATCAAACTCAAGTGAAACTTGGAGTTTGCAATTTTTAAAACTAGTTGGTTAGAGCGACGTTTCCTTTTCGAAGATTTTTCCAGACATTTGTTCTTCGAACAAGTTTCAAACATTCAGAACAATAAACCAGGAGATTTCTGGTCCCTTCTTGTGGGAATAGAAATCGTTCCTTTGCCTGGTGTGAATTATGGCAGCGGTAAAGGATATCGTTTGCAGTTCGTAGGCTGAAATACTAGGATATATTGTTTTCTTGCCGTATGTTAAAAACTTAAACAAAAAACTTTAACTTATCTAGTATAAGCATCAATTTCATTTTCGATTTCATTTCAAATTTTTTTAAGTCCAACAAGAAGATTATAACGATGGTAAGTCTCGGATTAACGTTCATCACAATTGCAACAACTGGGATATATTAATAGTTTACGAGATTCCTTGTGATCTTTGTAAAGACACTGCAATAAAATATATCAATCAGAAAGTTATGCACTTGCATTCTAGACATCGAAGAATGTACCACAGAAATACACAATTGCCATGTTGATGCCAACTGTACCAACACCAAAGGATACTTCTACTGCACGTGTCACCATGGTTACTCGGGAGATGGTGTCACATGTGTAGGTTAGTACGTTAAATCTTAATGTTACCTGATATATTTTAGTATCAAAAGACGTTTAGTATCGACTTTGAAAAAGAAACGTTTTACTAAACTCGATGTCGACGCTACTGAGGTGCTATTTTTTTCTGGATCTACTTTCAGATGTGGACGAGTGTTTTCCTGATCAGATATCTCATGACTATCGTCATCTTGAGCACAACTGTCACGCTGATGCTAACTGCAGCAACACCAAAGGATCTTTTTACTGCACGTGTCATACGGGATACTCTGGAGATGGCGTTGTTTGTGTTGGTATGTGAAATTCCCAATTTAAAAGTTGCAGTGTTCCAGATTTGTACAAAATAATGCAACTAAACTTTAAAATATCAAAATTATACAAAAGAGTCAACTGATGTTTTGCTCATTTGCCCATGCGTTAAACAGTACTGAGCTATCAGCCACTAATCTGCAGTCCTTAACAAATGGACATAAATGAAGATAGAAAAAATCAAAGGCTCCTTAGAGCCAACCCGTGAATTTGAAATGCTAGCATAACGCAATATTGCGGTAAGCTTATGTTTTCACTCTGTCACGGTTAAATTTTTTTAAAAATAAAACGTAAGGATTTTTGACAAACGCAAAAAATAAAAATACAGTTCATCACTTTCATAATGTTCAGTCCGAAGAAGAAAGAAAAAAAAAAAGAAAAGAAAAAAAAAAAGAACGGCCCAAGCGAGATCTAGATTCGAACGTGGGCCTTTCGGCTGTAAGTTCGCGCCTTACACCACTCAACCACCGTGACCACTGACTTGACGTGGGATAAAGGTAGATAACCATCAAAACGCGTGTCTCAGTTGAAAATTCCTTTTAGATTGATTTTAACGTTGCATTAAAGAATCCAAATGCGAAGCATCTTTAAGCTTATTGTTGTTTATATTCGTTTACACCAATTTAGTTATTGTTATCGCTGGATTCACGCTGTTCTTGTTACAAAACGCATTCGTAACAAAGCATTACGTCACTAAGTTTACAGCTGATGGAAGGAGTGAGCGAGTGAGTGACTCATTTGCATATCTGTCGCCGTTACCGATAACCCGTTCATTACGCATGCGCGTATGTTCAAGGGTTAAAAAACGACCAGGAAGTAAATGATCATAGGTCACGGTGTTATTTGGTTGGGTATTGCGTTAAATAAAATTACAGAAGAAACTTTTTCTAATCGTCAGTTACTTTTTAATGCTTCGTCTTCTTATTTTTCTTACCTTAGATGTGAATGAGTGTTTCCCTGATCAGATATCGGATGAATATCGTCATCTCGCTCACAACTGCCATGCTGATGCCAACTGTTCAAACACCAAAGGATCATTCTACTGCAGCTGCCATACGGGATACTCTGGAGATGGAGTCACGTGTGAAGGTGAGAACAGTTTGGAATATTAGGGACCATAAACAACGAGAACGTTGACCGGCATCCCGGACGTCACTAATGGTAACCGGAAGTTGATTGCTTCCCTCTTGTCATGAACTGACGTCATCGCGTCAGGCCACGGTCGTCAAGAGGATAGATGTCCTATTGCTGGTGAGAAGCACAAGCGTTTGTACTCTGGAGATGGAGTCAAGTGTTGGCATCGACGTGCTCTGATTCTACATACTAAGTTGCATAAAGCAATAGAACGAATTGGAAACGAATTGGAAAGTAATAAGAATTCAACACGAAACAATTTTACTAAATATTATTTCATAATAAAGTAAACAATTTGTTAGATACAGTGTACCCAAGACAAGAAAAACTGAAAAGAATTAACGTCCATTAAACGACCATTTCTGAAAAACGTTTTGAAAACAAAGTATAGGTACTAACCTTGCTACTAAAATATCGACACGATAACAGTAACTATTGTTTCTTTTACATATATTCTTTTTTTTTTTTGTTTCAAGATATCAATGAATGTAGTCCATCCAGATTATCCTCTGAGTACAAGCACTTGGGTCACATTTGCCACGATGATGCTAACTGTACAAACGCCAATGGATCTTATTACTGCACATGCCTGGTGGGGTATTCTGGAAATGGAAGAGTTTGTGACGGTAGGATTCATTTGAATAAGCCTTTTATTTCCTGTAAATTTTATTTATTTCTTAAATTAATACCATACAGTATACACTTGAGGAATACTCTGGATGAAAAATGTAGTGTGATGTAGTAAAAATGCACCTAGTGAGTGGCAAACTATTCCACTTGCTCTGCAGGAAAAGTTGGTTGGTTCTCTCCTATGCCACTGTCTTTTTCCAGCCAATTGCCGAGTCTCTTGTCTTTGCCTCTCCTCGTTCGCTCGTTAACTACAGACTGACAGTTCCGTTGCTCGTTATTTTCTGGTTCCCACGACTTTAAGACTCTCAAAAATTCATTTCGCGTCCGCAAAATCCTTGTAACAAAGATGCATATGGATGGCCAATTGGTCTGGTGCCACACTGTACCGTACGTCCTCGGGAGTCATATCAACATTCATTCGAAACACAAGAAAGTCTGGCTCAGTAGATCGTTCATGGCAGTATGTAGAGATGCTGTCTTTGCTGGGAATAGCAAAGATTGAAATCAATGCGTCGAAGCGTCCTTGGACAACTTCCAGAATGTGATCCTCAAAGGTTATGGATCGATTTAGCATTGCTGGCGTCCTATTTTGTGATGTTCGTCTTCTTCTGGCTGTTGGCTATGGGCATCTGCACGACACTCTTTCGTATGGTACGTCAGTGAAGCAGTGTTGACAAAGGGGGGTTACTTGATGAGGACTTTTCTTACTTTCATCTTCTAGAGGTTACTTTCTGATCTTATAATTCAACACATTGATACACTGCCCAAATATGGTCATAAAGCTCTCGATATATGTTAGGTCTACATGACGTATATTCAGTGATGGAGGTTAATTTCGGATTTTGAAGGAAAGTGAAGGGACCGCTGCTTGCAATTTCGTGCTTTTGGGAGAAAAAAAGCGACAACTATCAGATAAAAAGGGAAAAGAAAGAAAAAAAAAAGAGAATAAAAGAAAAGAAAAGAAAAGAAAAGAAAAGAGAAAACTTATTGATCACATGATTAGACAAAAAAGGCGCGAAATTTCCGCGTCGTCGCAGTCGCAGTGTTTCTTGGCAAAGCTGAATGAAAGCTGGTTCAAAGTTCAACCGCTCGACAAGGAGTGAATGAAAGAGCACAATTTCTGGAAAATACCGGAATATGATATAGACTTGATGTTTCCTCAGAAAAGTTTTTGACCTTTGTTTTAAACGGATTGATGTTAAACGATTTCGCCATTACGGCTGTAGGAACTAAAACGAGCAAGTTTGTAAACAACAGCGATCACTACGATCACTACGATGCGTACTTCGATGTTTAAAAATTTGGTGCTCCATGGAAGGGACTAAAAAGCCACACCAACTTCAAGCTTCTTTGCGGGTATGAAGTTCCTCGAAGCAAGATTTCATCGCTTAAAGGTCTTCTTTCTCTGAGTATTCTTTAAAGCCCTCTCTTTCTATTTTGAATATTTTAAATGTGCGTTATTGCAAAATCACGGCCGGTTTTGGCCGGCACGGCCATCAATGGGTTAAAGGAGTTAAGCTCTAAACAAATGCTTTGACGATCTACTAGCTTCAATTGTCCTATTAAAAGACGAAATCAGGTTTAAAAATAAGCACCTAAATCTATATTCCTCCAAAACTCTTGGCTTGCAGTGCTACGCAGCCTCAAATGCGATCTTGACCACTGTTTGAGAAATGCGAAACCTGTCTTGAGTAGCAAACCACGAAAAAAATGCAGGGAAAAACGATTTTGCAAACCGTTTTCTCCGCTAAACACAACTAAAGTGTTTACTGTAGCCTCGCTTTGGTCTCAAAATTGCTAAGATCCCGGATGTTGCGTGACGTCATACGCGCATGTTTTGCGACGTTATACGCGCCCGCGAGATAGCCCTGCGCGATGGACGGACGGACGCGCCCGCCAGCTAACCCTGCGCGAGTTCGCGCCTTCGAAACATTCCACTGGCCATGACCATGAAAAATGACGGGTATAGGTTCTATGAGTATGGAGCTCCGCGAGCGGGCCGATGAGAGCTCCGCTATTAATTCATAATTTTGGTTGAACATTCAACCTGTCGGCCAAAATGTTTTTGTCAAGTCGAAAGAACATTTCTTTTACACCATTTATACCAAAAATGAGCTCTCTTAGCGCACTTATTCGAATATACAGCAATTCTAAATATAACCAAGTAATGTGAAGCGCCATGAACCAATAAATGTCACCAAAACAAAATTCACCTACCTTCGCGTCAACTTGAAATTCTCGCCTTTACTGGCAACAGGAAAGCCTCGAATCGAGATTAAGAAAGCAAAACAAATCAATCAATCTTCGGAAAGATTCGTTTTTATTAAGCTTCGTTTTCTTCCGGTAAATTACATCACGAAGTACAAGTGGCCGGACCACGGGCTGGCCGAACCAAGGGCCACATACTCTATAACTGTTAATTGTCTTGAAGAAGATTCCTTTACCTAAAGAGTTGAATAAAATTGGGAAAACTTCAAGCAGTGTTGATAAGGGAATATATATGGGTTATTGACTGTTGTGTAACTTGTCACGTGACTTGCATTCGGGACATTAAATAAATTCAGTCTTGTTCACCACGTGCTCGTGTGAGACAGTCACATACAGCATAAGATGGTCTTTTAAAGTGGGAATTTCCGCCGTGCAATACTCAAACCAGCACAGAAAGGAGCTGAAAACCAAGACAGTTGCTAAAGGTTTTACATAAGTTGGCAGTGAAGACCTTGTTTACCGCACACTCACGTTTCTATCCGAAGTTTAACTCGTTTACTAACGTTGGCGAAAATTAAATAAACATGTCACAGTTCACAATTCCACCGCCGTCCAAGGCAGGAGATTGAGTGTCAAACTAGGAGTTCTTCAAAGATAGTTGAAATAACTATACTACCGCTACGAAACTAGCTAAGAAGGATAAGGAAATTGTCGCTGCCACGCTGTTATCGGTTATGGTCCAGGAGTGTCTCCACGTATACAGAAACCTTCCTATGACATCAGATGAAAGAAAAGATACCAATGTTATCCTTATGAATCTCAAGGACTTCTTTGTGCCGAAGCGAAACAAAATTTACGAGCGGTACAATGTGTTTAACTCTCGTTCCCAGAAAACGGGTGAAAGCTTTGATCAGATTTGACTGAATTTCGCAAACATGTGAATTTATTGCCTTCGAAGATGAAATGTTCCGCGAACTTATTACTGATGAAACACCCCAACAGTCTGATGTCGAATTCAAACTGTATGTTCAGTCAGTGATACACCCCATAAGCAGTACAAAAATCTACTGCACAGACAAAACGTGATGATAAAAGTCCAAT
This sequence comes from Cladopsammia gracilis, assembly GCA_022457155.1. Lineage (NCBI taxonomy): Eukaryota > Metazoa > Cnidaria > Anthozoa > Scleractinia > Dendrophylliidae > Cladopsammia > Cladopsammia gracilis. The sequence goes on from JAJGOT010000062.1 coordinate 1,034,429, forward strand.
TTCAGATTGTTGAGAACATATCCACATTACTACTGTCAGGAAGAGCCTCTGAAGCTTTGAAGCTCATTTACTTCAACAAAGAATGAATCATGAATGAAAACCTCAACAATGTTATATCACTTAACCAAGAGCAAGTTCTGCATGAATATCACTATGTTTTCTCAGGTCTTGGAAAGCTACCTAGTACTTACCAAACGCTAAATCGGTAAAAGAAAACCCAAGACGTGTACCAATTCCAGCTAAAGATGACCTTAAGTGCAAGATCGAAGAACTTGAGACTATGGGTGTTATCACCAAGGTAACAAAGCCGACCCCATGGATCAGTAAAATGGTTGTTGTGAGAAAACCAAACAAACTCAGGTTGTCTCGATCACTACCCTACACACACCGTGGAGGATATTGCTCCCAAGCTTACGCTAAGGATGAAATTCCTTCAAGCAGTCTTAGACGAACCATCCAGCTACTTGACAACATTTTGGACCCCCTTCGGTTGATATAGGTCGCGCCGTATGTCCTTTGGAATCATGTCTGCACATGAAGAGTTTCAAAGACGAATTCGTGAATGCCTCGAAGGCTTAGAAAATATCGCAGTGATTCATGATGACGTCATTATCTTCGGATCTGGTGATTACATTGAAGAAGCAATCGCGTCACTTGACAAAGTAGTTAAAGCACAGCACGCCCACACAGATGCAGAGATCGAGGATTAAAGCTTAATTAGAAGAAACCGCGCTTCAAGCTCAGCAAAGTAGCGTACATGGGCCACATGCTAGACTGACCCTACAAAATCAAAGACATCCATGACATGCCATGCCCAACAAGGAGTTTAAATGCTCATTGGAGTAGTCACTTACCTCTCCCAGTTCCTATCAGAGCTCAGAACGGTATGCGAACCACTTTGTCGCCTATCAGACAGTCGCGTCGTCTTTGATTGGCTATACCTCAACACGAAGATGCCTTCGTCAGGATTAAGCAACTGATTACTCTAGAAAGAAGTCACAATCGAATGCAACAGCTCTGATGTTGGCTTAGGCGTTGTTCTCACCCGAGATGGATGTCCAGTAGCATATGTCTTACAACACTGACCAAAACCATTGTTTTCGCAGCTGAAAGACATTCGTTTGTTCAAGTGCTATCAGACCACGAGCCACCGATGACAATCTTCGCAAAGCCAATTCTGACAAGCCCCAAAACGCCTTCAAAGAATGAGACTGAGACTTTAAAAGTACCCCTAGAAGGTCGTATTCAAGCCTGACCTCAGGTGTTTACAAGTGACACGCTTTCCCGAGAAGCACTTCCCTTTAAGCCATACCATGCCAAGGCAGATTCACCTGACTACTTGATCTTTCAAGTCAAAGGAGAAGATAGATTCCATCAAGAAGTTGAAGAAACAATCCTAAAAGAAGCAATGTTCGTCACAGACCAGCAAAGAAGCCTCGCTGTAGTGGTTTACCTCTTCGGATTGAACCGAAAGAAGCGGATTGAACACAGAACAAGAAACCACTCGTGGTTGATTCGCCATTAACAAGCAACCACCATTTAATCAAGACCCAATAGCCTTATGGGTACAACTATTGTAGGTCCGCAATAAACTACAATCTCCCTTGTCCTTAGAAATCTAAATCTAATTTAATCTTAAAGAAATACTCTGTTGAATCTTCAAGTTCAAAGTCCTTTTCTCTATACTGAATAAACGTGATCCAAAAAAATATAGCTCTCTATTGTTCACAAACAGTAAAGCAGATAAGATAAAACAGTGTCATCAGTAAAGTTCATAGTCTTTCAAGTGGCCTGGAGGTCGGGGCTCCCTCTGCGACCTCCTTGGAAGGGTATCAGGGTCGCTGGAATCTCTCATCGTTCCATTGTTCAGCTCTGGCTGGGATGCAATATCTGGATTGGGATCTTCAGTAACTTCAGAATGGCATTTCTTAACATGAGTGATATTACGGCGGTATTTCTCCCCTGTGCATGACTGGACTGTCACTTCATTCCCTTGCTTGCTCACCACCTTGTATGGTTCTGGTGCAAAGGGCGTGTCCAGCTTACTCCCTTTGTTTTGTTTGAGTAGGATTTGATCTCCCAATTCCAAGTGACTTTTCCTAGCATTTCGTCGATCGTCTGCATAGTCCTTGCCTTTCTGCTTGGGAATACCATCGCTTTCGCGAGCATACTCATCTGCAGCTGTCGCTGTATAACCACTTGCTATGCTGGGATGTTTAGTGCGAATCTCTCGCCCAAACAAGAGCTTGGCTGGACTTACTCCAGTGGTAGCATGAGGTGTGCTTCTATAAGCCGTAAGGAATTTCAGCAACTCTTTCCGCCAGTCCTTCTTTTCCGCCTGTGCAATTCTGATTGCCTTGAGGAGACTGCGATTTTGCCTCTCCACTTCTCCATTCTCCTGGGGCCAGAGTGGGGTAGATGTTCGATGCTCAATGTCATTTTCTTGAAAGTAGATCTCTATTTCCTCAGAAATAAAGTGTGGTCCATTGTTTGTCTTCATAGAGTAAGGTATCCCGTATCCCGTATCCCATCAAGTAGGATTATTAACCGTCAAGACGGTTAATAATCCTACTTGACGCCACTGACTTTAGGATAGCAACTTCAAAATAGCGGCTATAATAATAATCCACAACGACGAAGAGGTATTCTCCTGAGGGTAGTGGTCCAAGTAGGTCACCCGCCAGGTCATGCCAAGGGTCAACAGGAAATTCGGTTCGTTACATTGGCTCTGGGGGGGGGGGGTCAGGCTGGCTCACCATTTGGCACCCACGGCACACTTTACACTTGTTTTCGACACCTTTATCCATGCTGGGCCACCAAGTCTTTGAGCGTAACCTTTGTTTAGTCTTAACTATTCCTTGATGACCCTCATGGGCGAGGTCCAGTACTTGCTTCTGCAACTTTTGTGGCATTACAATTCTAGTTCCCCTCAACACCAATTTTCCTAACACAGCAAGCTCAAAACGCACGGCTTTGTATGCAGGAGGGCAACAACTCCAATTGCCACTGGAAGTGCACTCTCTTAGTTGAGAGAGTTCGGGATCAGCCGCTGATTCACGTTCCACCACTTGAATTGGAATTGCTTTTGGGGATGCTTCATTTGCCAGAAATCGAATGTACTCTTCAGCCACGTTCCTGTGGTCAAGTCCTTCCACCTGTGTGAGACGTGACAGGGGATCGGCTATGTTCTCCGAGCCTAAGACGTACTTCACTGTGAAATGGTAAGGCTGCAGTCTAAGAACCCAACGTTCAATTCTAGCAGATGGTTTTGATTTGCTTGAATAGAGCACTTCTAAAGGCTTGTGATCAGTTAGTAATTCACACTGGACACCGTAAAGATAAACATGAAATCGCTCGCATGCCCACACCAGACCTAATGCTTCTTTCTCCGTCTGAGAGTAACGGCGCTCCACATCCGTTAGGCTTCTGCTTGCGTAAGCAACAACACGTATGGTTCCAGCCTGTTCCTGAATCAGGATAGCACCCAGTCCTATCGGGCTTGCATCCGCCAACACTTGAGTCTTGGCATTCTTGTCGATATATGCCAGGGTTTCAGCCTTGGAAAGTTTCTCCTTCAGCTGCTTGAAAACTTGTCGCTGTTCACATCCCCATTGAAATGTAACTCCTTGCCGTGCGAGCTTTCTTAACGGTTCTGCTGTTGTCGCCAGATCCAGGATAAAACGGGCACAGAAATTTACTAGTCCGAGGAAACTGCGGACCTCTGTTGCACTTTCCGGCTCTCTGGCCTCAAACACTGCCTTTACTTTTTCTTCTGCGGGGCCAATCCCCTTTTCGGACAACACGTGTCCCATGAAGGTAATTCTTGGAATTCTAAACTGGCACTTGTCAGGGTTTACAGTGAGGCCTTTGTCTTTCAATCTCTGAACAACTTATTCCAACCTCTGGTCGTGTTCTGCAACATTTTCACCACGGACTATGATGTCATCCGCGATATTGTGGGCCCCTTCACAATCATGTAACACTTGCTAAATGATGTGTTGATACAGTTCTGGGGCAAAAATGTTCCCAAACATAAGCCTCTTGTAGCGAAATAAGCCTGCATGGGTTGTAAATGTTGTAATCTCCTTTGAGTCTTAGCTAACTCTATTTGATGGAAACCCCATTACAGGTCCAGCTTGGTAAATACAGTGCTCTGGTTCATGTTCTGGAGCACCTCATATACGGTTGGGATCGGATGCCCCTCTCTCTTGATGGCTTCATTTGCCCTTCTCATATCAACACATAGTCTTATTTCCCCTGATGGTTTAGGTACTACTCAAACAGGACTCACCGGGGTGGGTCTTTCGACTTTCTCTATGATATATGCTTCTTGGAGTTCCTTCAGCTTTGCTTCTACCTTTTCTCTCAAGCTTAATGGTATACGCCTCGGGCTCTGGGCCATTGGCACAACATCAGGATTAACATGAATTTTGGCCTGATAGTCCTTTAACTTTCCTGATAGTCCTTTTAACTTTTTAACTGGAATCTGGATTGCAGGGACATATCAATACTACTGACTTGTGGCTCGAGCTTCAACGCTCCCAGTTGTAGTGCAGTTTTCCGGCCAAGCAGAGATTTTCCTTAATTTTTCACTAATAACAATGAACTTTGTTGTTGAACTTTACGAGTGACTTGAACTTCCTCAGGGTACTAAGTGGTTCAGCGGAGCCATACGGATAGATCTTGTATGTTCCCTTTTCTGATGTGCATTTGATGTCTTGCCTTTTCAGATCCTTCCCGCAAGTTTCTCGGTCAACAACATTGCAGGATGCTCCGGAGTCAATCAACACATATTTTAACCTCTCCTCCAACACTGAGTTGGACAGTTCCACCTTCTACACCACAAACATATTCATCGGCAACTGTGAAAGCATACTCATAATCATCCTCTACACACCGGACTCTCTGTTTAGCGCCCCCTTTCGGTTGCGGTGTAGTGTCTTTGCCTTTTCCTTTCTCTGTCGGTTTCGTTTCAGAGCCTTTACTTTTCTTTGTCTTACACATATTCGCAAAATGGCCTTGGTTGTGGCACTTGTTACAGGTTGCCTTCAGCGCTGGACAGCTTTGATCACGTGCGAAATGGTCTCACGTCCACAGCGGTAGCAACCGCCACTCATCCCTCCACTGATGCTATTTACTTCGTCTTTCGATTCCATTTTATTGGCTTGGATATCAGCTGCTTCCATTAAACGGGCAAGCGACTGGGTCTGCTCCAGTGTTAGACTCTGACCTTTCTCTAACAATTTTCTCCTGAGCTTACTCGAATGGCACTTATCGATTATCTGGTCACGAATCTGTTCCGTTTTGTTTCCCTTAAACATACAGTTTTCGGCTTGTCGCATTAACCGGGTTACCTACTGGTCGACGGTTTCGGCCTCCTCCTGGCGCACTTGTCGAAATACGTGTCGTTCGTACCGTACGTTGACTTGCGGTTCGAAGTACAAGTCGAGCGTGCGAAAAGCTTTCTCATAAACATTTGCATTATCCGATCCAGAACTTGGCGAACGCGGGCCAGGGTCAGTTAGCGTTGTGAATATTTCCTGAACATCCATTCCTGCGGAGTGTAATAACAGAGCTCTTTTCTGCTTCGCATCTTTCACTCCTTTTCCATCCACGAAAAATTGGAAAGCAGTTTTCCATCGTCTCCATCGGGGACCGATATTTGTCTGATCGCCTTTGCAATCGAACGGGGTAATTCCTCCAATCTCGAGATTTACTGCCATAATTCCTTCTCCGACTTGAAAACTCGAGTTTTAAGATCATCCTCGTCGCCAATTGTAGTGGTTTACTCTTCGGATTGAACCGAAAGAAGCGGATTGAACACAGAACAAGAAACCACTCGTGGTTGATTCGCCATTAACAAACAACCACCATTTAATCAAGACCCAATAGCCTTATGGGTACAACTATTGTAGGTCCGCAATATACTACACTCGCTGTAAACACTGACGACTCTAATCATCAGCCGATGGCCAATTAACAAACTGCAAACCCCTCTTAGTGTACGCGAGTATTGACCTTACAAGAATGAACTACCCAACCAAAATGGTTAAGTCTTTCGTGGAAAAATTGAGTGGGGAATCGTTATTCCCCACTCAAGGAGAACCGAGATGACAGCCCGAGTCCTTCGCTTCCACTTCGGAATCCAGTACTCAATTAGTACGGCAAGATACATCATGCATTGGCCAGGAATGACCACCATAGAGCCTATTATGACTTATCCAATTCCAAACCTCCCAAGGCAAATTGTTGCTAGTGACTGCTTTGTGTGTAATAATCAGCATTATCTGATCGTCGTTGATATCTGCTCGAACTATATTGAAAAAAAGAAGCTGGACAGAAGCAGGAAGAAGCTGCATCCACTGTTATTGAGAAACTCAAGAAATATATACTATCCATGGAATTCCAGTCATCCGAATCTCGGACAATGGTTCTAATTATGCGTCTGAGGAATTCAGCAAGTTTGCGTGGCACCTCACATACAGCCCATCACCCGAAAGCACATGGAAAGGCTGAATCAGCAGTGAAGATCATGAAAACCATTATTATCACGAAAGCTAAAAAAAGAAGGAGATGTGTGGAAAGCTATCCTAGAAAGGAGAAACTCACCTACATCTTTTCAAGGCAGCTCCCCAGTTCAACGCCTCATGTCTCGAAGAACAAGAGTCTTTCAACCATGCAAGGAATCCCAGTACAATAATAATAATAATAATAATAATAATAATATAATAGTAATAATGATGATGATGATAATAATAGTAATAACTGACATTTATTATTATTATTATTATTACTATTATTATAAAAATAAGAACAAGATGTTTATTAACAATTAAAATAACTATTTACAATACATTAAAATTCTAATACGATAAAATATGTACATTTGAAATGGTATAATAAAAGACTCCTCAACATTACATTTTTAAAATGAAACTGATCATTGTCATAAAAAATAATAATAGTAATAATAATGCGGTTTACTTCAACTGTGAAATAGATAGTAGGATTTTACGCCGTAGTACTTCGTATCAGTTTCTATTATCCTCAAATATTAGAGCGATTAGACTACAGTTAACCCAGGAAATAGTTAATAGAATAGTACGCACTATTAGACAATAATTCCATTGTTTTTTTTAGTTGAATTTGGACTATCACACACTAATTGTTAGATTGTGTTTCACGGGCAGGCCCGTAGCAGGGGGAGGGGCCTGGGGGGCCCGGGCCCCCCCAGAAATTCTGGAAATTTAAATTAAAACTCCTTGTTGTTAGATATAGTCTTCATGTTTTCGAAATCCAAACAACTATTTTTTGCAACTAATGTTCTTCTAGGAAAACCTGAAACAAACAAAACGGATCGAAATTCACCAATCACATTAACGTCTGAAATCGTTATGTTTCTTGAGACGTCCTTTCGGTCTGTTTAAAGTAAACGGACGAAGAGTGAATGCAGAAATCGTGCTTGAGTTCTTGTGTTCTTGAAAGGCGTGATAATGTTTTCTCAAGATCGTGGGTTACGACAAAAACAAGTACTAGTAAAACTGAAGATAGAAGCGTCCAAGCGGAAAGAGCCAAAGAGCAACCAGATAATGCAGTATCCACTGCGATAAACGAACCTGTGACTGTCGAAAGAAGTCAACCCAGCGACTGTGTTCCAGATGAAGCACCTGTAACCAGGCCCGTAGCAAGCCATAAATTAGTGGGGGGGGGGGGGCAGAGTGGTGCAGGGATCCCAACCAGATACCCCCCCCCCCCCACCTCCCACCGCCGCTACATAATTAGAACAGCCACTTGAACTATTTGGACGGACCCCGAGACCAATGACAACTTTCCTGCAATATCATTGGCGGTAAATTTGCCAAAGACCTGTTCTCTGCTATCCTGGCCTCTCACAAACTGGTTAGCAGCGTCTATGAGGCTGATAGGGTCTGTCCTGTCCTTGTGTACATGAAGTAGCATCAAATGGTTAAGTCTGGAATCATCGGTTGTTGATCGTAACTAAGTTTTGACTCGCTTCAAAGCAGAAAATGATCTTCCACTGACGGCATTTGTTGACGGCATCACCAGACGCAACCTTCCCAGCGTGCAAACTTCTCGTAATTTGCGGGAGCCATTGAGAGATTGGAAGAAGGTGACAGTATCATTAACATCGAATTGAGACGTGTCAAATCCCATAGACTCTGCAGTTGTGGGTAAGGGTAGTAGCTGCCCTTCTAACTTGAAAGGACCCAAATCTTCACCATACGTATTGACAACTTGAGTAAACTCGTCATCCCATGCTTTACCAGCAAACGACTTCAAAAGGAGCTCCTGGACGTTCTCCTAAATCTTGAAATCCGCTTGGTCAAAGCGTGAAGAGATGCATTGAGTTGTACTCATCTATCGCAGCAAAATAATAGATTTGTTTGTAATGATCTTTGGGGGTTTGGGGAAGTAATGTGTATTCTGCTCTCCAATCTCCTGCCGCACTGGAGCTTTGCGCTTCCTGGGTAGCTTCGGGTTCAATGTCGTGAACTTCAGTGGTTTTGCGCTGCACAATTCGAGCCCAAAACAGATCAAATGAAGTATCACTTCTATCTTTCGATAACGTTTTCATCACATCCTGGGCAAGTCTGTTCCCTTGAGCTGCTGACTTGAAATCCTCTTTTGTTATCAGTGGCATTTTTCCAGTTGCTAAAGCCATCCAATGTAAATGTTGGATCAGCGTTTGTGGAGGTCAGCAGGTTGTTTGAAGTGCTTTTAAGGTGGCTCGACTGGGTTTTTGAGCGACGATACCATTTAGCTTTGAGGAACTTGTGTACCACCACAAACGATCCAACGGAAAATTGATTGCCACAGCTGTACTAGAGAAAGATTAAAGTTTCAGATGAGATTAGTTTTATGGAAATCGGAGTTGCCAAAGCAACGTTTTGACGTCACTTCCGGTTTTACATAATACCGAATTACTTGTCATCAAGAGATAATTTTGGAAAATGCTCTCTGGATCTTCGACCTGACATACTTGTCCTTAGGTCTACAAAATTTTACAAATTTTTATGGAAGCGTTTTCGAGAAAATTTCGAGTGAATTTTTAAGGTGTTAAAATACAACAAAAACAAAACAATTTTGAAATGTTATTAAAACTTATGTCTACAGGGCTTGATGAAATAATGTTTTGGTCTGACATGAATTTTATACCATCCAAATATATTAGGTGAAAATCTCAAGGAAATCGCTCCGTTTGGATTTCAGAAATATTACCTTGAATATGAACTGGCCTGGAGTGTTATTTCGCTTTTACATCAAAAATTGACCCTACACTTATTAAAATTGTCATGAATTAAAAAGCGAATGATGAATTTTTTTAAAACTTAGTCCTCATAAAGATTAATTAATATTCAATACAACTGCCAAGTTTCAAATTCATTGAAACGTTCTAAGGCTGTCAATTTACAGCCTCAACGTAGGAAAATATTGAGCTGATTTTCACGAAAGTGATTTGTTGATCTCATTATGTGTCTCCATTGTCTCGAATCGCCATGCAATTGTAAATTTCAGTACATAATGAATTCATAAACACTCCATTGCTTTGTTTTAAGTGTTACATGAATTCATGATGTACTGAAAGCTACAATTCCACGGCGATTTGAGACAATGGAGATGCATAATGAAACAACAAGCCACAAGCGCGAAAATCAGCTCAATATTTTCCTGAGTTGGCGCTAAAAATTTACAGCTATAGAATGTTTCAATGAATTTGAAACTTGGAGATTGTATTAAACATTCATTAATCTTCATGAGGACTAAGTTTTAAAAAAATTCATCATTCGCTTTTTAATTCATGACAATTTTAATAAATGTAGGGTCAATTTTTGATGTAAAAGCGAAATAACACTCCAAGCCAGTTCATATTCAAGGTAATATTTCTGAAATCCAAACGGAGCGATTTCCTTGAGATTTTCACCTAAGGTATTTGGATGGTATAAAATTCATGTAAGACCAAAAAATTTTTTCGTTAAGCCCTGTAGACATAAGTTTTAATAACATTTCAAAATTGTTTTGTTTTTGTTGTATTTTAACACCTTAAAACTTCACTCGAAATTTTCTCGAAAACGCTTCCATAGAAATTTGCAAAATTTTGAAGACCTAAGGACAAGTACGTCAGGTCGAAGATCCAGTGAGCGTTTTCCAAAATTATCTCTTGATGGCAAGTAATTCGGTATTATGTAAAACCGGAAGTGACGTCATAACGTTGCTTTGGCAACTCCGATTTCCATAAAACTAACCTCATCTGAAACTTTAATCTTTCTCTAGTACAGCTGTGGCAATCGATTTTCCGTTGGATCGTTTGTGGTGGTACACACATTTCTCAAAGCTAAACGGTATCGTCGCTCAAAAACCCAGTCGAGCCACCTTAAGCAGATATGACAAAACGCCGATCTCTTCCCTGGTCGTAGTGTAACCACTTGAATCGCCCAAACCAAGCAGGTTGAAATGACCTCTTTTTTGGATGATTACCGAGGGTCTTGGTGGGAAATTTAAAATTTTTTGGTTGGTTTGGCAGTTGAGATACTGTTACAGGCAGGCCCGTAGCAGGGGGAGGGGCCTGGCGGCCCCGGGCCCCCCCAGAAATTCTGGAAAAAATGCTAAACCGTTACTCAGTCTAGTCGTTGGACAATATCCGTACGGGTCAAAGCACACCCTCGGCATCCTCACGGCGACTGGAGACCCAGAATCGTTCTAAAGAATGTAGCTCCCTCACGTAGCCTGGTTAAAGTGAATGGTCGCAAGTTACGCCACAATCGCATTCACCTGCGAGATGCAATCCAGTCAAAACCAGTCCAGCTACTATGCAACAAACCGGCCTTGCTAAGACAGTAGATCCATCGACGGGATGCATGTAAATGTGATTAAGATAGTACACCTTTTGCTGTTCATTACGGCAAAATACGCATTCATTTGCGCCAATCGTCAGTCAATAAAACGAATATACATTCATTTGCACGAAGCGGCCATCATTTACGCGAAACGTACACTCATTTGGGAATTTTGCATAATTTTTTTAATTTTTTTTTAATTTTTTTAAAGAACAATAAACTTTCATCTGTGTGAATATTTATATCATTAACACGAAACGAAGAGTCAAATACGAGAATCGACAATCAATAGCACGTAAATAACTTTTATTTGCATTTTTAGCACTCTGATTGACAATCAATAAGGTAAATATACAACCTTTACAGCCGTCATAACAAACATTAGGGTGATTTTACAAACAATAGCGGGTTTGTAAAATTCAATTAACAAAAATCTACTTTCAATTAAATAGTCCATTTTATTGTTACTTTTATGAAAAAAAGACTGTTCTTCAAAACTATCCCTCGATTACCTCACGGTTCATTCAGCGAGGCAAATACGTTTGCATAAACCTATATCACTGCGTGCGTACACTTAGCCGGCGTTGTAGTGCCTATCGAGCGTTGAAGAGCCTCCAGTAGCAGCTGGGTGCGAAACTCTCCAAGCGGGATACCTCGTGCTATAGCCTCGTCTCTATTGCCCATTCGAGCTTGTACCTCAGGCCTGGAAATGTCCGTCTTGATAGCTGTTTTCAGTGCGCTTTTTGCTTGTTCCACAAGGCTGGGAGCTTTTCCAGCTCTGTGTTGGCACCTGGGTCCCCTGGATTATTGTGTGCTCTTGCGCCGTCATATTTGAATATGACTGTCTCATCGGTATCCAAGTTACGCCTCGCTTGTACCAGGAAGTCGCTAAACCGCACAGCATGCATTCTACCAAGGAACGCAGAATGGAAAACCAGGCCGTTGATTGGAGATATGGCTTAACAAACAGTCACGTTACGCCCTCTCTGGCCACAAACTTGCCTATAGGCTCTCTCTCCTCGTCTTGCTTCCCCGTGACTCCTGGCCGTCCAAATGTTGCAACCACATTCATCCACGAACATGGTGTGGCGTAGCACTGCGTGATTCATTAACCACTTTGCATATTGGTTAGTCTTCTATCCAGGACATCAGGCCAGTTCCTGTCAGCTGGGAGGGCCTCGCCAGTTTCACTTTGAAAAGCATCCCATCGAGTGTTCTTGCCACTGTGCGGTCGTGGATGACTGGCTTGGCCGGAAGGCGTCGCCGCAGTTCTCGATTGATTTGGTAAAGGGTTAGCAAACAGTTCTCATTAATAATCTCCTGCAATCCCTCATCTCATCGTCCACACGAACATGGTTGCGCTCGCCTCGTGGTCTTTCGTGAATTCTACCCTCTCGGATATACCGCGCAACAATTCCTCTGGCTGTCAACCTGTTCACCCCAAGGGTATCAACAACCATGAGATAGTCTTCGTCTTCGTCCTCGAATGCCCTAACAATGCGTTCTCTGTGCTGGAGTGGGATTCTGTTTCGTCGGGGCGGCATTTCGTCTCACACTGGCTGGTACAGTGAGTCTATATACAGTACTGTACTGGATCTCCGACTAGATCAACCAAACTGAAAAAACTATCTGCCATTTTATGTGCTTTTTGTGTGTCATAATGTTGTGAAAAGTTACATAACCCTCTTTGTATTGCTAGGCACAAGGTCGGACAAGAAATTTTCAAGAAATAACGAGGATTACATCATTTTTAGTTGATAGTATATTTTTGTTTTTTTTTGTACAATTGCACTAATGTTTGTTACGACCGCTGTAACGGTTGTCTATTCACACTATTGTTTGTCAATCAGTGTACTAAAAATGTAAATAAATGTTATATTCGTGCTATTGACTTTAGATTGTCGCACTTGAATCTTCGTTTCACACCAATGATATAAATATTCACGCAGATGAAAGTTTAGTTTTTCTATTGAATGTCCAAAGGCGCAATTGAATGCCACAAATTATGCAAAATTTCCAAATGAGTGTACGTTTCGCGTAAATGATTGCCGCTTCGTGCAAATAAATTTATATTCGTTTTGTTGACTGACGATTGGCGCAAATGAATGCGTATTTTGCCGTAATGAACAGCAAAAGGTGTATTATACATAGTTAAAAATCTATAAATGTTATCAAAAGCACGTCAGTCGTAATATAATTGCGAAGCGGACAAATTCAAACCATGATAGAGATAAAAACAAAAAGAAGGAAAATTTGACATCTCTATCACCTAGGTAAAATTTAATTTTTAATGTTCCTTTGTAAAGGACGAAAGCGAGTCCCAGTTATTGATATTTGATATTGATATTGATATTGATATTGATATTGATATTGATATTGATATTGATATTGATATTGATATTGATATTGATATTGATATTGATATTGATATTGATATTGATATTGATATTGATATTGATATTGATATTGATATTGATATTGATATTGATATTGATATTGATATTGATATTGAGTCTAGATATTGATGAGTGCACTTCTGGAGCTCACAACTGTCACGCTGATGCGAACTGCACCAACACCAAAGGATCATTCTACTGCACATGTCATAATGGATACTCTGGAGATGGAGTCACGTGTGTTGGTGAGTAGATTTTACCAACAGCTCCAATGTGAGACCCTTACAACATTACTGCATAACAATCATTATTTTATAATTAATTCATGACATTTATCGAACAACAGCTTAATGAACCTCTAAAAGAAATGCCTTTACCGGTTTATATTTAAAAAATATAAGAAACGCTCTTATTACCATTTAATAATTTCACGCCAACTTGGCTGAATTTCTATTTCATCTTTCAAAGACATTACCGAGTGTGATGACGAAAACCTAGCGCCCCATCACAGTAATTATGCAGACAACTGTCACACTGATGCCAACTGTACCAACACCGAAGGATCATTCTACTGTACTTGTCATACGGGATACTCTGGAGATGGAGTAACTTGTGAAGGTAATTAATTGGTAATTAACGTAATAAAGAACCTGTAACGACTTCTGTAATTTGTGTCAATGAAGAAATTAGTATATTGGGTTGCAAAGATTACGATTACGACTTGATATTTGTCGGGTCTCAGTAAAATAATAATAATAATAATAATAATAATAATAATAATAATGTTCTTAGCGCGCGTCTAAGCACAGCACTCCATCGCAGTAATTATGCAGACAACTGTCACGCTGATGCCAACTTTACCAACACTAAAAGATCATTCTACTGCACGTGTCATACGGGATACTCTGGAGATGGTGTTATTTGTTCAGGTAAAATAGTATTTGGGGGTTCGATGTAACGAGATTTATATAAGACAAGAAAATGATGCATTATTTATTATTGTTCGTGCCCCAAAAACTAGTTGTAATAACGAGATGGTCGTATACCCAGCGTGGTCGTAGGGCGGGGCTCCCCACACTGGAATGACAGGAATTTATTACACAAATCGTTTGCATAGAAATCAATCGCATAAATCAACGAAAACAGCAACGTATTTATATTTATAATAGTAATAGTTTTTATTGTTTACAATCTTCTTGGCATTTTGTCGCACTGTTTCTTTCAGATGTGGACGAGTGTTTCCATGATCAGATATCTGATGACTATCGTCATCTTGCTCACAACTGTCACGCTGATGCCAATTGTTCAAACACCAAAGGATCATTTTACTGTACATGTCTTACTGGTTATTCTGGTAATGGAGTGGGTTGTGTAGGTAGGTGAGGCTGATAAGAAGTTTATCACTACAGGTAAACGCTGCTTATTCTGAAAGACAGCACCATCTGTTGACAGTGTCAAAAACTTGCTTAGAAAAACATCAATTTGGTTTTCTGTAAGCCGAGGAACTCCTGCTCCACAGAGTAAATCATTTACATAATAAAACGGCAAGGAAAGGACGGGCAATGCCAAAGTAACTATACCTTTTTGCTACGGCTTGGACAATGCACACATAATTAGGATCTTAGTGTCAGGTTCGGTTTTTGTCCAACGCAAGTCTATTCAGTTGGAAAAATGCGTGCGTAACTTACTGATTACAAATGTAGTTAGAGCGTACGGTTAAGTATCGTTTTGCACGGATGCTTACAAGAACGCTAAAATAGCTACATTTTAGTCCTGCTGTTTCATTATGATTTTCTTTTTGATTTTGATTTTGATATTTTTTTCGGTTATCATTTCGCAGTCTTCTGTGCTTTAAACACTATCTGGTCACAAGACGATTTTAAAAAGCACTTTCTCGCCTAAATAATATTGGAGACTGCCCTTCTTATAGCCATAATCCTACTTTCCTCATCGATTTATTATGTAGTAAAGTCTGTAACTATAAAATTATAACTATTGCAAAGAATGATACAAGTCGACTTTTGAATGTTCTTACTTACATTTTACTATTGTTTAGCGAGTGTCAAAGTTGGAAATAGAGTTTAATTAAAAAATTCTTAAAACAACATTCGTGTGAGCGTGATAATCATACGAAAATGTTCGCGAGAACAAAATCTGATAACGCGTTCAATGATGGCTTTAGATATTTTTATGAAGTGATTCTCGTAAACAGTGCGACCGAATAATTATATATTTTCGGTATTTGACGCTCTGTAAACACTGTTACGATAAGAACATCTAAATGGCAAAAAACTAATCTAAACTAATCTAGGCTGATGTATTAATTACTGCTAAGCCAAGCGTGTTTAAGCTAGTTGTTATGATCATGTCCGTACGGATTTTACCGACTTTGTATAGTTCTATAAAAAATGTTTGGGGACAAACAGTTTGAATGTTTGTGTTTTTCTTCTGGGGTAACGGGACCGGGTTCAAAACACAAATATGGATATACTTGTATTTTAGACATCGAGGAATGCGCAACAGAAACACACAACTGTCATACTGATGCCAACTGCACCAATACCAAAGGATCATTCTACTGTACATGTCACCATGGTTACTCGGGAGATGGAGTCACGTGCGTTGGTATGTGTTCTTTTACATATTCATTAGATACTACGAATTAAAAATGAGAACTGATGGTAACCGATACGATGAATATTGATAAATGTTGCTAAAAAAAACCATGGTGTCAATTTTTACGTTCAATTTCGGATAATCTTTTAAACTGTATTTACAGTAATATTGTTATTTTCAGATGTGGACGAGTGTTTTCGTGATCAAATATCTGAAGAATATCATCATCTTGCTCACAACTGTCATGTTGACGCCAACTGTACTAACATCAAAGGATCATTCTATTGCACGTGTCATACGGGATACTCTGGAGATGGAGTCACGTGTCTAGGTGAGTTCTGATTCACTTGTCTATTTCTTTAAGTCAGGTCACTATGAGTCAGCTGTATCTCAGAGTAGGTTGACTTAGTAAGTTGAGATTTGACAACGTGAGTGTTATTTTGCAGTCTGTTAATTGAAAACTGCATGTGGTTATTAGCTATCAATTTTTGATCAATCAGTTATCGGTACTGTACATGACCATATCAGTGGGTTCGTTAAGGAGAACGTAAAGTGTAACCTGACGAAATGAAATATTTGCGTTACTCAAAAACAGAAACCAAAATACATCATCAGTTTGCACGACAGAAAACTAGCCTTAGATATCAAATGGATATAGTAAAAAAATATTATGATAACATATATTTTTTAAAACAACAAATTCAGTTTTTGTCAAGTTTGTTTATCACACACTCTTTCCACTCTTTCTCTTTTCAGATTTGGACGAGTGTTTCCCTGATCAGATAACCGATGAATATCGTCATCTTGCTGAAAACTGTCACGCTGATGCCAACTGTTCAAACACCAAAGGATCATTCTACTGCACGTGTCTCACTGGTTATTCTGGAGATGGAGTCACGTGTGAAGGTACTCATGTTTTGGTTCTTTTACCTGACTTGAATCCGTTTTAGGCTGATATGCTACACCAACCTTTTTGTTGTTGTTTTTTACAGATATCAACGAATGCGACCAAACAGGATTATCATGGGAGCATCAGCACCTGAAGCATATTTGTGATAAGGACGCCAACTGCACCAACACTAAAGGATCGTACAACTGCGGCTGTCAGGAGGGATATGTGGGAAATGGAAACAAATGTGATGGTACGTTATCATTATTCGATCACGCATTCTCAATATACCTGGAATGTTGCAAAGTCAAAAAAGTTCCCAGCTTTATACCCCGCGTATTATAAGCCACCCAGCAATAGGTTCATCACTTTGGTAACAAAACATTGTTTCGGTTATGCCCTCTCCTATAGGACCCTGTCACGCCGAAATAGCAAAATTTGGCTTAAATCAGCTAATTTCCACGTTATGTCGCTAAATATTCTATAGAGCAAAACAAAAGCAGCAGTTTGGAGATAAAGTGTATTATCGCAAGGATTGAAGTGGATTAAAGTTCATGAAATTTGATTTGTTGACAGGCGTTCATGAAATCAAACTAGGTATCCTTGTGAAATTTTGACTTTTCTGGCCGTTATTTTGTCTGTTTAGTTCATATTACTTTGCTTCTATCACTTTTGGTGATGGTTTCTTCTAATTTCAAGAAAATAAAGTAAGCTTAAAACAAGCTCCTGGCCATAGTCATGAAAACAAGATATTTCAGCCAGAACAGTGTCCCTTTAACTAAAACAACGCTTCTTTATCACAATATTTTTGCTTGCCAGCCAAACAACCCTTACCAATTTCTATAAGCGTCCCAGGGCTATAAGCGGCATCTTACGGTATTTTCTGATTCTGCCTTTACTTGATGCAGTGAAGTTGGTATGTATTATAACAAGCAAGGATGATCTAGATCTAAGAGGAAGACGGACGGCACCTTACCTAACTTTGTCGGCAAGTTTTAGAAAAACGCATCGACAACTGATACTGTAAATTAGAATGTTAACAGGATGGGAAAATCACAAAGTTTTCTTATTTCGCTTCATCAGCTCGAGCAGGATTATCTTAGTAATCTTTTCCTGCCAAAACGTGTTATTTCTTTCACATAACTTTATTTATTGTCCTTGGCTAAAAGAGTTACGACAATATTTTAAGTTAAAAATACTGAAAACTGCTGTTTACAATAGATGGCTCTTTATTTGCTTTATTTTTTTGCGTTTTAAAAGATGTTGATGAGTGCACATCTGGAACACACAACTGTCACGCTGATTCCAACTGTACCAACACAAAAGGATCATTCTACTGCACGTGTCATACGGGATACTCTGGAGATGGAGTCATGTGTGAAGGTAGTGTTATTAACAAATAGAAATAAGGCTATGACAGCAGTCCTGATAATATAAACTAAGTTTCACTAATACTTTTTATGCAGATATTCATGAATGTTACAGGGACAGCCTATCACCCGATCACAGCCATTATTACTCATGCGCGTATTGGCATGAGTTATAAAATGGTCGCCGTTTTTCTTTTTATTATTATTATTATTATTATTATTATTATTATTATTATTATTATTTTTGTGTGTAACGATTTTTCATGCAAATTTATGCACGCATATTTTAAATTGTGCTCTTCCGGTTCATAGCTTCATAGCTAGTTACACTTCCTGTTTAGTGACTTCACTTTTGGTAAAACAGCGTTACTGAAGTGTCACGACAGTGTCTCCTACAATCCTACTTACATAATTAATGTTCACGTTAGGTATATATAAAAGTCAGAAGAATCACTGGCTTCATTGTGGTACAGCTTTCATTCAATAGTAAACAATGTGACTTGCAGGAACGATGACTGAATGAAACGAGTAACTCTTCTCCATGTCGGACATCTTCTTATCATGTTTAATATATATTATAAAACTATAAAACTTTATCATTCCGATGCAAACTGCATCAACACGAAAGGGTTCTTCTACAGCACCTGTTTGCATGGATATACCGGAAATGGCGTCAACTGTGACGGTAATAGATATGTACTGCTAACGTGAAGAACTACGCCTTGTATGCCAACAAAACACCCTTCGTCAGGGCAGACTTCCTCTAGGCTGACACCCAGTCATATTTCCGGATATTTCTAACCCTTTTTTAATCAAGCAAACGGTGTTATTTTGATAGGCGCACAACTCTCGCACCTCAAATACGCACCTACGATCACATAAACCTCCCATTAACTTTAATACTTATTTGCTGCCATCAACGCAATGCACCTGTAAATCATTCGTCTTGACATCAATTTGTATTATGCTCTGCAGACATCAACGAATGTGTCCCCAGTCAGATATCAGATGGATATCGTCATCTTGCTCACAACTGTCACGCTGATGCCAACTGTTCGAACACTAAAGGTTCATTCCACTGCACGTGTCTTAACGGGTTTTCTGGTAATGGAGTCACGTGTGTTGGTACGTACATAGGAAAGTAAACATTTTATATAATGCGTACATTTTGCTGCTTTAAGGTGTTTCCCTCCAGTTTCCGTGCAGCCGCACCGAACATTTTTGAGCGGCCGTTTAATTAACTTTCTTTTATTGAATTAGTATAAAACTTAAACAAAATATTGCACTTAGTTTGAAGTTTAAAAGAATGTAACAATTTTGTAAATCACATTTAAAATTGCGGAGATAAACGAGAAACGTTAAAATCACTTGAGCCTAAGTTTCTAATTTTTAGATATTTTTGTTTGCCATATGCCATAGTTTATCGCAATAGTTTTGATTTTTCTAGATGCCATCGCAATCGCTGGGAATTTAGGCTCAAGTGATTTCAACGTTTCTCGTTTATCTCCGCAATTTTAAATGTGATTTACAAAATTGTTACATTCTTTTAAACTTCAAACTAAGTGCAATATTTTGTTTAAGTTTTATACTAATTCAATAAAGGAAAGTTAGTTAAACGGCCGCTCAAAAATGCTCCATGCGCTGCATGGAAACTGGAGGGAAACACCAAAATATCCGAGTACTCCTGATCCATGTAAGTAAATATTTTTATAATAACTCTGTTAATTAACAACTAGGCATTCCGCTTTAGCTGTAGAAGTTTTTAAATGTGCATTTGAACTTCTGTGATATCTATATCACTTTTGCTTGCCTTTAGCTACTTTACTGAGAAATTTCAGAAATAGCGGAGAGAGAGCATATACCAAATATGTGTAGTATTCTCTACCCGCATACCTCAAAATAGACTTTTTATGTAAGGAATACTTTCCTTCGTATGGTTTTACAGGAGCGAAAGCTGTTCATTAGAAAACGTGAAAAACTTCATTCATTCTTTTAGACATAGAGGAATGTGCTACAGATACTGACAACTGTCATGCTGATGGCAATTGTACCAACACCAAAGGATCATTCTACTGCACATGTCACCATGGTTACTCAGGAGATGGAGTCACGTGTGTTGGTAAATAAACATTTTATGGAACATTGCGCTGACCTGAAGTCAGAAAGCCTTATTTTGTTGTTGCTTCAAAATCCAAATATGATATTGATTCCATTTCTATTAGATCTTAGATCTCGGTTTAAATGCGTTGGAAATATGACTCACTCGGCTTAATAAAACTAAATATTCCATGATCTTAAGTTTTGCTTGTATAAAAGAATAGCTATACATGTTTGTGTTCTTTTTTTAGACATTGATGAGTGCTCTGTTGGAAGTCACAACTGTCACACTGATGCCAATTGTACCAACACCAAAGGATCATTCTACTGCATGTGTCATACGGGATATTCTGGAGATGGAGTCACGTGTGTTGGTACGAGCGAGCATATATTTATCGTAGCACCTTTAAAATGCAACAAAAAATTATTTGTTAGCCAAGAAATCAACGCACCTAAATAAGCACGCGAGACAAATAACAAAACAGATCATTCTGCTTTAGCTGTATACTCTGGTAAGAACATTTTTTGAATGGACAGTAACAGGCAATTATTTTTCCTTCTTTTCTTATTTCAGATGTGGATGAGTGTTTCCTTGATCAGATATCTAATGATTATCGTCATCTTTCACACAACTGTCACACTGATGCCAACTGTACCAACACCAAAGGATCGTTCTATTGCATGTGTCATACGGGGTATTCTGGAGATGGAGTCACTTGTCTTGGTGCTTATTTCTTTGTGGCGTTATTTCTTTTAAGATTGATCGTTGACTTTGATTAGTCTAACACTTTCGCTGCCAAAGTCGACTTTTGTCGACATTTGGAGCAGCAGACATTGCACCACTTGTGACGTCATCAATTTGTACGTTGCCAGATAATTTTGATGCTCAACTGATACAGCGAGTTAGATCCATGCACACGTACCTCCATTTTGAATATGGACCAAATTCTAGCAGAGTTATTCGAAAAAAACATGTTCAATCATTGGTGCAAAATTAGGTGGTAAATTAGGTCAATACCCCTGCAATTGAACAATGTTTCATTTCCAGCGTTTTTAGCGCTTATGCCAAACCTTTTCCGGCCGATAGAAAGGTAATAGAGAATAGAAGATAGGAAGAGAAGAAAGGGGGAGAAAAAGGGAAAGTAAAAGAAGCAAAAAAAAAAATAATCAGAAAGGTTCCGCAAAAAAGAAAGTTTTTTTGCTTATGCGCATGCGCTAAACCTAAATATTACACTTTTCAAGACGGAATCGAGTTTATACTGTAGCGCGAGTGTAGCAATGTTTGATGACATTTGGCCATGTTGCTCCCAAAAAAAACGATTTAACTGTAAAAAAAATACCCTTTTTAAAAAAAAATTCAGCCGTGAAAGGGCTAATGCACAAATTCAGTAAAGAACACAGGCTGCACATGAAATAGAAAGAAGGGACAATAAAATTGTGTTTATAACAAAAACGTTACTTTGTACGCGTATTACGCTGGTTGATTAAACTAAACCATTAACCAACACTGATTTCATGAAATAGAAAACTTTCTCTTCTTGTTTCTTCTCTTGCTCGTCTTGTCATAGATTCTGATAATATGGTCTTATACAGCGATAAGGTACTTAATATATTATTTTCCCTATACCAATACCTTTATATTTTGCCTTTAGATATCAATGAATGCAGTCCATTAGGATTATCGTCTGACTATCAGCACTTGGGTCACATTTGCCACGATGATGCTAACTGTACAAACACCAAAGGATCTTATTACTGCGCATGCCTGGTGGGATACTCTGGAAATGGAAAGGATTGTTACGGTAAAATGATCGCGATGTATCTCCAGAAAAAATACTCTTCTATGTCTTGATAACATCCCATTTGGGCAATTACTTCATTTAGAGGACCTTTCTTTAGCAACCCTCCACTAGTTAAAACTACCTTCCCACTTTTGTGGCTTAAATGGTATTGCTAAGAAATAACATAATGCGCCGACGTATGCGACTTGTTATCGTTATTCAAGGAGAGTTCAGTGCACTTAATGTTTTCTACTAATATCATTTTTTTATTTTAATTTACAGTGGAACCTCAATTTAACGAAGTGCCAAGGGCTGGAGAAATTGGTTCGTTATATCGAGGGTTCGTTATATCGAAAACCTTGTTATAACGAATTTGCGGAAAAAAAACCAAAATGTTCGTTATATCGAGGTATAGTTTAGAATTGTTTTGTAACGGTGTTACGTATTTCCGCGTCTCAACAATAACATTTGCACTTTAATGCCTGTATGAAGCTACAGTACACTATAAGTATAACTGCGGCAAAAGGAGGATTTTTCAGGTATCCCATGATGCAACGCAAATGAACTATATTATCAACTGAAATTGCGTGACCAGTCATTTGCAATGAAGTTGCTCGAAGAGAGCGCATCGTCCACTGCGTAGATTTTAGCAGTCAAACATATATCACATCATCCAATCTGGCTTGTTGTAGGTTTCTGACGGTATTTAGTATACGTTTGCTTCCCCAAATAGTAAAGAGTCAGTAAAGAGAGCAGCGACTTTGTCTATTTTTCAACACAGACAAATTGAAAGGCATCGATGACAATTAAGGCTTCGATTTCGATGAAGAAAGTATTGCCATCTTCCCGGCATATCACTTGTAAAAACATTAACATCAAGCGAGCTTCGAACCGATGGAAAGTGTCAAACGATCATATGATTTGACCAAACTCATAAAAAAAGCTGCAATTTCACTAAATACGATATTTCCTTCGACTGCAAAAACCAAAGCAAAGAATCAACCCGATCGAAGCGAATTTCAACAACGTTTTGGCGCCGATTTTGACCAAAATTCAAAAATTCAAAA
>JAJGOT010000062.1:1060000-1227500 GCA_022457155.1 Cladopsammia gracilis
CACCCAAAATGTGAGCACAGTCACGGACAGCACAAATAAGTAAGGAAAATAATGCAAAGTGAAATTAAGACGTTATTTAACGAACTAAATGTACACGTCAATTAAAGTGCCCCTGTGATCAAATCTCTTCATTTCCTTTTTTTTTACATTTTCGTATACAATTAGACTTTCTTACTCATCTTGCCAAATTTCAATTCATTACGAACATCAGAAGTCATTTTATCTTAACATTTATTTCCGAGAATTTACGGCCGCCATTAATCAACCTTGTTCCAAGGCTTGGTTGCGAATGGGAGAAAGTGACGTCAAAGACTCAAACATACCTCACGGGTTGAAATTATAATAACAATAAGTATTGAAAATCACGCGAAAAGCAACAAAAACTTTGGACATGTTCTTCGTGCAATTTTCTATGCTGATTGTTATTATAATTTCAACCCGTGAGGTATGTTTGAGTCTTTGACGTTACTTTCTCCCATTCGCAACCAAGCCTTGGAACAAGGTTGATTAATGGCGGCCGTAAATTCTCGGAAATAAATGTTAAAATAAAATGACTTCTGATGTTCGTAATGGATTGAAATTTGGCAAGATGAGTAAGAAAGTCTAATAGTACACGAAAATGTAAAAAAAATAAAAATCGAAAATTTGATCACAGGGGTACTAATAAACAAATAATGCACGCGCACAAATAATTAAATTAAAGAAATAAAAATGCGCGCGACATTTGTGTTTGACAACACAGCAGAAATCTTTTGCTGTTTCTTGCGGCGGCCATTATTCCGAACAATAAACAAACCAAGTTCATTCAACAAAGTTTGAAAAGGCGAGAATCGTGACGTCGTTGCTAGATATGACCACTCGTGTTCCAGACGAGAAATACGTCACTCTGTTCCCGGATGTAGTGGTCGAGTGTTTTGGTTCCCGGTAAAACACTCCCGTCCATATAATAAAAGCCAATATTTTAAAAAAACAAGTACCCTTCATTCACTGAACTGGGCTTTTCTGTTTCTTTTAAAGATATTACCGAGTGTGATCATAGTAATCATCATAGTAATTACGCCCACAATTGTCATGACGACGCCAACTGTACCAACACCAAAGGATCATTCTATTGCACGTGTCATACGGGATACTCTGGAGATGGCGTTATTTGCTCAGGTAAATGATTATATTTGGTAAGGAGTGAAAATGACAAGAAGATATAAAAATACACTAAAATTGTCCAAATAGCAACTGTACGATACCGATATGTACATAACATATATTATTTTTACACATGATTACACAGTCATAATGATGTTTCTTTTCAGACGTGAATGAGTGTTTTCCTGATCAGATATCTAATAAGTACCGTCATCTTGCTCACAACTGTCACGCTGATGCCAACTGTTCAAACACCAAAGGATCATTCTATTGCACGTGTCTTACTGGTTATTCCGGTAATGGAGTGGCTTGTGTAGGTAGGTGATGCTGAAGTAACCCACATTTGTGCAACCAAAGGTATAATTATTTTATTATGTCTACAAGAGATGTTATAACCATATTTTGTAACTAAGTACATGATTTAATCTGTTCTGGTTGGCATAAACAGTTATAAACGAAGTAAATTAAAAAAACCTTACCGTTCAATTATAACCTGAATACACTATAAATAGATTTTTGCTATCGTCCGGAAACTCCTGATCCATATGCTTTATTATTTAACTTTTTTCTGATTGTTAATTTTTGACTGACTAATTATCGTTCCTTCAAGTGATGTACTGCTGACTAGGAAATAAAACTGAAATACCTTGTACCTGTTCCGTGATAAGTAAACAATGTTCGTATTTCCACACTTGGACTTAAAGTTTATAAATCATTTGAAGCCCAAATAGTAGTTATGTGCTTTAATTTTAGATACCGACGAATGTGCCACAGATACTGACAACTGTCATGCTGATGCCAACTGTACCAACACCAAAGGATCGTTCTACTGCACATGTAACCATGGTTACTCAGGAGATGGAGTCACGTGTGTTGGTAAGTGGGGTACTTTTAATTCGAACAACGATTTCGTTAACTGATTCTCGAGGTTGAGATTTAAAAAACTTTCTTAGGACGATATTAATTTTATTAGATATCTAAAAAGGACGCTCAATTTGATAATTATTTTTACCTTTGCTTGCGTTCCCTTTATTTTCATTTAGCTCAAATGGCTGATGATATGACCATCTTGCTCACAACTGTTTATTGTCATACTTGGAACATTTGTTCATTCTTTTTAACTTTTAGACATAGAGGAATGTGCCACAGACATTGGCAACTGTCACGCTGATGCGAACTGCACCAACACCAAAGGATCATTCTACTGTACGTGTCATACGGGATACTCCGGGGATGGAGTCACTTGTGTAGGTCAGTTCTAATTCAGGGATCATTGTGGGTAGATTTTGTTAAAAATAATGATTTAGTTAGTTCATTAGTTTAGTGAATTGAATGGTACTCAGAGTGGATTGACTTAGGTAGCATTAAATTTTTTGTGCGGAGAGATATGACGATGCGCGCGCAACGCATTAATTGGAATCTACATGTGGTTATTGATATGCTAAATTATAGGACACGCCACATTTTTAAGTAATTTGATTTTTCAGGATTTGAAGCATCTTTTGGTCTTGATGTGTATTTCGTTTTTGTCAGATTCTTTCGGTAGTATATGCCATTGTAGTATTTAAACAAGACACAAACATCGCTACACAATTTGGCTGCCCGCAACCAGACACACGTTAAAGTCTTTAATGAATATTCAAAACTTAAATACCCTGCTTATGCTAATCTACAACATTACAACGGTAATGAGATGATCTGCCTGAACGTGCCTTGTCAAGTTGCCCACTTGGACCAGATACCACCAACTTCCACACACCTTTCTGACAACATCTGGAACCAATTTCACTAACTCCGGCTTAAATACTCTGACAGGACTGCGGTCTCGTGCAGGATCATTCGCCTTGAATACTCACTCAATCTGAGACTTGTCATAGTACTGCTTTTTTTTCATCTGTTTGCTCTCAACAGCTTGTGCCAGATTTGGTTGCAGCAAAGTTAATCTGGTTCGCAGTTGTCTCTTCACCATAAGTTGAGCTGGAGTTCACCCGGTCACACTGTGGGGTGTAGATCGTTACTTATTAGAAAATTACTAGCCAGTTTGTTCTTAATTAACATGTCTCTAGTTTCCTGCAGTACTTGTTTTTCCGAGGCTTCCTTCACTATACACGGACTGACCTCTTCGCTGCGCCATTTGAAGCCGAGTGGTATAGGGGAACGAACATATGCTTGATTCCGTTCTGATTCATTAACTTAACAAACGGTAAACCGTGGACCATTATCGGACACTGATTGTTCCGGCAAGCCATGTTCAGCAAAGATGAGCCTTAATTCATCAATGGTTCGCTCGGTTGTGGCGGAGGTCATGTGCTTCATGTCTATCCATTTCAAATGACTGTCAACAAGCACAAGGAAATCATCTTTTCCCTTTTGGCAGGGGTCAATGTGGGTGGCAAACTTCTCACATTCTGACACACTGTAGAACTCTTGACCACCAACTCGATTTCTCCGTCCAGTCCAGGCCACTACATGAAACTTCGAGTAATGGCTTTTATACTACACACGCCCGGATGTTTCCAGTAAAATTACATCAGCAAATGACTTCTAAACCTCGCAGAAACAATCACTTGAATTCCCCAGAGGACATATCCTTGCTCGCAGAACAGTTAATGCTGTCTATTATGGAATGGTTTCGGCTTCAAACTGTTTTCATACTCCTTGCCAAACATGGATCTTAAGTGTCGCCTACGCAATATCCGTGACCATAACTGGGAATATAAATCTTCACGAACTGCTCCAATTGTATAGATTTCATAACGTTTACCACCACCACCACTACTACTACTACTACTACCACTACTACTACTACTACTACTACTGCTGCTGCTGCTGCTGCTGCTGCTGCTGCTGCTACTACTACTACTACTACAGTGAAACCCAGCTCTACGGACACCCGCTTATAACGGACAGTTTCGTTTGTCCCGACAAAAAGCTCAAATATTTTCTCAAAAATTAACCCGCTTTATACGGACACCGGTTAATAAAGACAACGGACACTTTTCTGTATCCCGAGTCACAAACTCTCATATATTGTCAACCCCACTTTACGGACACTGGTTATCTGCACACTGTCTATTTTCATTGTCACAAAAACTAAAAGCGTCAGTACAAAGTAAAGTCACAGACTTTTTGAAATGAATTCATTGTCGTGCCTGTTTCAATAATAATACAATACTTAAAACATTTTACTCTGAGACTATGATAAATAATCGTGAGGTTTCTTTAGGATGAACTTGTTTCTGTTACAGTTAAGAAATTAAATAACAGTCCGTGTAAGAAGTAGGCAACCCAAATGCCCGGAATGCAGAAAGGTGTGAATTGTGCTATTGTTGAAACCGTCCACCTCATTGGCTAAAACATGAAAATCTACCATAACTTCTTCAGGCAGCGCATTTATTTATCTCTAGTTTACTAATTGATTCCCTTTTAGTAAAAACTATTGTGATTTTTAATGCAACAAAAATTCTATGTGGGGAACATGGAAAATTAGAAGTCTTTCTTGGCCATTGTTTTGGAGTCTCACGATTGGCTGAAATCTTGTAACACAAAAGAAACATCGCTTTAAATAAATTTTCGGTAAATTTTATTTCAAAACCATGTTGGCCATAGGTTGACGTATTCTCAGTACGAAAATCTAAACATTCTTATGTGGGAAAGCGAAATGCATCGCAACAATAGAGAATTGCCTACATCTTACACGGATTGTTACTTAAACAACGTTTTCTCGTAAAACTGTCTGCTTTGGTCTTTATATCGATAAAACATGTGTCCCTGACATGTGTCTCTGAGAGCCCGCTTAATATGGACACACGGATAATACGGACACTATGGCATGTCCCCTTACTGCTACTACTACATTCTCCTTACCTTCACTTGAGTTCTGATGAGGCAATCTCGATAGAGCGTCATTGTTCGAATGTTCCTCCGACCAGCGATACTTGAGGTCTAATCATACGTGCTTCTGTTAAGGTTGAAACTGTACACTTGGGACCCAAGATTGCTTGCAAGGGCTTTTGGTTGGTCACGAGAGTCAATTTACGTCCATTTCGATTTGGGCATAATTTTTCTCCCTCGTAGTCAATGTTCTCGATGCAAATGCAATTGGCCTTTTATACCCGCCATCCATCACATGACTAATTACTGCACCGAATCCATAACATGAAGCATCGCACGCCAGTCGAAATTCTCGTTTGGAATCATAGTGTACAAGGAGGGCGTCGTGAGTAGAACTGTACAATGCTCAAAAAGACCGCAATTCACGCACATTCGTCGATACCGGGGCATTCTTTATGGTTGCAATACCAGCCGCTGTTCTTGAAACGAGCCCGCGCTCCTCCCCCGAAAAGACGGCTGGACGCGTGAACCTGTTATCGTTAATTTCCTCCAATCAGAAGCTTGCCTGCTCAAATCGAGCAGGCAAATAAATTATTTTTCTAGAGCATAATTTCAAAATGGCGGATACGAAGGAGTTGTTTGATTTGGCGTGCGATCGTGTTGTAGAGAGATTTAAACTTGAAAATCTCAAAGTTTTACAACGGAAAGCGCTGGAAAAGCTGGTTGACGGTGAAGATTTGTTCGTTATTCAACCTAGGGGATCAGGAAAATCCCTTATTTTCAAATCCGCACCGATGATTTTCGATATTGTGAAAGAAACGAGTTTTAAGTCCATTGCTGTCGTTATTTTACCCCTGACTTCGCCAATGGAAGATGAAGTAAAATTCATAAAATCAATGGGCATTGTTGCCGAGTTTATTGGCGAAGATCAATAGGACAAGGAAACGAAAAAAGCCGTTGAAAGGGGAAACTGCGAGATCGTCTTTGGATCGTCGGAGTCATTTTTGTGTTCTGATCGATGGAGAGAGACATTGTCGAGCGAAGTCTATGGAGAGAGATTGTGTCTCCTTGCTGTGGATGAAGCTCACTGTATTTCACACTTATATAAATATGGGCATATTGACAAGATCTGGCGCTACATCACGTGTGTTTGACATATCCGGTGACTAGTAGCGATGTATAAATTAAATTTTGAATTTACGTCACAGACACAATCGGTGGCCCACGCGTCCAGCCGTTCTTCTCGGGGAGGCTCAGAAATCGGACGAGAGAAAGCGGCGGAAATCCCCAATAAGGATATGGTCTTGACTACACACACATTTCTCAACCCCTTGTCCTTGTTCTTTTCTTTGTCTTTGTCCCTTTGTCCATGGCCACTTGGAAAATCTTTGGCGCAGATATTACACCATATGACAACTAGGTGTATGCGTACAGTCCTTTATGAGTGTTGATACTTAAGTACCTCTGGCTGGCTTTATCAACACTCATTTGTGCATAAACATGTACATGTGAAAGATTGATTTTGGTGAACACCTTGGATCCAGCAAGAGTTCATATTCGTTCATGTTCATCATCATCCACTTGATTAATAGTAACCTTGTAATCACAGCATATTCGCACAGACCCATCAGCCTTTGGCACCACAACTATCGGGCTTGCCCAGTCACTCCGCTCAATTTTAACAATAACACCGTTTTCGTCCAGCTTGTTTAGCTCTGCCTCGACAGCCTCTTTCAATGCACAAGGGTACTGGGCGTACTTTGAAGTAATATGAATGTCCCCTCGCGTACCCGAATGTGCGCCTCCAGCCCATTCATGCCATCATATCTTTCGTTAAAAAGGGTTGCGTGAATTTTAAGAAGAGGATCCAGATCTTCACCAGGCCCCGGTGTCTTCAAACTAAAAATCTCGCTCCAATCGAGATTAAAATTCTAGAGCCAGTTGACCCAGCAAAGTTGGCTTACTTTCATACTTAGCCGCGATCATTATTGGAAGTGTATTCTTTCCCTTTGTATGCGACTTTTCATTGCATTTTTGCCACATACACGTAACTCCCTGTGTACGTCTTCAACTTCACATCAGTGTCCTGTAATGCAATGTTGTTAAATGTCCTTACGTACACATCTCTGCTCATAATGGTGAAGTCCGCCACTGTGTCAAACTGCATATCGACATTAATTCACGCCGTTTACTTCCAATTTAACAATGTAGCCTTTGTTCATTCCACCACCGCTAGCAGCACATAGACTGAAAATTCCCAGCTCATCGTCCAATGCCTGGATTTCATCTTCATTAGTCGCCAAATTCTGGACTCTTCCTCTGTCTGGCTTGCCTGAAGCCCGCCCCCCCCCCCCCCCCCCTTACATGCTAAAGCTATGTGTCCAACATGCTGGCACTTGAGGCACCTAGCATCACGACATCTGCAAGTCTAGAATGAATGGATGCCATTCCCATTGTCGCTTGCACTTACTTTGTTAAGTGAGCTTGTCGCTTCTGTACCTGAACTAACGACTATTCTTAAGGTGGCTCCCAACAGTTTCCAGCACTTTTCAAGACTTAGAATTTGATGGGTCATTATAACCACTCTTTATCAGTTGATGCTACAATCATGATATAAAACGAATGCCCAATGATTGGTGAACACGTTGTTATCATTTTTGTGACACAATATTTTACTATAGCAACAGTATGACGTGCTGAAAACGCCCTTAATTTTACCTTTAAGTGTTAAAAATTCATAAATGACTCGGTGAACCCCATTTTTTATTGTCGAATTTTGATCAGTAGGATAAAATGCAACTTTTGGCAAAGTTTAAAAAAACTGTAGGTGGGGTTCAGAGCCACCCTAAATTTTCGAAAATTTAAGGTGGCTCTGAACCCCACCTACAGAATTTTTTTAAACTTTGTCAAAAGTTGCATTTTATCCTACTGATCAAAATTCGACAATAAAAATGGGGTTTACCGAGTCATTTTTGAGTTATTAACACTTAAAGCTAAAATTAAGGGTGTTTTCAGCACGTTATACTGTTGCTATAGTAACATATTGTGTCACAAAAATGATAACAACGTGTTCACCAATCATTGGGCATTCGTTTGATATCATGATTGTAGCATCAACTGATAAAGAGTGGTTTTAATGACCCATCAAAATCTAAGTCGTGGAAAGTGCTGGAAACTGTTGGGAGCCACCTTAAACTAAACAACAAACATAGCGTTCTTGCAGGCACTTCCTAACGTGTCCAATAATTTGATTTGGATCTTTTCACGGTTCAGGTCACGAACAAATCTGTCCCTCAATGTACGGTTCAAAAATTCGCCAAAATTGCGATGAATGGACAGTTTTTTGAAAGCTACAATGTAGTCGTTGATTGACTCACCCAGTTGCTGATTCCGCATGCCAAAATGGAAACGTTCGGTTATTTTCAACGGGGTGGGATCATAATGATCTTTGAGACGCTGCACTATATCTAGGATGGACGAACCACTTTGTTTTGAGGACGATAAGAGATTGTTTTTATACGGAATAAACGTCTGGACCGGCTTATGTAAGAAAAATTGCCTTCTTCCACTCTGCGATGCTTTGATTCGCAACCACGTGCTCCGAATCAGGAGTTTCAACGATGGCATTCGCCACGAAAAACATTTCCATTCGCTCTACGTAAGCGCCGAATGTTTCCTTGTCTCGGCAGAATTCAACCACTCTTCCGATGTACGACACCATTCTCATCGCCAATTGTGTTATATTTAATCAGGACACAAAAATCGCTGCACAATTCGGCTGCCCGCAGCCAGGCAAACGTTAAAGTCTTAAACGAATATCCGCATATGCTAATTTTTGACATAAATGTCTTGGATATGCTAATATGCATCAACAATATTGGAAATACAAGATGAGCAAAACCTAAAAAAATATATATCACTTAACTGTAAATTTAACCTAGAAAATACGAATTCAAAGAAATGATAATATGTGAATTTCTCTCACGCATTCTTTCTCTTCTCAGATGTGGATGAGTGTTTCCTTGATCAA
Source organism: Cladopsammia gracilis (assembly GCA_022457155.1). NCBI lineage: Eukaryota > Metazoa > Cnidaria > Anthozoa > Scleractinia > Dendrophylliidae > Cladopsammia > Cladopsammia gracilis. The sequence goes on from JAJGOT010000062.1 coordinate 1,069,008, forward strand.
TTATCAGCTGAATATCATCATCTTGCTCACAACTGTCACGCTGATGCCAACTGTAACAACACCAAAGGATCATTCTACTGCACGTGTCATACAGGATACTCTGGAGATGGAGTCACGTGTGTTGGTAGGTGTTTTGATTCTTTACGTGCTTTGAATCAGATTTAGGTTGATATGCTGTTGATATGCTGATATTTTGTTTTATAGATATCAACGAATGCGACCAATCTGGGTTATCATCTGAGCATCAGCACCTGGCACACATTTGTCATAAGGACGCCAACTGCACCAACACTAAAGGATCGTACAACTGCGGCTGTCAGGAGGGATATGTGGGAAATGGAAACAAATGCGTTGGTATGTTATAATAACCAGGCATAACTAATCAATGATCAATGACATCAATCAGTAATCAATGGGTAACCAATGTGTAATCAAATGATTAATCATTGAGTATTGTCAATACTCAATGAGTAATCAATGATTAATCGAACCCAAAAACATTTGTGGGTCATTGATTACTCATTAATGTCATTGATTACTCATTTTACACCAACAGAGACTTTCCAGTACACCCATATCTCTTCCTGTCGCCTACCAGGGGTCAGAAAAGGGCTCAGGAAAGGTGGATCCCTGAGACTTTTAAGAACAAATTCCTCAGCGAAATCATTCAGTGAGAACATCGACAACTTCAAAGCACGCCTCCGTGCTGGAGGCTACACCCACAATCTCATTGAGAAAATAATTTACGAGGTAAAATTCAATGAACGGAAGTCATCTTTGCAGCAAAAAAAAAAAGAACGTGCGAAAAAGAATACTGCCTTTCGTAACAACATACCACCTGGCGTTGCCTAATCTTAAAAACATCTTAATGAGCAAATTGCATTTAATTCAGAACCAACCATGGCTAAGAGAAATATACAAAGAGCCTCCCCTTATCTCATACAAAAAAGGAAAATCCTTGGGGGATATACTTGTTAGAGCATGCAAAACTCTGGGTGTTTCTTGGTGTTGCGGAAGCCATTGTTGGTTAGCTTTTTTGTTGTGGTGTGGGTATTGTTCAGTGTCTTTTGAATCTTTTGTTTTACGTCATTTGGTGATCACACCATCCGCAACATCAAGAAACCACCAAAACTCTAAAGGTCACATTTCACGTTTTCACGAGCTTATGAGTCGTGTCTGGCCTGTCAACACCTCTTCATGCAAATTAATGACTAATCAATGACATCAACGACTAATCAATGACCAAAAATTTTGTGGGTCATTGATTAGTCATTGAGTACTTATTGAGTATTGGCAATACTCGATGAGTAATCAGTTGATTACTCATTGATTACCCATTGATTACTCATTGATTACATTGATATCATTGATGTCATTGATCAGTTAAGCCTGGTAATAACAACTATGTTTTAATGTGTATTGGACACCTTGGTTTTGTATTAACACTCTCTGGAATGTTTGGAATATCAGAAAGTAATATTTTTCATTGGCCGAGTGACACTTTAAAATTAGACAAACGCGACTTATGGCAGTAACGTTAAAAGCCGACAAAAGTGTAATTAAAAGTTTCCTGACAGAAAAACGGATTTCTTTCAAATACTTTGTGTGATTTGCTTCCTTGTATTTTACAAAGATATTGATGAGTGCTCTGAAGGAACACACAACTGTCACGTTGATGCCAACTGTACCAACACCAACGGAGCATTCTACTGCACTTGTCATACGGGATACTCTGGAGATGGGATCACATGTGAAGGTGAGTTTTTGCCACTTTCCAAACCAGCATTTTGGAAACTCGACAAAAACAACGCAGCTTCTTGACTTGTTATATTTATATACGTATTAATTGTAATTTAGAACGTTTTTAATATCAATACAAATGGACTCTTCACAAAACATTCATAAAATGAAAAATGAAATATTTTCTTTTGCAATTAAAATCATAGATATTACCGAGTGTGATGACGAAAACCTAGCCCCCCGTTACAGTAATTATGCCCACAATTGTCATGACGACGCCAATTGCACCAACACCAAAGGATCATTCTACTGCACGTGTCATATGGGATACCATGGAGATGGCGTGCTGTGTTCAGGTAGTTGACTAACTAACTGACTGACATGCTGTAAGCCTATCTTTTTTTAAACCGACTGATAGACTATTATAATATATATAGATAGGCTGAACCTAACAGCGTAGCTCTCTGAGCGGAAAGCCTATGATAAGCTTAACTAAGGTGAAAGGTCGGAAGCACAAGAATTAAGATTGACGACCGGGCTATTTTTTCAGTTTTAGCAATTCTCAAAAGCAGTATTATGCGACCGTCTGCACAGTACATTTAGACCGTACAGAAGTTCACCAAAAAAAATTCCGAATAAAGTACACCTGTTGCGTATCAAAAATTGCCCGAGAAACTGATTTGGAAATGAAAATTGCAAAAATACACAAACATATTTGCATAAGGAAGTTAGAACTATAAAATTCAAGTCTTGGTTTGTTTACATAAAATCGCTTTTCAACCTATGTAATGAATGAACAAACACATAAAAGTGGACAAAACAATCTTCTTTCGAAAAGTTTAATTGAAATATCCATAAGTTTATGTTTAAAAGCAACCCGCGTACCATTTATAGCGCATCGAGGCCGAGCTGTCTTCGATAAAAGAAATTAATACGACTGAATTTGAGCACGTTTTATAAACAATTCTCCAAAACTAACGAGAACACAAAGAAAAAGTCAATCACAGATTGATATTAACATAAATTCCCATCGAAAACTGTAATTTGTTTTACCTTTAAGTCCCTCAACTGGTTGGAAAGTCTTTAAATCTCCGTTTCTTCGGTTCTGAAATCCGAAATGAGAAACATCTCCCCACATTGCTCCCGCATTGATGAAAACGTATGAAGTTCCTAGAAACAAGATTTTATCCCTGAAAGCTCTTCTTTTTCCACCATAGCAGCTCCTGAGTATTCCTTAATTAGTATCCCAGTCTTGAGTAGCAAACCGCGAAAAAATGCAGGGAACTAACTACTTTAAATTGAAAAGGTTTCTCCGCTAAACACTGCAAAACATCAAAAGTGTTTACCGAGCTGACGTGACATCAGCCGTGTAGCCGCGCGAAAAACAAAGCCTCGCTTTGATTTCAAAATTGCTAAGATCCCGGATGTTACGCGACGTCATACGTGCATGTTTTGCGACGTCATACTCGCCCGCGAGCTAGCCCAACGGACGGACACACATGTGCGGACGCGCGCCCGCGAAACATTTTGCTAGCCAAGACCTTCAAAAATAACGGGCATAGGTTCTATGAGTATGGAGCTCCGCGACCGGGCCTTCGGCACGCGAGTGCTCCGCTATAATAGCTGACTAACTGGCTGGTTGAATGAATGATTTGCTGACTGTCTGACCTGGCTGGCTTGCTGGCTGGCTAGCTGATTGGCTAAATGATGCTAACTAATGGTATGAATGTGGAATGTGGACCCAGGATTAGGTTTAACGTCCTGGATGACAATTTGTAAATGGAATGGATTATTTAAATCAAGTTTCACCTGATTTGCTTGCTTTCGTACTTCTACGCCTGACTTAGTTTGTAAATTTCAGGGGTTTCAGTTTTATGTTTACGGACGCTAATTGTTTACGTGCAGTATTGCGCAAGCAATTTATGTTGCACCGCCATGTTTCGTCATGCCGGAGCGCTCGCGCAAAGGAGGCAATCTAAACTCATTAAGGGCTGGTAGCCGTTGCGTTAACTTTGCTAAGATTTAACTCGCTTGGATGGTCGGTGACCCCTACCTTTTTTGGCTAAATAATTTTCTTTTCTAAAAAAAAATAAACCAAAAAGGCAATGTAGGAAGTTAAAAATTTACTATTTTTCTTCCCAAGCAACATCGAATCCCACCAACTTGCGGCTGTTAGGGTTTGCAAATTAAACAATTAAAAATTAGGTTGATTTAATCTGCTTAATAGACTCACTCGTGTAAATTCGGTTTCAAGGACCTAAGTTTTTCAACTCGTTAAGTCATGAAATTCAAAACAGTGAAAGCATCCGTTTGTTTTGCAAAAGACTTAAAAAATTCCTTCTTTCTTAGTTCTTAGTCAAAAATACTCTTTGTTGAGCTACATACTTCTTCTTTTCTTTTCTTTTCTTTTCTTTTCTTTTCTTTTTAAAATAATACATTTTATATTTCATGCTGTCCTCATAATTCGTATGATTATTCTATATATTATTCTTATTCAGGAACCCTATAGTGCATAAGCCCCCGGCTTCTATATAGGCTTCCTTGTCACTACCACATTAAACATTTTGTAGTCTATCGTCTTAAGTTATTATAAATTTCTAGTGTGTTGTATTATTATTATAATTGTTATTGTTATTATTATTATTATTGTTATTATTATTATTATTATTATTATTATATACATATATATATTTTTTAATGTGGTTAATGGCAAAATAAATAAAATGGAAATGGAAAATTTGGCGTAGAAAGTCCCAATCTAGAAATTTATTTGCAATAATTTTAGACTAACATACATTGGGGCCATATCGAGTAAAGGAGACAGATTTTTTTAAAACCAGGGCGGCCTTTCAGATATCTTATCTGTCGGTGACCTATCTATTTTTTGCAGTTCTGACACGAGTTACTCGTTACCTAGCTATAGCAAAAGTTTTATAAAAAGATTGTTTGAAGATTTTTCGCGCGAACGTCCTTAAGGGTGACAGACGCACCTAACATAACCCTGTTGTCATTGTTTTAGAAAACACATGAATAAATTTTTCATTGGCCGGATGATACTGTAAAATTAGGCAAACGAGATCTGGCTGCTAATAAAATGTCAACAATTATTCGCCAAAGGTGAAGCGAATATTGATGGATATTCATATTCCAGCTAGCTAGATATTTACCAATATTCACTTCGCCTTCGCAAATAATTCTTTTAGCATCATTTCATATTCAATGGAGATATGGGAATTGAAAAATACTGTTTTAATTTCCCGTTTTATTTCCCTATAGCGGCAGAATGTATATTCGCCGCGCTATGCAGTTATTATAACGTGTAAAAAAATGCTAAGTGATATTATCTACCGTCTCTTTCCATGTCTTCGAAGAGGAAAAATAAGTTCATTAACATATTTCTTTTTTCTTTTAGATGTGGACGAGTGTTTTCCTGATCAAATATCTGATAAATATCGTCATCTTGCTCACAATTGTCACGCTGATGCCAACTGTTCAAACACCAAAGGATCATTCTACTGCACTTGTCTTAATGGTTATTCTGGTAATGGAGTGACTTGTATGGGTGAGTTTATCATTGAGGCGACTGAACGCTGCTTATCGTTGCTGCTGTTCAGCACACATCATTCAACTAACTCCTGATCCACGTCTAACACTGTGCACTAATTTATGCCTTCTAACTTAACCCTTTTCATTTAATTCTACTGCAAGTGTCTTTACAAGATATTCCAATGAGGAAGTCACGTGTGTTTAGTAAGTTATAAATAAGATCTGAACTTTTACGGTGAGTAGTATAGGGTGAACCGAATTAACAGTATTTTCGTGGGGGAACATATTAACGCCGATGACGTCATAAGCTATTATCTTATCTCATGAGTAAAATGCGGAGGAATCTCAATAACCTGCTGTCATGTTGTATTTTTAGCTTACCGACAGGTTTGTTTACCGGTTTGACAGGTTTTAGTTATTTTCAGAAGATGATGTCATATTTATTCATCAAAATCAGTTTGATTTATTTTTGGATCCATGATGTCACAGTTGTTTTGATTGGTTGACTGGAATTTGAAAGGCCATCATTAGCTGGCTCATTTTGACGAAGCGTTTTAGTTGGTTGCCGTATTTTTATTGTTTGAACAGCGTAAATAAAGGTTTATTAACTACCAAACGCCAACATTTTACTTATTCATATCAATAAAATCACTGAGCCGTTACGTAATTACGCAAGCTCCATATCTTGTCGCATAAATTATCCATGCAGAGAGGCATTGTGCTTACACAATAGAAAAGCTTTGTTTTCATTTCTCTGATTCTGGACGCCTTAATTTTGCATTTTAATTATGGCGCAAACAAAATTGAGAAAGCAAAACACGCCTATTTTTTTCAGGGCATGGAATGCTTTAGGTAAGAATGTTAAACATAACTTAAATCAGGGCGTGAATCTGTTGTGGAGTGGCTGTCCTTAAGAGAAACTGGCGCTGTTGATGATCGAGACCCATTAAGGTCTTAAAATACTACTTGAGACATAACTACGAAAAGAGTAAAGAGGAATAAGTTGCAGTCTTTTATACTATAATAAGAGGATGCTGAAAAATAATTGTTGGTGGTGGTGGTGGTGAAAACATTAGAATATTTGGTGGCGCTGGTGGTAGATAATTTACCAACCACTATACAACAGCCTACAGTAGTAACAGCGGTGACAACCTCTACTCCTTCAAATCCATTTATCACGAGACCCTCTCCAAATCTAGCGGTCACCATACGAGAACCTACCACAGTGACCACAACACCATTACTCTTAAATCCATCGATCTTGACCCCTCCTCCCCACGGTGGCGAATCCAATTTGTTAATTACTTGGATGTTCATGAAGATAAGCAGAAAAGGTGAACTCGGCGTTGCAGAAATTTGATTGAACCTTACAAGTATTCAAAGGATCAAGAAGACTGATTCGACTGTAATGACTTTTGTAGATTTTGAGAGATTGAAATAAATTATTTAAGTGCACTATTTATGCGTCAAGAATCAGTGAACGGGAGACAAAGCTTTTCTATTGTGTAAGAACAATGCTTGCCTACAATGTATAATTTATGTGGTAAGAACTTAAAGCGTGCGTAAATTACGTAACGGTTTAGTGGATCCTTGATATAGAATACGAAATGAGTCGGTTCTTGGTAACCTTTATTTATGCTGTTCAAACAATAAACCAATCAAAACAATTTGGCATCATAGATCCCAAAATAAATCAAACTGGTCAAACAGGACATGAGGAATTAATATGACATCATTTTATAAAATAACTAAAACCTGTCAAACCGGTAAACAAACCTGTTGGTAAGCTGAAAATATACCATGACATCATATCATTTTAATGTATTCCACAGCAAGGTAATCAGATTCCATCGCATTTTATTTATAAGATAGACAATAAATTATGACGTCATCGACGTTAATAAATTACCCGGAAATTAATGAGATTCCTCCGCAAAAGTACGGCTAATTCGGTGTGTCCTTTGCTACTACGGTGTGCATGGCTTTGAAGTCTTTTACTATATGATTACACTAACGTTAACTCCTAACTCCTGATCTATTTTTAATCACAATTACTATATTACTGTACTTGGAAAGAATACTTAACAATTTTTATATAACAAAAGTCGCAATACGACTGGCCCCCATACTATCATTGACGATGGCTTCAAACAAATTCTCAGAATTGGGCCTTCAAAAAGGCGCTGGTGTAGAGGTATCCTTTATTAAAGCGTTCGTCAATGATCGTATGGAAACCAGGTTGAAACTTAATTAAAACTTTAACTTATATAATCCTATTTTATTGTACAACATATTTAACAACTGTATTCCTGTATATTTCCTGTATATTTCTATACATAAGTTCATCCAAAAAAGATAATGTGCCAATTCAATAAAATATCGATACCGCGTTTTCAGACATAGAAGAATGTGCTATAAATACAGACAACTGTAATGCTGATGCTAACTGCACGAACACCAAGGGATCATTTTTTTGCACTTGTCACCATGGTTACTCAGGAGATGGAGTCAAGTGTGTGGGTAGGTTTTGTTATTCTTTTTGGTCTTGAAGGATTTTTTTCTAGGATTGAGACAGTTTGAACTTCAGCCACCTCCTCTGGTCTCTCACGGAAGTAAGCGACGAGAGGAGGCGGCTGAAATTCAGACTATGCAATTAACACAAAATTGACCTCTACCTTGCCTGATAGGTGGATATTGTTTTTCAAAGGAGGAATTATTCATAAGAAGACTTTTAAGAAGTCTTATGTATTGATTTACGTTTCATATTTTTCATCTGGATAGACAAATTCGGCTAACGCATTGTTGTATCAAATTCAAACCTTTTGGGATTAGAACTCTTTTTCGTCATATATTTCCATATCAATGAAGCATCGACATGGAAATTATATGGAAATATTGTGAACAAAGGATATTATTTCCAGAAGGTTTGAATTGGGTACAACAGTGTGTTCGCCGAATTTGTCTATTATAAGTAGTCTATGTACAACATTCTATTGGTCTTCTTCCAGATGTGGACGAGTGTTATCCTGATCAGATATCTCATAAATATCATCATCTTGCTCACAAGTGCCACATCGATGCCAACTGCACCAACACTAAGGGATCGTTCTATTGCACGTGTCATACGGGATATTCTGGAGATGGCGTCGATTGTGTTGGTAACTTGACAACTTCTAGAAAATATAAAATAGACAGAAAACGCAATTTGGTGATTGAACACCACAACAAACGAGACAAAGTAAATGGTTTGAACCCAGGAGTATCAGTAGTCTGTCGAGTGTAATCGCCGTGTTAGTATAGTTCTGAAAAGAACTGTTGTTGTCGACCTTGACAGACGTTTCGACAACCTGAGCGGAAGTCATCTTCAAGCTAGTCATTTGAATTGTGAATCGTCAGTTGATGTTGTATATGTTTGGTTATAGCCGTCATTGGTCAGTTTAGCCATGATGTTACTGGCTGTAGAGACTCAAGTCAGTGATTGGTGCGTTTCGATCCGTATATTGTTAGTGTAATTTCTGTAGTCGTATTGTTAGTCAAATTTGTCGATGAGTTAGTCTATTGTTGTCTGTTTTGTGGACAAGTCGTTTTTAGGCCGCAGGTAGCTGTTGGCATCGGTTAAGTGGTGTCTCTTCTAAGTAACTAACTTTTTAGAGTGAGTCGTTTGTAGTAGTCCGTGCTGTAAGTAACGCATTCGGCAGAGTCCCAGTTAATTCTGTGATTCGTGTGTGATTGTTGGCATCACCATATTTTGTCGCCCGTTTGTGTTCAGTCAGTCGTATGTTCAGATTTCTGCTAGTCTCACCGATGTAAGAGGCCTCGCCCTGGCAGTCGCAGCATTTGACCTTGTATACTGCTCCTTGTCTGTCGTTAGGTTCGTCCTTGTCTTTAACGTTTGTGAGAAGTTGTCGTAAAGTTGTCGTAAAGTAGTAATCGGTAGTAATAGGTTCGTTGTTTTTGTAAACGTTGCGTTTAACAAAGTCTGGGTTGTAGTTGTTCTTACTGAAAACGTTGTCAAGGTACTTGGTTTCGTCAGTTAAGCTGTCAGGTGAGACATAACTTGCTATCATTAGAGCCGTTCTCAATATAACATATTACTAACACTCCAATAATCCTTACAAGTACAGAATAGTTATTATTTTAATTCCACCTTTGCTATGTTGATGTTAAATAATGAATCGCTTTAAAGTAGTTAACATTTGTTTTAATGTTTTATTAGATGTGAACGAGTGTTTAATATCTAATGAATATCGTCATCTTGCTCACAACTGTCACGCTGATGCCAACTGTACCAACACCAAGGGATCATACCACTGCCTGTGTCATACGGGATACTCTGGAGATGGAGTCACGTGTGTTGGTATGTTCTTTAGAGTCTTAAATTGGATTTCAAGTATTCCCCCTAACAAGTAACTATGGCAATCTCTATGGTGTTCTACGTGTGAATTATAAAAATAAACGTTCGTTACAATTGAACAAATGCCATCAATTGCCGTTTTCACACTGAGACGCATTATGCGTCTCAATGTGAAATACAATACAATAGTTCTATTCCTACACGATACAAATTAAAGCGATGTCAATTGAGGGGTCGTGGCATCGCATATGCAACAGATGGTAAATTGGACGGTCTTAACTTTAGACGGATAATTCAGAGTCTGATTTTATCCCTCTGTTTATCCGTCTATTTAGACGGAGTTCGAAGACTGGAATATCCGTCTAACTTGAATTTACTACGAGTAACATTGGATGAGTTTACCCATCTCGAACTCACACTAGGACAAATAATTCCTCAGAAGGATTATCCGTCTGTATAGTGTGAAAACGGCCAATGCTTCAAATGTTTCTTAATATGCTTGCAGATATCGACGAATGTAGTCCATCCAGATTATCTTCTGAGAACCAACAATTAGCTCACATTTGCCACGATGATGCTAACTGTACAAACACAAATGGCTCTTATTACTGTACATGCATGGTGGGCTACACTGGAGGGGGGATTTCCTGTCAAGGTAACGAATACGGATCTTTAGCTATCATTTGTTCGACTAGCCGTTAATGTTGCGATGACCGAGTGAAACATGGCGAAACGTTTGCGATATTTAACATTTCTTGATCTCAAAAGTAGACTTCTCATAGCGTTTAAATGAAATGTTAAAAATATAAATCCTTTCGGACAAAGTGGAGAAAAATATTTACATACGAGGTTAGTGAGTAATTACAAAGCAGTTATAGATAAGGCCACTAGAGAAGCTTGAGGATGCTGATGATATTACGCTCCTGTTAAGGAGTAGCTAGCTTGACTGGTCAACAAAGATCAAAATCAAAAGTCATCGCGGTCCTTATTTATGGGTGTGCACAAATGTCTACAGAAGATCTTTAAAATTTACTGGCCGATGCGAGTATCAAATTACGAAATACTGAGAAGAACAGGAGTCGAGAAGATACTATGAACAGCAGCGATGGAGATGGATTGGGCATGTTCTACGAATGGAGTCAGACGGAAACCCATACGTAGCATTCCGGTCGAGAATGAAAGTTACCTGGAGGCGGACTATTTTAAAAGAAAGTGAGGAGATGATGTTTTCAGTTCTGGGGCGAAGCGGTAGTAGGGCCAAAAAATGTCATTATGTACAGATTAGTTTACTCGTCTCAAATCGCTAAAGAAACTTAAGGGATAGTCACTTCATTGAGGGTTTACATTCTAAATTTTGTCTTGATTCCAATTCTGTTAATTCTCATTACAGAAAGAAACGCATCCAGAATGATTTAAGCGCATAAATGCGTTGAAACTATACCAGTTCGCCAGATGAATATTGTTTGAGCCGGTTAAAAATACGATTTTCTTTCAAATAACCCTTAAAGATTTTGTTGTATCAAAGCATAGTTATAAATGTTTTTGTATTTTTTAGATATTAATGAGTGCTCTGCTGGAACCCACAACTGTCACGCTGATGCCAACTGTACCAACACCAAAGGATCATTCTACTGTACGTGCCATACGGGATACTCTGGAGATGGAGTCACGTGTATTGGTAAGTGCCACGAGTTACAATCGTTATGATTTTTAAAAACTGACTTCCTTTGCAACATAGAGGTGTTCATTATTTACATTATTTGTTAATGTATTAAAGTACAAGAAATTAATTACTTGGCAACTGGTTTAACTTACAGTTATCGGTCCTTTTGACAGTTTTGGGCGACTGCTATACTACCCTTAGGTCCAACTTTGGTCTCTTTTCCCTTGCTTTACGTCTTTTCCCATCCTAGATATTAATGAATGCCATGCAGACGGTTTGGCTCTTGAACACTATGATGGCTATTCACACAACTGTCACGCTGATGCCAACTGTACCAACACCAAAGGATCATTCCACTGCACGTGTCATACGGGTTACTCTGGAGATGGAGTTACGTGTGTAGGTACGGAATATGCTCACAACGAAGTACGTTTTCTCTCCTCTTACTTAGGGACACATTCGTTTAATATGCCAATCCTTTTTTATAGATGTAGACGAATGTTTCAGTCATCAGATATCTGATGAGAATCTTCATCTTGCTCACAACTGTCATGCAGATGCCAATTGTACCAACACCAAAGGATCATTCTACTGCAAGTGTCTTAACGGGTATTCTGGTAATGGGGTGACTTGTGTGGGTGAGTAGATCATTGGATAATTACTGAGGTAGAAGATCGATCCTGCTACTGCTGCTTAACTCATCTCATGCAACTAACTCCTGATCCAATCTAATATAACTAATCGTACGCTTCATACGCTACACTACTGCAATTGAATTGTTTGCTTGTCTTATACTATCTAGCACTATTAATCTATTACATACCGATATTAATCCAGCCTAATGCCTTTTCTTTCATTCTGTACCTCCTTTTTTCAGGTAAATTAATGGCAGTTTTATATATTATTTTGTTTTGTTTTCTTCGTCGGCTACCATAAAAATAGAGAAATGTTATGGCAAAGTTTAAGTTCTACTAAATGTATATTCCCTGAAAGATATCGAGGAATGTGTCACAGACATTGACAACTGTCACGCTGATGCCAACTGCACCAACACCAAAGGATCATTCTACTGTACTTGTCACCAAGGCTACTCAGGAGATGGAGTCACGTGCAATGGTGAGTACAACGAGTAGAATCTTTTGTTTTCATCAAATCGAGCCAAATAGATTCTCAACTATTATTTTTTTCAGATGTGGACGAGTGTCTTCCTGACCAGATATCTGACGAATACCATCATCTTGTTAACAATTGTCACGCTGACGCTAACTGCACCAACACCAAAGGATCATTCTACTGCACGTGTCATACGGGATACTCTGGAGATGGAGACACGTGTGTTGGTAAACTGAATGTACAATTCAAAGGGGACAGACCTCAAATAAATGTGGCTTCTAAATGTATCTGAATTTCGTGACTGTTCATCAGTAGGATGCCCAAAATGTGTGTAATTCCCCAATTGGTTTCGTCTCCATTAAATATATACAATGTATACATCTTTCCGTTAAGATATCGATGATCGAGCTTTGCATACACACCGGGGACTAATTCCGTGTCGACATTTCACCACCCTTTCAATACTCAATACTAAGCAAAATGATCAGTTGGCCCTATGATTTTCTTTCAGATATCGATGAGTGTTTCCCTGGACAGATGTCTCGTGAATATTTTCATCTTGTTCATAACTGCCATACTGAAGCCAACTGTTCCAATACTAAGGGCTCTTTTTACTGCACGTGTCACACGGGATACTCTGGAGATGGAATCTTTTGTGAAGGTATGATCCGTTAACTGTAAGCATTTAAAGATCATGGCCATGTATGTTTTTGTTGCTGTTGAATTTCTCGTTTTCTCTAGGTAAATATAAGTATTTCTGTTAAATGTTAAGCTTTCTTTCAAATTAAATTTGTCATTCAGATATCAACGAATGCGACCAATCAGGATTATCATCGGAGCATCAGCACCTGAAGCACATTTGTCATAAGGACGCCAACTGCACCAACACTAAAGGATCGTACAATTGTGGCTGTCAGGAGGGTTATGTGGGAAATGGAAGAGAATGCAGGGGTACCGTTTTGTTAGAATCCATTTCAAATCCATCATCAAATAGATTTCATTGTGTTATGTCAACTAACTTTGATCATACTTAACTTTTAGACATAGATGAATGTACATCTGGAAATCACAACTGTCATGTTGATGCCAACTGTACCAACACCGAAGGATCATTCTACTGCACATGTCATACGGGATACTCTGGAGATGGTGTCACGTGTGAAGGTAGTACTTTTAGATGTTCTTCAAGTTTGGATCTGCCATCGTATCCGTGTCAACGTACTATACTCCTTTTTATTTAGACATCAGTGAATGCCATGTGGAAGCGCTGGCCAGTAATCACAGCCATTACTCCCACAACTGTCACGCTGATGCCAACTGTACCAACACCAAAGGATCATTCTACTGCACGTGTCATACGGGATACTCTGGAGATGGATTTATTTGCACTGGTAACAATAACGTTTTGGATTTTTCGAGTATTGGGTGTTAACTAAATTAAATATATATTGCATGATATGAAGCGATAAAGATGAGAGTTGCTGCGGACCCTGGGAATATACTAGGTATTTGTCGAGGTAAATCAATATTTTATGTTCACAGCTTCGTTTCTTGCTATTTTACACCCAGTAAGCGTTTTATACCCTATTCCGTGTTTTATACTCAGTCCGTAGTCCGCAGTCCGCAGTCCATGTTTTATACTGACTGGCCCGCGCCCGTGAATTGTCAGCGGAAGCGGAACACCGACAAGGCATCTTCGGTATAGTGTTCGAGTTCAAGGGCGGTATATTGCTATTGATTTAATCTGTTCACGTGCTCATATCGTTGATTAATGATAATGAAATATATTATATGGCAAACTAGTAGTCCATGATGAAAAGGAGCATTATGATTGGTTCTGTGAGTGGTCCAATACGAACAGATGGGCCGCTCACGAACTCATTTCGCCGAATTCCTTTTTATGAAACACTGAACAAACGAAAACTGTTTTCTATTTAGTAGAATCATTTTTCCTTACGTCTGGTGGACAATTTCGGTTCAACATTTCGCAAAGCGGTCTGAAACATGCAAGTATAGTCTTAACGTCCTTAACTTTCGCGCGTGTGTTTGCCGAGTATTGACGCATTAATACGTCAACAATTTTTTAATAAAAACTTTATTCAACTAGCTTGTTCTGTCCGTATTGGGGAAAATTGGTCTCGTTTAAGACCTCGACCAATTTTTCCCCAATATGGGCCGAACGCTTGTTCAATAACCTCTATATATCAAAGTAAGGTGATTTATATGTTTTGTTTATTCATGACAGATGTAAATGAATGTTTCCCGGATGAATTATCACCAATATATGCTAATCTACGACACAACTGCCATGACGACGCTAACTGCTCTAATACCAACGGGTCGTTCTACTGCACATGTCTCACTGGGTATTTTGGCAATGGCGTGTCTTGTATAGGTATGAAGCATGTAAAAATGAAAACTGAACGTTGATAAACACGTCTAATGTACTGATCCATAACCAATAACTAAATAATATGTTCATTTTAACATTTCTAACTATTAACCTTCTAATAATTATAATACTATCGTTGCTCCTCTTCATGCCGTTAGTAGGTACTTTCTAGGTTCTTTTCTTTTTTTTTGTTATAGATATTGAGGAGTGTCACACGGGTATTGACAACTGTCACGCTGATGCGAACTGTACCAACACCAAAGGATCATTCTACTGCACGTGTCTTAATGGATACTCTGGAGATGGCGTGCTGTGTTCAGGTACATACATATCTCTAGTCTTAAAACACTGTACATCAGTGTTGGAGCCTGAGATTACTTCGAACCTTTTAAAGCACGCCAAGATGGCAAAATTAAACAAGAGTAGTAACACATTGACAGAGAAATGCAAATGTGGTCATAAATGCTGGAACTTTCCGTCTGACAGCAGTGTATACTGCTTTCCATGGTATAAACGTAGAAAATGTCGGCTATGTCAACGCCTGTTTTCTGTAAATGTGTTTCAGATGTTAACGAGTGTACTGTTGGAACGCACAACTGCCATGCTGATTCCAACTGTTCAAACACAAAGGGTTCCTTTAACTGCACTTGCTTAACTGGTTACTCGGGAGATGGAGTTAGCTGCGTTGGTATGTGTGCAAAATATGGCTACCATTGTATGTTTTTTTACAAAGCACATTCACCATCTTTCACGCTGGCCACACGGGGGAGAATGTAAAGATTATGCAAATAAACTACAACGTCAAAATATTGATAATAGTTAAACTTTGAAAAACGTAGCGAAGGACAAGAGGATTGAAAAAAGTTAACAATTTTTTTTTAAATTTACATTTTAATAAGCAATAATTTATATGGTTTTGAACAAAGGAAACACAAACGAAAATAAACGAGAATCAGAACCACCTTTAAGGGGATTATAGTTGAATTTGAATAAAATAGTAAGAGTTTGAAAGAAAGGATAGAAAAAGGGAAAATTTACAAAACGTGACATTACCTTGATCTACAGGCTTAGTGGACATATAAGATTGCTTGAAACGTTAATGGAGATAAATCCTTAAAACCGATCAAGTAGCGCAAAAGTGGCATATCATTATGATCGCCCCTTAAGCCACATTCTCGACTGTTTTCAGATATAGATGAATGTTTTCCTGGTGGTATTTCCAAGGAATACATACATCTCGTTCATGACTGCCACAACGACGCCAACTGCTCCAACACAAAAGGCTCCTTTTCTTGCACATGCCATACGGGATACTCTGGAAATGGAGTCATTTGTGAAGGTAAGATACGTTGAATACAAACGTTTAAAGGTCGTGGCGGCTACCTATTTGTAATAATAGTAATAGTAGTAATAGTAACTTTATTTAACGTCGAAAACGTGGGGAGTGGTTGCCCAAGTCTCCCCAGCAGAGGCTAATGTTAAAAACGCTCGACCAGAAAAAAAAATAACAAAAACATCCAGAATTAAATATAGACAATTCCTAAATAACAACTAATCCTAATATTAAAAATATAAACTATTACTAAAAGTACGAAAAGATATATATAAATACAGACTAGATTATATACAGTTCAAGCACTGGCACCATGTGAACTTTACAGTATTCAAATGAGAGAGAAATTGTGCCAATGTGGTCGAGGATTTGGTGAAAGCTGGTAACTGGTCCCACATGCATATGTGAGCTATCATATACAGTTGTGCATGACTAGGCTGTTATATGAAGGCTGCACAACATTTAAGCCACTGCCACGTAAATTATATTTAGTTAACCTAGGGGTAAAAAAACTGGGAAATATAATTTGGGCCATCCATCTTAAAAAATAGAATGAGCGATTGGACGATGAGTCTTTGCTCAGGCGTGTCCATAACAGCCATAGATAGGCAAAGATCATAGGTAGCCGAATTACCTAGATTCAGTAACGACTTAATCGCATTCGCCACTTTAGAAACGAGAAGGAAACTGGGCCGAGTGAACATTCGTAACGACTTCTGGGATCGTTACAGGGGACGCTTCTTTTGTCTCTGTCCCCAGTAACAGTCCCAGAAGTCGTTGCGAAAGTTCACTCGGCCCAGTTTCCTTCGGGTTTCTAAAGTGGCGAATAGCGATTGGTACATTCGAAAATACTTGAAAAACTGATGTATAAAAGACTAATGGACTATGTAGATAGAAATAAAATCTTATCTGATCATCAATATGGATTTTGAAGTGAAAGCTCTACCAATTATGCAATAATTGAACTTGTCGATAAAATAACACAAGGGATTGAAAATAACCAGCTCACTGTTGGTATATTTCTTGATTTATCAAAGGCGTTTGACATAGTAAATCATGGAATTCTTCTTAAGAAACTCTATTTCTATGGTATACGCGGAAATTTTCATGCATGGATAAAAGCTAACCTTACAAAGAAAACAAATTGTTAAAGATAATCAAATCAGATCAACAGAAATGGCATTTACATGTGGGATCCCACAAGGATCTATTCTTGGACCATTACTTTTTCTAATTTATATTTATGACCTAAATCGCTCTACCAACAAATTATCTGCTATAATATTTGCGGATGATACTAATCTGTTTTGCTCAGGTGAAGACATTAATGAACTCGAGTCTAATATAAATGCGGAGTTAGTTTATGTTCAAGAATGGTTAACACTAAATCAACTTACACTCAATATTAAAAAATCTAATTTCATAATATTTAGATAACAAAAGAAACAATTAATTAAATCACTGGTTCTTAAACTTGACGACAAGGAGGTTCAGAGAGTAGATGAAACTAAATTCTTAGGAATTATAATTGACCAACACTTAACATGGAAGAACCATATTGATTGTATCACTAAGAAGATTATAAAAACTACCGGTATGCTATGTAGAATTCGCTTCTATGTCAGTCAAACACTCTAAAAAATGTTATATAATAGTTTAATTTACGCCTACCTACATTACGGAAATATTGTCTGGGCAAATAATTACCCCACACAAGGCTGATGAAATTATCGAAATGACAAAAAAGGCACTACGTATTATAACATTCTCGCCATATACCGCATCATCTCTTCCTCTTTTTAAAAAGATGGGTCTCTTAAATATACACCAAATTAATGACCTACTAATCGGATCTTTCTGTTTTAGTCTTATCAGTAAATCATTACCCACCTATTTCAGTGACCTCTGCTTAAAAAACACTCAAGTCCATGGTTATGATACCAGGAACTCAAAACATCTACATAAGGTTTTTAACCGAACTAACTATGGAAAATACTCATTAAGAAGTAATATAGTTGATATATGGAACAGAACTAGTCTAGGAATAAAACGTTCTTTGTCTATACATGCTTTAAAAAAGAAAATGAAGCAATTCCTTACTTTATCATGATTATGATATGGGCATGAACTTGCATAGTTTTATCTGCACTTGTAATTATAACTGTTATTTGTACACCAGACCTGATATCCTGATTAATTTAGCTTAAATAATGTAATTTGAATCAAAGGGGGACTACTTTGTACAAGCCCGTTTAGGGTTTCTTTAAACTTCCTCCCGACTACCATGTAAATTGTGATATGTACTTATTATGTTATACAAAATTGTGGGAAATAAATAAACATAAACATAAACATGATGCTATTTTTCAAAGTTTTCAATATTCCCAGAAGCAGTGCGGAACAATATTCAAGATACGGTAAAACGTAGGCTTTGTTAAGAGAGATCATAACGTTTGAGGGAACTAAAGCGTTTAATCCTATCTTAGCATAACCTTTTTCAGCATAATTGTAATGTGGGGCTTAAAAGACAGATCCGGTCCAATATTAACCTAAAATTTTGAGAGTCGTCTTAGTTTCGATGGTCCTGTCGCCAACTAAAAGATTAGATGTGAACTGGGATTTACCTAGTGTCACTGTCTGAGTCTTAGTAGCGTTAACTTGCAAATAGTTCGCAATGAACCAATGGGTTAAATTCTGTATGTCTTGATTCAGGGTGGATTCAAATACAACGTGGCACTCATGAGCTGCATATTGCTTCGTATCATCAGCATACAAACGTAAAGAGGAAGATCCAGCTGAGTAATTAACATCATTCACAAACGCAATCAGACTGTGAAAGGATAGTTCATGCTTTCATTACATCCAAACTCGATTATTGCAACGCTATTCTTTATGGGCTTCCTAAACCACAACTAGATAAGTTACAACGTGTGCAAAACACTGCAGCAAGACTGTTAACTAGATCTAAGAAACATGAACATATCACCCCAAAACGTCGTAACTTGCACTGGCTTCCGATTCACCAGCGTTTTTGTTTGTAAAATACTCTGAACTAATTTCTCGGTACCAGCCAACAAGATCTTTAAGGTCTTCTAGCTGTTAATACTTGTCGGTTACCAAATGTTTAACTAAATCATAGGGACGGAGAGATCTGTTTCTGTTGCCTCCGCCATGTTATGGAACTCGCTTCCTTTACACCTTTGCAACTGTAAATCTGCTAACATTTTTAAAACACAACTTAAAACTTATCTTTTCAAGTTGTGATTTTTAATTTTATTGTTCTTGCATATTATTGTTACAGTATTATAGTAGCGTTACAGTTTATAGTTTATAGTTTTCTTTTTGTTGGATTTTTAGGTTTTATGTTAGGTTACTGTAAGAGCATTGAGACTTTGTGAAATGTTCTAAATTTATATTATTTATTATAATTATGTTATCTGAAAAGATCGGTGTGAACACGCTGTATAACAGATCATATTTCAGCTTCTCAAACACCTTAGGTATTGCTGACAAGACACTAACAGGACGATAGTTCGTCTTAGATATTTCGTCATATCTTTCTTCTAAACAAGAGTAACGTTACTAAGTTTCCGCTGACAGGGGCACTCGCCTACGTCAATACAATAGTTAAATAAACAGTATCGGTTTATTTCTTACTTACATGTTCTGGTTTATGAAGACGCTTAACAATTTCGAGTGCAGTCAGTTGAAAACCTATGAAACCAGAAGTGTGTTTCTACCTTCATCCACGTTTTCTCTTCATTGAGCAACACGATCCAGGATTCTTTGGTATTCAAGTGGTTATTTCTTGACTTTATTTAGGAGCTTTCTTATATTTTCCTTCTTCCAGACATCAACGAGTGTCTTCCTGGAGAATTATCTTCCGACTATCAGCACTTGGCTCACATTTGCCATGACGACGCAAATTGCACAAACACTAAAGGATCATACTATTGTGGCTGTTTGGTGGGTTATTCAGGAGATGGAGTTACTTGCGAAGGTATTAAACTACTCACCATATTTCATTCATTCAGTTATATTTCCAACCTGTAACAAGAACTGAAAAGGTAAATCAAATTGTATTGTGGATTATCAGTCGCGGCTTACGCCGCCAAAATTTTGCCATCGCGCGCGGACAATACCGCCGACCAGCTACGCAGGCTAGAGAATATAAACCTTGCTACGTTTATTTGAATTCCAGATATAGATGAATGTTCCTCTGGTGACATTTCTGAAAACTATCGTCATCTTGCTCACAACTGTCACACTGATGCAAATTGCACAAACACCAAAGGATCATTCTTCTGCACATGCAAGAATGGATTCTCTGGCAACGGGGTGACATGCGTCGGTAAGTTTTTTAACATTAGGTGCGGTTACACGGGGCCGTTTTACCGTGGTAAATGACCCTTTCACCACGGGAAACTGCATTTAGTGAGTGTGACCGACATTTCCAGAGGTAAATTTCCCGTGGTAAATATCCATGGATACATAAAAAAGATCACACGAAGCGCCCATTCCATTTGGTGTTTTGATGCCCAAGGTACAAGAGCCAATCACGATGCTCTGTTTGACATCAACACTTAACCGCAAAGGAAAAGTGATTCACTGAATTGCGTGACATTTTTTTACCTTGGCAATCACAAATCGCGTGTAACCGCTGGTCAACACGGTATACTAAACCCAAGTGTGATGCACCGCGGTATGATCTACCATGGGAAATGCCATTTACCATGGTGTGTGTAACCGCACCTATTGTATTTTTGTCAGATTTCTTGAGTTGTTTTAAAACTTATAAACCTCTAGAGAAGAACGCAAGAAAAGAAGGCTGGAAAGTAGCAATATACCACCATTGCGGTAAATCACTAAGTACTCATCGTTATTACTTAACAATCGCTTTTCAGATATCAACGAGTGCCAATCGGATGATTTGGCATCAATCCACAGCCACTACGCTCATAACTGTCACAGCGACGCTAAATGCAACAACACTAATGGATCTTTCTTCTGTACATGCCATAAGGGATACTCTGGGGATGGAGTAATTTGTCAAGGTATCGATACAAGGAACATCATTTACAAATGTTCATTGGTGTTTTTCTCCTATACGCACTGTTTAACACACTGATTAGCTCTGATTAGCTCTGTGTCTATCCTTCAATTTACTAGACGTGAACGAATGTTACCCAAGTGAAATTTCAGATGAGTACAAGTATCTTTCTCACTACTGCCACGATGACGCCAACTGTACCAACACCAAAGGATCATTCCACTGTACGTGTCTTCACGGATATTCAGGAGATGGAGTCACGTGCATCGGTGAGGATCCACACAAAACATTTTAAAGAGTTTAAAGAGACAGTGCTCCTGCTGATGTATCGAGTTTTCAAGAGTATGGTCATGAGCTTGCTCTAAGCTTACTTTATTGTTTTGAAATAGGAAGAAAAAAATCGCCAAAAGTAAAGACAGCAAAATAACGGCACAAAAACTCAAAGTTGCAGCAGACCACCTTTTACGAAATCAAATTTAACGAGCTGTTATCCACGTCCATCATCCAATCCTGTACTTTATTTTTTGTTCTATAGAATCGTTTTATCCAAATCAATTGTATATTTGGTGGCATTTGACCATAGAACACGAACATTAGGTAGCGAAATTTCGGTATTTCGGCGGGACACTGCCCCTTTAAAAATATTTTAATGATCATTTTACTGTGATAGATGATTCTAAAGTACCTGTATCAGATCAATACACCTGATGCCAAGTGGATAGAGAATCGGTGTTGCATCATGCAAAATGCCACGTTCTCTCGACGTGAACATTCCACCTTACAATGGGTTTCAAGAACGTATAAATTCGCCATCTCGGTATGGACATTCAAGTTTGCAGGCGGCGAAATGCTAATCTGGAGTAACCACAAATTGTAAACATCAACACTAAAAATACATGTTCCTTATATATTAATAACTTGGTATTAGAGCAGTTTTCAATTAAGTGTCGAAAGTAATTACATAATTGCTTTGGTTTTGCATTGCTACGCTTTGTGATTGGCTAAAATATCTCGCGCCACTTTCTCGACCAATCAGAAGTAAAACCAAAACCAATCGTGACTTGCTCGCACGCGTTTGCCCGCGCTTGGCGCCGCCGACATGTAATTGCTTCGAGCTCTGATAGGTTCATTGGATTGTTTACGAATGCTGTGATTAGTCAGAGTAATTACTTTGGTTTTGGTTTTACGACACTCAATTGAAAGCTGCTCTATTCAGAGTGATTGTTAAGTTGTAATGGCGTGGGCATTTTGTTTTGTATTCTTAAGACATTGAAGAGTGCCAAATGGATGTAGATAACTGCCATACCGACGCCAACTGTACCAACACCAAAGGATCATTCTACTGCATGTGTCATACGGGATTCTCTGGAGATGGAGTCACTTGTGTTGGTATGGATGCAATTAGAGTACATTGTTTAAGTATGTGAGGATATTTTTCTCGCAATCGTTTTGCACCACAAAGGCACAGAAAAGAGAGAGCTTTGAAACATCTGTCGTACTTTTGTCGGCAATCTCAATAATTAACTCTTTATATGTTTCTTTTCTATTTCTTAATGTGTTGTTTTAGATATAAATGAATGCAATTCGGATGCCTTGTCTGACAATCACACACTTTATGCAAATAACTGTCATGATGATAGCAATTGTACAAACACCAAAGGATCATTCTTCTGCACGTGTCACAATGGTTATTCTGGAGATGGAGTCAGTTGTGTCGGTGAGCCGTCGTTTGTTTAAAAACATCCTAAATTATTTCAATTCGTCTTTATGAACTAATTAATTGCCTTTATGTTACTACTCGAAAGGGAACTGAAAGTGAATGGGTTTACAAGTTACAAAAGTGTTTTGCGTGCCGGGGCGAGCTCGGTTTGATGAAATGAACACAACAACCCCGTTTGGGATTAATTTGCCACGGATGTGGCCTTTATTTCTAATTTAACAATAATCACTCATCCGTTTACGGAATGAAGTGTTAACAAGAATAACTTCCAATCATCAAAGGTGGGGACAGATAAAACGCCAACGCGAATAGACATTAAACTTCATTACAAGAAATAAAAAGATAGGCCGCTGTCAAGGAGGTGATGGGGGCGGGAGGAGGGTTTGTGCTTTTAGGAAGATTCGCAAATCGGAAGTTTACCCCAAGGCGGCTAAGAGCAAAGAGAGGACCTCTTATTGAAAACCAACCTTTTTATGGGAATCCGGATACCCATACAAGCACCCATTGTCCTCCGCTGGCCGGACACCTCTGACAATGACCCTTTCTTGTCTCACATAAACCTAATTATTCGTTTCTCATAATTATTGGTATTTTATGTTACTACTCGAAAGGGAACTGAAAGTGAATGGGTTTACAAGTTACAAAAGTGTTTTGCGTGCCGGGGCGAGCTCGGTTTGATGAAATGAACACAACAACCCCGTTTGGGATTAATTTGCCACGGATGTGGCCTTTATTTCTAATTTAACAATAATCACTCATCCGTTTACGGAATGAAGTGTTAACAAGAATAACTTCCAATCATCAAAGGTGGGGACAGATAAAACGCCAAACGTCACATTACGTCCGGGGGTGGAGGACTGCGCTTTATAACCTGGCAAACCCCAATAATTTTGACACCAAACTCATGGTGTAGAAGGTGAGTTAATTCCTCCAGTGAGGAGCCAAGAGTTTCGGGTCGCAAAAAGGTGAGATCGTTCGTACCCAACTCAATAATGACGATGTCGGGATTAGTACGACGTACAAATTCCAGGTCGAATTTTTTAACTTTAGCAACAGTCCTTCCCCCGACCCCGTAAAAAGTAACGTTTGCTACATCGCCTAATGCCAAATCGATCGAGTAATCCCCAGAATTGGAAAGATGGGACTGCAAACGTCGCACGAACGAATGACCGAGGATGAGAACACGTGGTGGAGACATAATTATACAAATTGAGTAAACGGTCAAAATAGACAACAAATAGAACTACACTCGAGAGCGCTTAAGTAACATAAAGACCAATAATACCAAAAATTAGAGCCACTTGCCTGGTTTGTGCTTGGCAGTTTTGTGCTTTTAGGAAGATTCGCAAATCGGAAGTTTACCCCAAGGCGGCTAGGAGCAAAGAGAGGACCTCTTATTGAAAACCAACCTTTTTATGGGAATCCGGATACCCATACAAGCACCCATTGTCCTCCGCTGGCCGGACACCTCTGACAATGACCCTTTCTTGTCTCACATAAACCTAATTATTCGTTTCTCATAATTATTGGTATTTTATTATTTTTATAGACGTTAACGAGTGCGAACCTGATGGCATCAGTGATTACTACAAATATTTGGCCCATAACTGCCACAATGATTCTATTTGCAACAATACAAAGGGTTCGTTTTACTGCACGTGTCTTTTAGGATATAGTGGAGATGGAGTCCTGTGTAGCGGTAAGTTGAAACCCAAAAATAAGATCTAAAAATGACTAGAAAAATATTATTCTCGTCTGGGATATAAATTATTTATGTTCATTTCCAGATATCGATGAATTATTTATGTTCATTTCCAGATATCGATGAATGTGGCACAAATACTGACAACTGTCACGCTGATGCCAACTGTACCAACACCAAAGGATCATTTTACTGCACATGTCATACGGGGTACTCTGGAGATGGTATGATTTGCGAAGGTATGAAGTGTTTAGTTACAAAGAGATGACTTATGATGTCTTGTGCATAATGTTCCCAGTTTATTTAAAGTGTTTATGACAGATATTTTTTATTTGCTTGATGGAATCTACATGGCGTTCTTATAAGAAAGTCGAAAAACGTTTTTCGATGTCTATTTTTCCTGTCCGTGATTTAGCCATCTAAAAACGTGAAATTTCACTTCCGGTGGGTTACAAAACCGCCCAAGAAAAAAGACTGGAAATAGTCCGCTGTGACATCAATACAAGAATGCCAGTGTCGCGGTTTCTCAGTTCCACCGTTTTTTGGTGCGTGTTGCTACTATCATAGACAACACACCTCAATAGAACCATGTTTCTTCTTCAGGGCGCACCAAAAAATGCGAGGAACCGAGAAACCGCGACACCGGCATTCTTGTATTGACACCACAGCGGCCTATTTCCAGTCTTTTTTCTTGCGCGGTTTTGTAACCCACCGGAAGTGAAATTTCACTCTTTTTGACGGCTAAAACACGGAAAAGAAAATCGATATCGAAAAAACTCTTTTCGATTTTCTGATCAGAACGCCATGAAGATTCCATCAAGCAAATAAAAAATATCTGTCATATACTCTTTAACGATAAATGGCTATGTTAGTAACCTTTCTTAACGTTTTTCTAAACAAAAAAATGGTTATTTTCTGGTTATAAAATTAATGTTAATCATAAACCCATTTCCTTGGCAAACATCTAGGAATTCCATCGTCGTAACATCGTATTCTCTGACACCTTGATCGATTTATTGACAAGATTCAACGGGAATGGGTGCCCGCGAGACTAGAAATTTTAAAAAATGTGACTAAGAAACTTTCACTGGGAAACTTATTTGTTTTGAATTGTTGTCAGAGTATCTTGTCTGTAGGTACTAGTTTCCGACAATCATCACAGCTTTTACACTGAGTAGATCCTAGCAAGTCATACGAAAGGACAAAAGTAAAGGTAGCTTAACCCATTGGCTCCTACACCGGCCAAAACCGGCCGTACAAGAATGCACTGCTTTAAGAAATTGCAACTTTCTCAATCGCGCGAACATTGCCTTAACTATCAGTTGTGAGCATTGACTAGAAAGTCCCTCATTTTGAGATACCCAATAAACACAAAAAAGTCAGCCATTTTTGCAGAATATCAGCGTTTGAATTTGGACAAGAACAAAAATGACCGTTTTTAACGTCATAGAAAAGAAACAAAATTCACGTTTTTGCCTTCCGTTTTTTATTGAAATCATCGTTGCAAACCCAAAAGTCAACATTCACAGCAAAATTCAGTCTAGTCCTACCTTAGAAGTGATTTTCTTTGCTCGTACTTGTTGCCCGGGCCGACCTACACCTCTTATTCTAATGCAGTCTGGCCTTGCCTCGATTTTCAACATCGCCACCGCACTGCATGCTGGGAAATGGCGAAAATTTTTGACAGGGTTCATTCCTTCCCCACATATTTCATATTTATACTAAGTCCACAGCCACTCCGACCTACCGCGCGCTTGTTGTGTTCTTCAGTGGTCGCAACTTCCAAAATATGCCGTGGTAGGTCGATAAATTCATCCAGAGTTGAGTCCCAAAGCTACTTCGTTTCGTGGTCGCCATTTTTCCAGTTCAACGAACAACCGAGCCAAATTCGTAACGAAGTACAACACCTAACTCGCTTCATTGAGAAAATGGACTCCAAACTGCCTTCAAGCTTAATGATGCTCATCAGGCAGCTACTAAAGATGAAAAATGGCTCTGCACGTACCAAAAATCGTAGATGTACAATATTTCAGCTTTTATTGCAATCCAACAGAGCAAAATAACAATCTCACAATGACGTTTCCGGTAAACTCGAGGCTTCAGTGTTTAAGAACAGCAGCACTTTCCATGGTAACTTTAAATATGGAGTCACGAAATCCTATGGGGCGTGTGTATGCAGAAAATCGCTCAAAAACGTAAACATTCTCAGGAGTCAATGGGTTAACAAGCAAGACCAACTTAAGGCCTTAACCATTATATTCTGATGTAGATTTACTGTTTGATTTGCTAGACATCGACGAGTGTTCACCAGCCAGTCTAACAGCTCTCCACTCGCATTACGCACACGACTGTCATAATGACGCTTACTGTACAAACACTAACGGGTCGTTTTATTGCACATGTCACGTGGGATACTTTGGAGACGGAGTCAGGTGTTTAGGTAAGTTAACTATATTAATAATTTACACCATCAGAAACTCAGGAGTTTCTGGTACCATATATGGCCATGAGTGTCATATTTGTTACATATCCAACTGCATGACCTGAACTTATTTCTCAAGCAAACAGTGCAACCGCACCGGCTATGCGCTATGCGGCTTTTACTTAGAGTGAATTGTCTAATTTGTCCTTGGTCATTTTGTTTTTACGGGTTATAAGAAATAACCAGAAATAAAGGGGATATTTTAATCTACTTAACCATCATTCATATTACCTTAAATTAAAGCCCAGCTTATGCGTTATCACTATTATCTCCGGTTAGATATTGACGAATGTCAGACCAATACCGACAATTGTGATGTTAATGCCAATTGTACTAACACCAAGGGATCTTTCCACTGCACTTGTAACATTGGATTTACTGGAGATGGTGTTGTATGTGAAGGTAAATTTATACTGTTCATCACAGGTAACAATAAAAACGACGAGGAGAAGCTGGTTTAGTTTTGGTTAGGCGGGGGCGGGTATCCCAGGGCAGGTATGCGGTATTAATGTCATTTATTACATCCATTTTGAAATCACTGGTGATCCTTTCAATCTGATTGGTTCTCAGCAGTGCGATTTATTCCCGAATAGCACTATTTTTTGCTCTAAATCGCATCTATAAGTCGCGTATGATTTCAGACCAAATTACATTCCACTCAGTTCAATAACCATTTATATATCAAACACGAGGAAGAGTCATCAGTCAGAGTCATCAGAGACTTCGAGGTGTTTCGATACCTGTCGGAAATTGTGCGGTGTTTTATTAACATTATCTTTGTAAACATGATTTTAAGCTTTATTTGATTAAGTGACGTGATTTAAAGGAAGTGTTAAGCGACGTTGGAACCTGATAGCCTTGAACTGTGGAACTGAAACTACAAAGAACAATAGAAAGGAGAAATTAAGAACAGATTGCAATGTACTGTGAGAATTCAGAAGAGACGGGGAGAAAGAAATAAAACCATTGTATCGGAATTTCTGTGAGTGTGTTTATAATAGATGATCATTCATATAGCTTCTCAAACTGATCATTAAATACAGAGAAAACAACGGAATAAAATCGCCCAAATCAATACTAATTAAAATAGGGTTTACAAACGATTGTCACGCTTGTGATTTTCTTTGTTCAAACGTGATTAATTATTAATGAGTTGGAGAATGCCAATAAGTCATGGTCTGGAAGTAACAGAGCTTTAAGGAGGCAAAATGCTCAATCGACTTTTTTGAAGCCCTTATTGTGATGGCAATTTGGATGCGCTCGTGACAAAACTGCATTATTGATCAGTTTGTTCCATATAGCTCTTTTCTCTGGTCCGAAAACAAAAGAGAATAACGTAATATTTATTTTGTTATGGATTGAAACTTCGATGTGTAGGAATGAGTTTGTTGGAGCAAAAAAATAATATAATTACTTACAAACGATCCAAGCTATCCTCGTAAGAAAGGAATTTCTGTTAAAGTTCCTTGTCCATGTTAAATTTGCTTAATGCCCATTTCAGATATCAATGAATGTACAGACGATACACACAACTGTCATGCTGATGGCATCTGCACCAACATGAACGGATCGTTTTACTGTACGTGTCGAGAAGGTTACACTGGCAATGGAATCAACTGCACAGGTACAGCAACTGCATGAACCTGGACGTCATTGTAACTAAAGCCTTATTTACAAGTGCGCAATATCTGTCTACTGCACAGAAGTCGACGAAATACTTTTTGCAGCTTCCACATCCTTTTTACTCGTGGCAGAATGCCAACGAGTATTAAAATGAGCAGTGATTCATGGTTAGAAATGGACACCTCTTCTAGATAATTCTAGAAACTTTTTTGAAGTGTTTTTGCAATTAGACATTAGATAAGAACCAGACCTGAATATTTATTTACCGCATACGGTCTGTTGCTCGATGTTGAGCATTTTAGACCGCTCTAAACGAAAATATTTGGGAGGTTAGTTAAATTATTGTGCATTGTGTTGTTTTTTTGGGTGAAAGAATAGACGAAGATTTCGTAAGAGAGTGAAAGTACCGTAGATTTTGTAGGGTGAAGGATGGAAGCGATCGTTGTTTCAAGTGTCGGCTACTGAATGTAGTCTTACCCATTTTTATCTCCTGTAAGTTAATGTTTAACTTACAGGAGTATATTGGGGTCTAACTGGCATTCTTTGTCGATCCATGGGTGCATTTTTCTCGCATTTTTCGCATTTTTGTTAGCAGAATTTTTTTGCATTTTTGTTAGGCACTATTAATAGACGTTTTAGTGAATCTGTGGGGACATTCTTGTTGCATTTTTTGGATTTTTGTTAGCAGAATTTTTCGCATTTTTGTTAGATACTATTAATAGAACACAAAAGTCGAGAGGCATATTTTTTGAAAGCGGTTTAGCGAGCGCAGGTTTGTGGCGTGATGACGCGATATATTTATAGCTTTGTTTAGTTAACTGAGACTTAAGACAGCGTTACTACAAGAGAGAGCAATTTAATTTTTATCATAGTGTTGGCGAATGTGTTCGCGGAAGAATAGTTTATGTCTATCTCCGCTTTCCTTATCGCGACAAGGACATGATATTTGAAATTCTTTGCTTGTTGCTCAAGGTCACGCGCTTGGCCATTTGGCAAACATCTGCTACATAACAAAATTATTTGTTTGTCGCTCGTTCCATGACATAATACGCTGACAACAATCTGTGTAGCGCCCACTTGCCAAGACAACGGTTGCTCTGAACTCAGAAAAGAGGATCAAAGATATTATTATTATGATCATCCTTTAACAATTTCTCCCAATTTGTGTTATACGAAATGTATGGGTACAAGTAAGGAGAATTTATCAACAGTTCAAGCAATCACTATTTAAACTATTTCAATTCAGTGATAATTTGATCAGCGTTATCAGGCTGAAGAAATATGCGGGCTAAAGTTCATACCATATTTCAGATATTTGGCACGCTGGAAGCACGCTTGGCTAATATTCCTTTACGATATGTTTTAATGTTTAATGTTGTAAAAATGAATGGTTGTTTTAGGACATTTGGTATTATTTATAGCATTACGTTCTAAAAAAAGGGAAAAGAGAGTTTGAGGTAAGCAATAACATTGTTGCTGAAAGAATCGTTGTCAGCTCGGTACATGTTTTAATACAATTAAGTTTTGTTTACAATAATACAATTTTGCACAGAAATGACGTGTTTATTAATTTCCATGTTATATCGCCAAATGAAATTCCAAATATACAACTAAATTGGATAAAAAGATTCTAAAGGGATAAACAGAAGCAGTAGTTTTGAGAAAAATTGCGGGATTAGAAGAATGGAAGTTGATAATGATTCATCAATTTTGATTTCGTGACAGGCGGTCAAGAAATATTCAAAGTTTCGATTCTGGTAGAATTTTGAGTTTTTTAGTCGTAATTTTGTCTTTTTAATTCGTATTTTTCTGCGTTCATCACTTTTGGCTATTTTTCTTCCTATTTTCAGATGATAAGGCAAGCTAAAGCAAGCTCCTGGCCAAAATCATGAAAACAGGCACGATATTTCTCTAGGAACAGTGTCCCTTTAAGTTGAAAATGTCCTCGATCGGTTAATTTACCCTATTTGCTAGCTGGAAAAGACTGACTAAACAACAATAGGTTTTATGATCCAGTGCTTTCAATTTCATTATAGGTTGACAAACGAATAGAATATAGAATTTGTCAATAAGCGTGCTTTTGACCCTTTGGCGACGTTCGGCAAGTAGCGCAAAAACCGCATATTAATTTTACCAATTCATTCTTCTGGACCGGTTTTCAGCCAATTATCATGGAAATAGCTCAAAATGAAATTTGCAACAGTGAAGCGGTATTTTCCTGCTGATTGGACGTAATTAAGCCTCAATTTTTTTGCGAATCTGTTTCGATCCTTCTTTTTTGCTCTCTTTCTTTCCTTTGCCTTTCTTTCGTATATGTACTTTTGTTACCCACTTCATCGTCTTTGTTTCCTAAGAAATTGTGGCTGGCTGGAAAAGTAGTAGGGGAATTGCGAAATTGGCAGTGGATTTTTCTCCAAAATATTATTAGGTTTTTTGTGTGTAACTCTGGCAGGATTGGTCAAAATTTCGAAAATGAGGTATCTTTGCAAAGATCTATCCTTCCTTGATTCGCTGATTTCCAACTAATTGCTTAAAGTGAAAGCTAATTGGCTTTGGCTTGAGAAAGGCATAATCTGTATCGTTCCACATCGAACGAAAATGGCCAATTCCGTCGTCAAAGGGTGAGTGATCAAAAACAATTTCACGAACGCTGTATGTAAGATGTGAATAAAATAATTTTATTTCATCAAGGGGACAGTTTTACTGTAGACTAAGCGACATTATTTTATTTTTAAGTGAGTTATTAGTATAGTAGGACATTTCTTCTGATTCCATTCCCGTATAGTGTACGATGTCAGGATTACATATATTTTGCCGGTTGGCACGCTTTGATTTTGGTTCAATTTTTGTTAATTTTAATGCTCAAACCTATGCTTGTCAAATAGGCTTAAAATGTAGAACGATACAAACCAGTTTGAGTGAAGTTCGGAGTTTTGGTTAATTTTTGTTTTTTCTTTCTTTGGCCTCATTTTGGTTCATTTTGGTCTTTCTTTGGTCAGTTTTTGTTTTGTTTTTTCGCGCCCGGGTCGTCGTTAGATTTTTCCTATCGATGGTTTTAATATATCTGGTATTCGAATCTGTGAAATGGCTTATTTGCGCTTCACGAACTCTTTATATATAGTAGTATAAATAGAGACAGGCCAAACACGACTCCCCGGGCACGACTCCCACAAGTCGCAAAAAGTATATAAAAACCTTTAAAATAGCCAGTTTCCCAAGTAGGTCTACGAGGTATTTGTCCCTTGCTATAGATCACTGATGTGACAAGTCGCAATTATCTATCTATACTTCAGTGTACGTTGCTCGATAATATTGACCCATTGATCTTTGGATAATCTCTCTGATGACAGAATCCCGGAGAATTTCATGCCATAGCCATGATTATAAATATTTCTGACCTCGCTGTCCTGGCATATAATATTAATAGGGTTTCTTTGGCTCAGACTCGTGTTGCAAAATAAATGGCAATCGGCTGAAGTTGATGTTATCGCTGTGGAAATATTACGATCAGTAAATAGGCCGTGAGTTAGTCTCCATAGTCTGCGAAGTGCAAGGCTTGTGAGAAAGTGCTTCTTCATCACACTGAGATGTATAAGTGTCTAAGATCCAAGAATGAAAATGCCAAATGCTTGAGCAACTATGTTTAGTTGATCAGTCTGTTCTTGGTATAACTGTTTCTTAATCCCATGTAGAAATGAAAGCATAGATTTGATTCAAAATCGTGAAACGTATCAAGAGAGATTTCAGGAAGTAAAACATGTTATATTCGAAGGAAAAGAAAGGAGAACTTACAAAAAGCTATGCCGGGGGGATCCTGAAAATAAGGAACGTGATCAGTTAGATCCTGTAGCTCCTCCCGGGGGGGAAGTACTTCCTAGTAATGGGCTAATAGGGATGTGCCGCTGGATTGGGTCGCATTTTCACGACTGGATTGACTATAATGGGATTCTATTTTCAATAGGGTTACTAGAATGGAGCCGCAAATTGTCGAGTTTTTTGGGGGTACGAAAATTTTGGCAAGTATTTTTTGGGTAGTTTTGTTACAAAAAATGGGAAGATTCGCGGTAAAAATATCGTTACCGTAGTTGGTGCTGTTGTTTTAATATTTAACAATAACATTAACTGAGTTGCACAATAATCCAGGACAAAGTCTAACACGTTTTCTATTCCCCTGCGTTGTCGTCCGTCGAAGTTAGTATAACTTGAATATTTTTTTTTTGCTGTAGTGACCGTTTAAAGTGAGATTTACAGGAACATTTATTCCGCCCCCAATACACGGTTAACTTTTTTACGACTAAGGCTTTAAACATTTCAGTTGCTACGGCTAACGACTAAAATTTGGCTAGCTAAAGTCTTTACGGCTAACGGTTAACGCCATTGGGACCCTCCATTGAGATCTCCGTAGGTGGATACAGCTCACTTAGGTTTCGTTGGAGTTTTTTTAAAACACAACTAAGGAGTTGTTTAGCTTCCTTCACATACCAGATTTCATGCTTTTTAAAAAGAGGAAACAGTAGAATTTTCGCGTATAATTTGATTACGTCTTGAAAATATGTTCTTGTACGAGTCTTGCTGTTTTGACATACTGTTGATAAGTACTGATAAATCAGTATTACCAATTGGGAGCATGAATTTTCTGATCTAAGTTCGAAAAAATTATTAGACTTGAAGTTGTTTTTAACGAATAAGAAACTCAATTACAATGTTCCAGTCACTACAGAAGAATCTAGCACTTCACTGTTGTTTTAACCTATGTTTAGATAAAAATCACCAAGGTACAATCTTTTAAGTAAAGCTGGTAATTAATCGTATGGATGATAACAGTTACAGAGAACTTGTTCAATCTTTGAATAGAGAACAAATGGAGTTTTTTTTACCATCTGTTACTCTCTGATAAAAACGACGAGAAGCAATTGACACTATTTTTAAGTACTGGCGCAGGTTTAGGGAAGACAACAGTAACACAATGTTCGTATGAGCCTATAGACAAATTCGGCTAACGCATTGTTGTACCCAATTCAAACCATTTGGGATTAGAACTCTTTGTTCGTCATATTCCATATCAATGAAGCATTGACATGGAAATTATATGGAAATATTGTGAACAAAGAATCTTATTCCCACTAGGTTTGAATTGGGTACAACAATGCGTTAGCCGAATTTGTCTATTGATAATAAACCAGGCGAAAATCCAGACCAGTTGAAAGTACTGAAACTTGCTCCAGACACAAGAAAGAGGACTGCATAACCATTACCAATTACATGCAAACAAAATTGTCAAAAGAAAAAAATTGAACTCAAGAAACCACGGACTCTAACCTAAAAGCCCAATTGCAACATCAAAAACAATATTCGGACATAACATGACAGCATTGCATGATAGAAAAAAAAACTTACAGGAGATAGCCCGAAAGGCACTTTG
Source organism: Cladopsammia gracilis (assembly GCA_022457155.1). NCBI lineage: Eukaryota > Metazoa > Cnidaria > Anthozoa > Scleractinia > Dendrophylliidae > Cladopsammia > Cladopsammia gracilis. The sequence goes on from JAJGOT010000062.1 coordinate 1,103,148, forward strand.
ATTTAGATATAATTTTATGTTTCTCCGTAAAAGCACTTAAAGCACTAAATAATGCACTGGGTTTAATAAAGACGCAATGCACGAGACCGTAAAGGTCAACAAATTAAACTCATTAAGGTCATTACGTGACTTGAATCGCACGTAGGTTTGATTTACACGATTCGTGTTTTATATAACTTTGCATTTAAGGTTAGTGATCGTGTCGGCTACTGAATGTAGTGTTACTTTTCAGATATAATTTTATATTTTTCCGTAAAAGCGCTCAAAACACTCGGGAATCAATTCTGCAATGGGTTAAAGACGCTACGAGTTCAAACTATGTACAGCTTCTTGTTACATTATACAATGTACCGCTGGGAATAATTCTCCTCATTAAAGTCGTGACAAGTAAAAGATACGATCTCATCCGCGTTGTGATTTAATAAGCGCCGTGTATGGTCTGCGTTGGCTACAAACGATTTTAGTATGTGCTCATAGTTCTATTTAGATAAACTTTGTCTTTGACGTTTTTGAATTCCACCGTAATCTAAGCTATAGCTGCAATAGATTCCACGTTAAAGAACCTTTTAAAATCCCGCTCCCTTTTCAGTAGTAAATCGTTTTCAATCATTTACACTGTATATGTGGCAAGGGCTGTCAATGAGGATTCAGTAATTTACATTCTATTATTGAATATTGGGCCATTACTGACATTACTGCTTCAAGAACTGAAGCTTTGATCGGAGATGCAAGAAGTTAACACCCGTACTTATTTCAGATCATTATTTTGTTATTTTTGCTCAATAGATGTGGATGAGTGCATCTTAGGAATTCATAGTTGCCATAAACATGCCACGTGTACCAATACGAAAGGATCATTCACTTGTGACTGCAACCGAGGCTATCATGGAACTGGTTATAAATGTATAGGTAAACCATGGGCTATAGAAAAAGTGCATTTCGACTGAATAAAGTTTAATTTATCTGAAATAAACTTAAATTACTCACATTTCAGTAGTCCTGTACGTTTTCTGGTCGTTTCTACCCGAAAACAATGCATTTGATTTATAAATAACACCTGAGTGCATTCGTAAAGTCTTGGTAACCAAGCGTTTTTTTTATCCGAGGCGCGGGCGCTTAGCATTCGGTGTTTACTCAATAAAACCCACTGCGTGGGAAACAAATCCGAACAGTCGTGCGAAGCTCGTAAGACGCATCTGTGCTCATCTCCATATATGAAAGCAAAAGGTGGACACTCCTAGGAGTCTAAATTGGAACTAAGTTGGCGCGAGAAACCTGGAAACCAAGTTGTTCAGGGGTTTTCTGTGCGTAGCGAAGTGACGGTTTTGATTTTCAAAAAAAATACTTTAGGGAGTTTAAGGTGGCTCCAAGTAGTTTTTTTGGGGGGGTCACACTTCCCTTTTTGAATGCGCTCATACATAATTACTACAGAACGTTTTCTCAGACTTAAATCATTACTCCCTGCTAATAGCACTGACTAACTCCTCGGCGATAAAGAGATCGAGCTTTTCATTCAAATGCAGTTTTAAAAGAGTGAAAACGTCAAGCAAAACTGCATTTGATTGAAAAGCTTGATCTCTTTATTGCTGAGGAGTTAGTCAGTGCTATTTGCAGGGAGTAATGATTTAAGTCTGAGAAAACGTTCTGTGGTAAATTAATGATAATTTGTTAGACCTATGGAATGTTTTGACCGCTTATATTTAAAACATGAAAAACACATGTTAAGTAATGCTCCACATAAGAACGATAGCAAACTTCATTGTTCTGCGGCATTGGCTCTTTCCCACATAGAATATCTTTGATTTCAAGAATAGAGGAGGAGCTGATGGTTAATAATTATATTTCATTATAAAAATAAAGAAAATCCATTTGCTTCAAATAAATTTTAGGAAATATCCGTGCTTAACCAATCAGAATAGCAGAAGACAATAGTTAATAATTTTGTTTCTTTGATGAAGTTCCCCAAATGCAATATCTTTTAAAAATTGCATGTTGAGCGATTGGGTATCAAATTACTTGAAACCTTAAAAAAATTACACAAAATGCACCTTGAACCTTAACTTTTTAGCGGTTTTTGAGTCTAAGCCAATGAGATCACTAGTTGTAACAATGAAAAAAGTTTACATTCCATCGTGCATTCCCGTTCAGCGCTATCCTTCTTATGTGGCCCATTACTTAAAAATGTTTCAGCGATTTATTCAAAATCGAACAGTTTAATTTCTTTGAAATTTCCCAATTTAGTGTGCTACACTGTGTAGATTATAGCGGATTTATTCGCTTGTCGCGGGTAGCCCCAAAATCGAAAGATATTTAAGAAAAACTGTTTTTCGCCATGTTTGTTTACCGTTGCTACGGAAACGCTGATTAGCATAAAAAGAGCATCATCCAAAACTTTCATCCAAGCCTAACGACTGGTATCAAATTCAGATTCATTGAGCTAAAATAAGATTTTGTATAAGCGCATTAAAAAAAAAAAGGAAGTGTGACCCCAAAAAAAAACTACTTGGAGCCACCTCAAGCAACAACGACGGGGGCGCCAAGAAAAACATCACTTCAAAAAAGAATTCGATGCGTTCCACTTAATTGTTCCAATTTGTTTAGTTTGTCTAATGTTATGTGACTGGATTGTCCATACAGGAGCTGAATTTGTGCAGATGGCTTTTAACTTCAAATAGAGGAAGGAAAATTAACCGTCGTATGTTCACTTTCTCCACAAAACCTATAATTAATATTATTTGACGTTGTTGTTTTGCATGGGAACGACAAAGAAATGTACCATATGTAAAACGCATTGTTTTCGCTCATTAAACCTATTGTTTTGTACCATTCTCAGCGTCATCGCGGTCGTGGTTGCTTTTAGTTCTTGCAAAAAGTTCCCTAATAAACAAACAAGTGTGCTTCAGCGTGGATTAAAGAGCCGAAAAGCAACAAAGCGGCAAAGAAAACGAGACAACAGGCCTACTTTCAGAAGAAGCCCTGCGGGTTTTTAATTCTGTCCCGGCTTTAACAATAGGGAAGAAACATCTTCTGGTAACATTTTCGTCACAATCATCCCAGTGGGGAAAGTCGTCTTTTTGTTTTATAACTAGCAGTACTAGCAGGAGACTGGACATGACTTTTTGCTCTTACCAGCTGAAGACGAATTTCAAAAACAATTGCCACTGTCTTTTCTGCCCAACGATTGGCCAATAGCCCAGATCTCTTAGCAACGGCCGAACCTTTTCCCACCCAGTGATTTTGATGAGTAGACACCAAGCGCTCAGCGCCCGCGCCCCGGTTCCATAATAAACGGTTGGTTACCTAGACTTTACGAATTCTGGCACTATTTCTGAATCGAATGCAGTGTTTTAAAACCTTGCGTGAAATACTGTAATTTTGAATTTTATGAACTATGAATTCTAAATTAAAAAAAAACTATTTCACAGTTTTCTCTACCTGACAACACTTACAATTCACGGTAGCTTAATTGTAAACGTATAAAAGCAAGATATAACAATTTGGTTCACTAGCCGCCTTAGCCGGCAAGGAATCGAACCCCGGTCTTCTGCGAACATACAGAGATAGGGGGCGAAATAGCTCCAGCACTTACTTATTACTTAATATATCACTTAGGATCGACGAAGCGATCTGAATTTTCAGATAAATACGTTACACGCTTTGAAGTTATGTTTCTTAATTTGTATTTTTTAATGTCTAGTTAATGAAAGTGTAAATACTATATACAGTTAAAGCCATCGCTGGTAATCGCCTCGGGAATTCTGAAAGCATGATCGTAACAAGCGCTGCATGGTTGCTTACATAGACGATTAAGCACCCAAGAGTAACAAGTTGGTCGCCTACGGTAGTTTCATTGTGCCAAAGTGATCACGTATACAATGTTACTGACACAAAAAACCATATGGCATCTCTCGACCAATAACACTGACCAATTCCATAAACCTACATTGCGCACATTGACACTGAAAATTGAACATTTTCCCTTTGTGAAAACGTTTTTCAGGAGGTTTATTTAATGCAACCAAAGAACCAAACACTATTAAAAGCAAAGGAGTTGAATCTTTACATTGTTATATCTGTCAGGTGTGGTCGTTTTCAAGAACTTAAACCAAGAATAGCCCAACTAACTGCTAGAGGTGGTCGCTTACGAGAGTGCAATTATGTACATGGTATATCTGGTTGATATACGCTTATGCCTAGCAGCGATTTATACTGACCATATTATAAAAAAACACCAGTCACGGTAGGTCAATGACAAATAAACTGGTACACCGTGGCAATCCATGCACCCTAATATTAACCTATCAATCGCCGTATGACAATGAGTCGGCGTAAGGTCTGACTCATATAAATACTGTTACCGCATAGGCCCTTATATTAAAACACCACGTTGTAGATCCGGTCTTGAATAAAAATATACACAATTTTCTTGACTTGGCGTCGTTATATTTTGAATTTAGATACCGATGAATGTAAATATGACCTGGACAACTGTCACACAAATGCACTCTGTACTAATACTGATGGATCCTTCAATTGCACGTGTTTGATGGGTTACTCAGGGGATGGTGTGTCCTGCAAAGGTAAGAGTCAATCGATACAAAAGCTCACAAAAACGTTGTGTTTGTCATCCCTGAATTGGTCATTTTATTCAAAAATTTTATAAGTTCATCAGTGGAGCTGGTTATTAAAAGCGTCAGCAAACAATACACATCGTTTCCTGTTTAGTCTCCTTTTCGTCCCTGGCTTGTAGCCTCAAAATAATCTTGCCAGAGTAGTTGAAGCATTACATATTCACGGTGTTTACGATATTTTTTTAAGATATTGACGAATGTGAAACGGACACACACAACTGCAGCTGGGGAGCATCCTGCTTCAACACCAAAGGATCGTTTTACTGTACTTGCTCTTCAGGATATTCTGGAGATGGTTTCACTTGTTTTGGTAAGAGGATGATAAGCATTTTAATTTATTATAGTTTTTATTGACATTTACATGAACAACGGTGCTGATTGAAACGTTAAAATTGCACTTGAAGTTGTACGTTTGTCTTTATGAACTTCAGATGTCAACGAATGCCTGATCGGTACCTATAACTGCCACACTGACGCCGAGTGTTCAAACACGAACGGTTCTTTCAATTGCAACTGTAATCATGGTTTTTATGGAAATGGAACACATTGTCAAGGTACTAATCCTGTAAAGAATGCTGTTTATTGCGGAAATATTATTTTATGCGCATGCGTAAGTCAAAAAGTGTTTTTACTGTCACACTCGAGAACAAGGGAATGTTTCACGTCTTGTTTGATGGAAATAAAAACTTTGTTAAACATCGTAGAGCATAATCTAACATCCTACAATGGTGTATGATGTTTTAAGGCGATGAGTTTTCGGCCGGAGAAACTAGGAATTGATAGTTTCACCTAAGAATAAACGTGTTAACATTACGCGAAAAATAGATTTTGTTCCCCATATTTAAGGTGGTTCAGTTGTTATTTCGGGCTCACTCGTCTATGACAAACTCTGAGTCATAACGTTTTCAGCTCTAAAGCGTTGCCTATAAAATTTTCTGAAAACTTACAGCTAGTACTTAGTAATAATATCATATACAATTCGATTTAACTGGGAAAAAAAATTTTCAGTGATAATTGAGTTTAAATGAACCCCACTTCATGAACAAAATCGCACCCAGTGAAAAATTTGTCGTTGTATTTGTGTTAAATTCTGGAATCAGCTTACATTGACCCACTACATACCCTCAGGGCTTACCAAGTTTCAGAAACATCGTTGGAGCAGAAGTTTAAGGCCATCAAAATTAGTCATAAAGTTATCTTGAACTGATTTTAAATACACGATGCTCTTTGGTAATATAATCCACGAACCCAAATTTCTGGGAGAAGCCTTCCCAATATTTGCTTAATCTGAATTCTAAGCCGATTATAATTCGTGCCAACCGTTTAAACTAGTTTTGTAAATATTATAAAATGCTCTAAAACCTGCTCAAATCTCCAATGCTGCGTTTCCATCATTTTTCAAAAATTATCCAGAAGTTTGGTGTCAAACTCCTTCCACATGAATTTAATGGTTCGCACGATTTGCAATCGGTTTAGAATTCAGATTAAGCAAGCATTGGGAAGGCTTCTTCCAGAAATTTGGGCTCTTGGATTGTATTGTCAAAGAGCATCAAGTATTTAAAATTTCAAGATAATTTTAGGGCTAAATTTTTCTCATCCAACGATTTTCTAAAACTTGGTAAGGGTATGTATTAAAGGCCCACTTTCACCCAAGATGCACTGCGAATTTAACGCAGTCGAAAATTTCCGAAAGAGCCAATTACGAGCGAGCTCGTCATTTGAAAACAAAAACAAACGATCGCAAAGCCGAATGGGTGACAATGGGCCTTTAAGGGCCCATGTTCACCCAATCTGCATTGCGCGCCCGAGCTGATTTTCTTACAGACGGAAAATCGAAAAATCGACGTGCCAGCCAATCATAACGCTACATTGAACAGTTGAACCGTTTCAAAACAAAAACACAAGCGCGCAAAGCAGATTGGGTGAACATGGGCCTTTAAGTCAATGTAAGCTGATTCCAGAATTTAACACAAATATAACGGCAAAATTTTTCACTGGGTGCGATTTTGTTCAAAGCGTGGAGTTCATTTTTAAAAATATTTTTTCCCAGTTAAATCACAGTATATCATGTTATTGCTAAATAATGGCTGTAAGTTTTCCAAAAATTTTTTTAGGCATCGCTTCAGAGCCGAAAAAGTTATGACTCAAAGTTTGCATTTGTCATAGACGAGTGCGCCCAAAAAAACAACGAAGCCACCTTAAATGCATATATTGTTTGGGCATTTATTTATAGATTTTCATATTATGAATTTTGATTTAGTTTAAAATGAAGAATAGCTGTTACTGATGAATAAAATATTATTGTTTTGAAGATGTGGACGAGTGCTTAATTGGATTACATGACTGTAAAGGATCGTCATTGTGTAACAATACATATGGCAGCTTCAACTGCTTTTGTTTGCCAGGTTTCCACTTTAATGGAACAGACTGTCCGGGTAAGAATCATACACCGTGCAACTCTGAAAAAAAAACCTAGGAATCATTGTTTTCCGTATGTTATTCAAAAACTAAGATAGCAGTATCTTGATAAAAATCAGTCTAGCCAGGATACCGAGGTTGACACTTACTCGATCCAATTGAGGATACCGTATTTATTCGATTAAGCGCCCTGGGCGCTTATTAAATTTTAGGACCTTGAGAGTGGGCGCTTATTCGAGGTGGGCGCTTAATCGAGGCTGGGCGCTTATTAAATTTTCTCCATTTTCAGCAAGTAGTAAGTTTATTTTGCAACAAAACAATAAAATAATAACAAAACCAAAGCAGAGTTTTAACTGTTCATTGAAAGTTTCTTTAAAATACTTCTGAAAACTCGGTCTTCGGGGAAGTCTCTTAGTAGTACTTAGTCAATTTCAATCTCATTGTCACCAAGGTCAACAAGCGAACTCTCTGGTGCTGCCTCCTAGAGAGGTAGGGTGGGCGCTTATTCGAGGCTGGGCGCTTATTAACGTTTCCTACCTACAGGGTGGGCGCTTATTCGAGGTGGACGCTTATTCGAGGTTGGGCGCTTAATCGAATAAATACGGTATATAACTGTTAATTACCGAATCTGCAGATCTGCGGCAAAATGAACACAACACTGAGGTTACCAACTGTTTACACCTTATGATTAAAATCGCGGCCAATTTATTATTCTTTTATATGCATGTTAATTAGCCTTCTTGGCCTCATTTTCGCTTGAAAATTCTCTTGTATTTTGCACATTCTGACGAGGCCAAGAGGGTATAAAAGAATAATAAAATGGCGGACATTTTGGAATAAGGTGTATAATGCTAACGCACCTGCATTCTCGTTTGCATTGTCTGTACCTTTTTTTTTTCGACTGATGTTGCATGCTTTGAAATGCGTTTGATAGATATTCATCTTTTGACGTCAAAGTTGAACACACAATACAGTTTCTTGAAAATTTTTATTCCTACGAGACACAATTCTACTCATACTACTACAAACTACATACTAAAACCATTGTTAAACTATGTTTTGGTATGTTTCAATTCTTTAGACATTGACGAATGTCAAGAGAAGAGACACAACTGTCATGACATGTACGGTATCTGCACCAATCAAATGCCTTATTTTCTTTGTACTTGCGCACTCGGCTTCAAAGGAAACGGAACCTATTGTAGCGGTAAGTTGGTAGTTTTATCCGTACTGCGGGCCTGTGAGTTGCTTACGTAAACAATCAATGCTCACACTAATTTTAAGTTTTGGAACCTTTAAATTGAAGCCATCTCATTAACGTCTAAAATTTATTGTGGTCCATAATAACCGTACCGTTAGTCTTTATTTTAGTTCAAGCAATAACTTTGAGTGTAACATTATTGTTCAAACCCTAGCCAGAAGTGATGTCACTGTTGCTTTAGCACCTACTTCTGTTATTACGGAAAGCAAAACTGGTTTTCTGATTATTGTTTTAGCACTGAACCTGGTTTACATGATTGACCTGAAGCTCCCGTCAAATAAATGGCGCGAGGAATATCAAAAGTCCAACAGCTCTCAATTCCTGAACCTCGCCATGGAAATTGAACAAGGGGTATGGTTTATATTCCAATACTAAACTTGAATCAAATTTACATTTTTAACAAACGAATGGTTTTCGTTAGTCTCCTACGCAGCCGTTAGCTCAGCCACTAATGGAGAGGAGCGTTGCGTGACGACCAAAATAACACGGCACGGCTGCTTTAAGGGAGACTAATTTTTCGTTTGTTTTGTTGCCTTTCCAAAGCGAACATCTTATCTGTAGTTATATGACAATGACTTTCTTCTAGTCTTCCAAATGATTTGTCCCCAGTAATTCCCGTCCCTTGCGTTCTCAACAATTGAGAAGTCTTGGTACGTTTTAGGAGCACGTGATTCTATCTGGCAATTGAAAGGTTGCGAAAGCTTCCTTTGAACTTGATTCTTTTATTTATTGTCGATAATTATTTCAATTCCATGAAAGAATGAGGAAAATGTGCAAAATTCTGAGTATTTTGTATTGATCTACATGGTGATTTTATTTCATAACAAGTGGGTCCAAGCAGCTTTTACTCATGCACATGCGTAAGAAAGTTTTATGATATATTTTAAACATGATAAGAAGATGTCCGGCATGGAGAAGAGTTACTCCTTTCATTCAGTCATCGTTCCTGCAAACCACGTTGTTTACTATTGAATACACCACTTTCATAATGGCGGCCGATTTATTTATTCTTTTATATGTATGTTAATTAGCCTTTCTGGCCTCGTTAGCGTGTGCAAAATTCAAAAGAATTTTTACTCTTAAACGAGGTCAGTGGGGCTAATTAACATACATATAAAAGAATAAATTAATTGGTCGCCGTTATGAAAGTGGTGTATGTTTTGTAAATGAAGGCTGTACCACGCCAGGCCAGTGATTCTTCTGAGTGTTACATATACCAAATGTGAACATTAGTTATGTAAATAGGAGTGTAGGAGACGCTGTCGTGACACTTCAGTAATGCTGTTTTACCGGAAGTGAGAGTAACCGGAAGTCACTAAACAGAAAGTTTAACTGGCAAAGCTAGGAACCGGATGAGCACAATTTAAAATATGCGTGCATAAATTTGAATGCAAAATCGTGACATACACAAAGTAATAATAATAAAAATAAACAAAAATAAAAACGGAGTGAAAATTTTAACGCATGCCGCTTCGCGCATGAGTAATTATCTGTGGTCAGCATTAACTGAGCATGTTTACTGGTGTCAACTGTGGGATAAGAAAAGGTAGTCCCTGGCAGTAGTATTAACTTCGGCCGTTACACTTAATATTCAAACAAAACAAATACCTATACTTTAGTAAAGAAAATTTTGATATTGCGCTAACTATATTTTTTCAGGTTGAAGACATCTACCGAAATGACGACATGTTCTTACGGATGGATGTTCGTAACCTTCATAACAGGTGTGGATGACTTCATAATTATTTCATTGATGAGTAATCCATAATTTATTTGACAAATTTAGTGACCTTGATATTCCCAAAGTGATAAGACTATGTTTCTCCACCCCCAAAACGTAAAAGGTGTATCCTTTACACATAATCAAAATCATAATCTACTGTCTTCTTCACTAGTGATGGAATGGTGCTGGCTGAATTCTGGATGGTATTTTCCTCTGATGCAGTACTTCCCATCAGGCCTCTTAACTTGGCCGTCAAGAGGGGAAGGCTTAGAAACCTAGCTATAGGGATGGATGATTATCACGTTGCGCAAGTAGTTGGTATGTTTAAATTGCCGATCAGATGACAATAAGACGTTAAACTAGAAGCGTGAAACTAAAACCCTGTTCTTTTCACAAACAGAGAGAGTTGACTGTCCAGTTAAATGTTCTGAGCATGCTATTTGTGCTAGAAACGTAACTTCCTTTGAATGTGTCTGCACAAGAGGTTATATTGGTGACGGAAAGGAGTGCATCGGTGAGTCTGCTATTAAGTAAAGAGTGGAAGAGTAAATAACCTAAAGCATAAATTTAGTGTCAAAGTAATGGATTACAGACCAAAAGTTCCGGGTTTTGTAATTCAACATTTGGTAAGTCATCGAACTCTCTTAGTGCTGACTTCTCCAAATGGGCAACTGCCCTAAGATGGTATACCCTAGATAAACAGTATACACCAAATTGAAGAAACGTTGTCGGGTGGAAAGGATAACCATGAACGATGCAACCCAAAGGTTTACTGGGAATTTGGATAAATTACACTTCGTCTGTGACAGATTACACATTATATTAATACACGATGCATAAATCATGCTCTAAAATGTCTCAAACAAAGAAAATATTTTTATTATCGAGAAATGGAATATTACTAAGCTTGCCAATGCCGCCTATCCGGAATCCCATTCGGTCTCATCGTTCATTGTTTATGCTTTTGACGGGTCAACGTTTCTTCAATAAGGTGTATACACACCTTGTTTTATGGTTTAAGAGATAATACGCGCGAATATTCGAGTTGCGTAGTATGTTTTCGAGCCCCGTAGGGGCGAGAAAAAATGCGAGCAATGAGTAAAATGTCCGCACTTATTATACCTTAAACCATCGAATAATGGATTTATTATTCGACTGAAATTCCTCCTATTATAATAGCTTCTATGTCTTTCTATGTCTTGTGTGGGCGGCACGGTGGATTAGTGGTTAGCGCGTCGGACTTTCAACCTGAAGGTCGGTGGTTCGAAGCCTGGTCTTTGCCGTCGTGTTGTTTCCTTAGACAAGAAACTTTACTCCACACTGTCTCTCTCCACCCAGGTGTATAAATGGGTACCAGCGACAAAATGCTGGGGGTAACCCTGCGATGGACTAGCATCCCATCCAGGGGGGAGTAGCAATATTCCTAGTTGCTTCATGCTAGAGAAACCGGGTTAAGCTCCGGCCGTGTGGGCCATCGTGGCTCGTGTGCGACTTTACCTATGTCTTTAAACCGGGACACTAAGGTGTAATACGGCAATCTTCTGTGTAAAACGCTTGGATATTTTGTGTGTTCTCCTTCCCTTATAAGGTAAGATGACGTCATAGTCGAATACCAAATAGAGGTTATTCAGCATGAAGTTGTCTAATTCTCTATTTTCGAATTACCCATAAGTAATACACTTTGTTTGCCCCCCAAATTTTGCATAAACTATTGTTTTGAAATGCTCTTGGGAATATGCATTCCTTCCAAGAGCATTTAAAAACAATAGTTTATGCAAAATTTGGGGGGCAAACAGAGTGTATTATAGGCAATTCGAAAATAGAGAATAGCGGAGCTCTGCGGGCCGAAGGTCCGCGCGGAGCCCCATACTCATAGAACCTAGAACCTATGCCCGTCATTCATGGTCATGGCTAGCGGAATGTTTCGCGGGCGCGGGCGCGTGCGTGTGCCGTCCGTGTTGGACAGGGCTAGTTCGCGGGCGCGTATGACGTCGCAAAACATGCGCGTATGACGCCACACAACATCCGAGATGTTTGTTTTCATTACGGATTTCAAAACCAAAGAAGCGGAGATATATTAAAGAATTTCCAATCAAGCGAGGGACTTAAAGGTAAAACAGATTACATTTTTCGATGGGAATTTATGTTGATAATATATATAGATAGGCTGAGCCTAACAGCGCTGCCCTTTGAACAGAAAGCCGATGATAAACTTAACTGAGGTGAAAGGTCGGAAGCACAAGAATAAAATTGATGACCGGACTAGTTTTTAATTTTAGCAATTCTCAAAAACAAGACTTACGCGATCGTTTGCACAGTACATTTAGACCGTACAAAAGTTCACAAAAACAACTTTTTCTCCGTCTAGAATAACTAGTACGACTAATTACCAAATAAAATACACCTGTTTATAAAAAATTGTCCGAGAAATTGATTTGGAAATCAAAATTGCAAAAAAATATACAAACATATTTGCATAAGACCACGCGAGTGAAGTTTAGAATTTTAAAATCCAAGTCTTGTTTTGTTTACATAAAATCGCTTTTCAACCTATGTAATGAATGAACAAACACATAAAAATGGACAACACAATCTTCTTTCGAAAAATTTTATTCAAATCTCCATAAGTTTATGTTTAAAAGCAAAACGCGAAGCTAATCGAAAATCAAAACAACTGAATTTAATTGAGCACATTTTATAAACAATTCTCCAAAACTAGCAAGAAGACAAAGAAAAAGTCAATCACAGATTGATATCAACATAAATTCCCATCGTAAAATGTATTTTGTTTTACCTTTAAATCCCTCCACTGCTTGGAAATTCTTTAAATCTCCGCTTCTTCAGTTCTGAAACCCGAAGTGACAAACATCTCCTAGCATTGCTCCCATCCTCGATTACCTCGAAGCAAGATTTTATCTCTGAAAGCTCTTCTTTTTCCACTGTAGCGGCTTCTGAGTATCCCTTAATTAGTATCCCTGTCTTGAGTAGCAAACCGCGAAAAAATGCAGAAGAATAACGACTTTAATTTAAACGGTTTTCTCCGATAAACACAGCAAAACATCAAAAGTGTTTTCCCAGGTGCCGTGAAAATTGCAAAGATCCCGGTTGTTGTGTGGCGTCATACGCGCATGTTTTGCGACGGTATACGCGCCCGCAAGTTAGCCCTGCGCGTACGCCGGGCACACGACGCGCCCGCGAAACATTCCGCTAGCCATGATCATGAAAAATGACAGGCATGGGTTCTATGGTTCTCTGGTTCTATGAGTATGGGGCTCCGCACGGGCCTTCGGCCCGCAGAGCTCCGCTATCAATCTGTGATTGACGTTTTCTTTGTGTGCTTGTGTAGTTTTGGAGAATTGTTTTAAAAACGAGCTTAAATTCAGTTGTATCGATTTTTTGAATTTCATCCAAGGCAGCTCGGCGAACTCGATACGTTATAAATGGTACGCGTTTTGCTTTTAAACATAAACTAATGGAGATTTGAATAAAATTTTTCGAAAGAAGATTGTGTCGTCCATTTTTATGTGTTTGTTCATTCATTACATAGATTGAAAAGCGATTTTATAGTTCTATCTTCACTCGCGTCGCTTTCAAATATGTTTGTGTATTTTTGCAATTTTGATTTCCAAATCAGTTTCTCTTGCAATTTTTGACAAGCAACAACTGTATTTTATTCAGAAAATAGTCGTACTAGTTATTGTAGACGGAGAAAAAGTTGTTTTTGTGAACTTTTGTACGGTCTAAATGTACTGTGCAGACGGTCGCGTATTACTGTTTTTGAGAATTGCTAAAGAATTGAAAAATAGCCCGATCGTCAATCTTAATTCTTGTGCTTCCGACCTTTCACCTTAGTTAAGTTTCACCTTAGTTAAGCTCGTTCAGGGAGCGACGCTGTTAGGCTCAGCCTATCTATATATAATATATATAGTTAGCCTTAGCCTAACAGCGGCGCCCTCTGAAGACCCTCTGAACAAGCTTAACTAAGATGAAATTAACTTAGGTGAAAGGTCGGAAGCACAAGAATTAAGATTGACGACCGGGCTATTTTTCAATTTTAGCAATTCTGAAAAGCAGTATTACCCGACCGTCTGCACAGTACATTTAGACCGTACAAAAGTTCACAAAAACAACTTTTTCTCCGTCTAGAATAACTCTTACGACTATTTTCCGAATAAAATAGAGTTGTTGCTTGTCAAAAAATGCCCGAGAAACTGATTTGCCAAAATACATAAACATATTTGCATAAGGCGACGCGAGTATAAAATCTAAGTCTTGTTTTGTTTACATGAAATCGCTTTTCAATCTATGTAATGAATGAACAAACACATAAAAATGGACAACACAATCTTCTTTCGAAAACTTTTATTGAAATCTCAATTAGTTTATGTTTCGAAACAAAACGCGTACAATTTACAGCGCATAGAGGCCGAGCCGTGTCTTCGATGAAATTCAAGAAATTAAAATACAACTGAATTTAAGCTACACGTTTATAAACAATTCTCCAAAATTAACGAGAACACAAACAAAATGTCAATCACAGATTGATATCAAGATAAATTCCCATCGAAAAATGTAATTTGTTTTACCTTCAAGTCCCTCCGGCGACTACTGTACTTGGAAGTTCTTGAAACCTCCGCTTTGGTGCTGAAATCCGTAAAACGAACCCATCTCTTCGCATTGCTAAAAACGTATATAGGTCCTCGAAGCAAGATTTTATCCCTGAAAGCTCTTCTTTTTCCACTAAAGCGGCTTCTGAGTATCCCTTAATTAGTATCCCTGTCTTGAGTAGCAAACCGCGAAAACTGCAGGGAAATAACGATTTTAATTCTCCGCTAAAAACAATAAAACAACTAAAGTGTTTACCGAGCTCACGGCTGTGTGGCCGCGCGAAAAACAAAGCCTTGCTTTCAAGATCCCGGATGTTGTTCCAACACGGCTGCGGGCGGGCACACACGCACCCGCGAAACATTCCGCTAGCCATGACCATGAAAAATGACGGGCGTAGGTTCTATGAGTATGGTGCTCCGCCGGGCCTTCGGCCCGCGGGCTCCGCTATTACATATATGTTATTTACCGGCCTTGGTCGGTCCGTATAGGAAAAAACTGTGCCCGAGGTCTTGAGTACGCGGCCAAGGGCCGTACTACTTCAAATTCTACTTCAATTCTGCGATTTGCCGAGAAAATCGTGATACACTTGTACAGCTTTCCAAGAAATCTTGTCTTTACACGCCACGTCAAGCAAAAGTGACACAACGCGTGCAAAACCTAAATTAACTCGGTAATCTTCACAACTTTTTCATTCATAAACAAAAGAACTTACTTTGCAAAGTGAACTCATTTCTATTAGTTTATGTCTCTCGGTAGAATAAATGGCTTTTGTGTTTGCTTCCGGTGAGGATAGATAAATATTCTTGCCCACAGCGAAGCCATGGAAAGCTGAAGATTAAAAACTTTAAAAACTTTTCAAATTTTTGTATAAAAGGTATAAAAGAAAAGTCGAGAGTAATTCATTCATAGCAGTGCGAAAGCTTAAACTGAGCTATTCTAATTTAAAAATCATATTTTCTTGAATGAAAACTTACAGAATTTAGATAAAAGAGGTAACAACTGTAGTGAAAGTCCAAATTATCTCGTAAAATCCGATCGCGAAATTGCGTGTTTTAAAATTTATATTGACAACAAGCAAGTACAAAGCTAAAATCAAATGAGAAATTTAAGCAAGACTTTTTAATGAAAATTGACAGAATCTCGATTACAAGAAAAAAGACACGGAAAAATAAGAACACTTGAATCAAATGGAGTCAAAAACTTTGTAAACAAGCGCAAAATTGTCTTATTGCAGTATTTTTTTAAGTCAAAAGCCGCTTTGTAAAAACAATTAACGCCGAACAAACTATGAAATCAACAAATCATAAAATCCAAACTTGTAATCGCCTTTTTGAGGAAAAACATTGACCTTTAATTTTACGGCTGATTTCTCCTTCCACCCTGTAATTTAATCTCTCTTTCTTCATTGAGTCTTTTTGATACCTCGTCTTTAGCGTCTTTAGCGTGTTTTCGGATCTTTGTATGTCAGCCGACCGGTCAGCCATGCATGGTGAAACTTTGTTGGTTTTCTTCATTGTTTTCTTCATTTGTGTCGTTAAATATTTTATCTGGCCAATAAAATTTACTTTCGCTTTGGTAGCTTTCGTCTGGATCCATACACTGTAAATTCAAAAGTTCTGTTTTAACCCCAAAATTGGGGTTGTTTCGGTAAGTAGAATACGGTACTATTTTGGGGGCTAATTTAGCCCTTCTAAAATGGAGCTGTTTGGACTTAACAGGGAGCTGTTTTGGTCCTAAAATGAAGCTGTTTTGGCCCAATAGCACCAAAACAGTGCAACAGTACAGTGTGGGCTGAATCAGGCCCACCAATGTCCAAAATGGCCCGATGAAGGGCTGACTTAACTTCAAGGACTCAGAGCTGATTCAGCACTTTTGAGCTGAAACAGAACTTTTGAATTTACAGTGTAATTAACGAGAAAATTCAATAATACCAGGGCTTACAAGCTTAAAACAACAGAGTGACATCACTCACGAAAGCGTCACCATGACCGTGGGTAGAGATAGGAAAATCCGGACCGCGCTAAGAACCAATCAGATTGCAGGATTCGTTACCGTGCCCTCTTGGAAAAAAATGAGGTTGAGTATTTTTACGAGTTAGTTTTCATTTTTCGAGCCTATGCCCAGCCGTATTACACAACTTTTCGCTGAATAAATTGTTTATTATACGACAGTAATCTTCTTCTAAAACTAAGTTTTTGAAACTGTTTTTCCTAGCGCGCGGTCAGAAGAGTGTAATAAAGTGTCATATTTGACTCATTTTGATGCGTATTTGCAGTCTACAATGCTATGTCGAATAATAAACCAGTACCCTTAGATGGAATTTTACGCCATCCAACAAACTCGTTTGTTTCAAATCAATTGTAAATATGTTTTAACCACCACCAGATTCACACACCCACTCGCGACTGGTAATCCCTTTTTCATTCTCAGAGTCCACGATGCCATAGACCAGCGGTTGGTTCCGTACCGTCCTAGGTACTTGGTGTATCCCTGATCATAATGTATAGGACTTCATGTATCCCTTATTGTAATGTATTTAGATATATTGCAGTGTAATTAAGGGTCGGATTACAGTATCTAGGGTTGATGCAATGATTTTAGTATTTAGGGTTAAGCACTGATTCCAGTATTTCCAGTGTATCGAAAGGGTTAGTTCTTATATATGGTCTGGGCTAGCAGCATATTATCTTATATCTCTTAAAAAATTACAATTTCCGGCAGCTAGTCGTCGGTAGTGTAGTGGATAGTGTGCATGGAGTAGATCATACGGCCCGGGTTCGATACCCCATTCTGCTGTTTTTATCTTCTTTTTCTACTGAAATAAAAACTGAGTGTTTAAATACAAAATAATAAGGGATACACCAAGTACATACCCGTACCGTAGGACAAGGGCAACGCGGACTCTGCGAATGCGACTGTCTCTATATAATTACCTCGAAAGAGGAAGCAGTTGCCAATAAACAATGAGAAAAAATATCTCCAGTTGCTAAGGTTTGGCTTGATGAGTCTCTCGCCATATTTTTCATCTACCACATTTGTTTGCAATCCTCAGACCTGGATGAATGTGCAGTTAACAATGGCGGCTGTCAGCATGTGTGCATCAACAGTCCTGATGGCAGTTACCACTGCTTGTGTAACCGAGGTTTTTTTCTTCACAGCGACAGGAAACGATGTCGAGGTAAGCTGTGTGAAGGATGCTGATAATTACATGTATAAGCCGACAGTACACTGGACAAAACAATTCTGGATTGGATTAAATAACATTTAAATGCTTTACCTAAATTTCATTAAAAACGGCAAAGTAGGAGACAAGAAAATTTCACACATGGAAAATTTTTATAATGCCTTAGTGTTTATGTTAGACTATGAAAAAGGCGAGAAAGTACGAGCGACAGATAGGTTTTCGCGCCAAAAATTCGTCCTGGTTGTGCAATGTCTATGTTTTCTATTTATCAGTAAATCGATTCATTTTACTATGAAAATAATAATAATAATAACTTTATTAACGTGTCATTCGTTCTAGTTTACAAGAAACTAATTGGAGACACCTAACTAAAAGTACTAACTAATAAGAATTAAAATTGTTATAAGAGAATTAAATAAAATTATTACCTAATAGCTATCACTTAGCATCTAATTGTACATAAATAACAATCCTTACATTGATTGGATGCAATATTTGTCAGATCAATCTTTCTTATTTCTCTTTTAAAAGCTTTCACTGAATCAACCGTTTTAACGGACGTATGCAATTTAGACCAAATAAAAGGTCATAAGTGCCTTAAACTATGTTTCCCATACTTGATAATATGTGGTATCGCGAAAAGCTTTTCAAAAAGGTAGATTTAAACAATCCTTTCTACAAACACAAACATCGTGCTTTTTCCCATAAACTGTGGAAAAAGCAGAGAGAAAACATTTATCCGCGACAAGAAACCATAAAAAAAGTTCATGAAGATATCAAAGCTGATTTAGCGGTAAGCGGCGCACTTGCAGAAACTAGGGTTTAATAATAAGATAAAAATACTGCAAAAGGATCGAGAAAACATTTTTACAACAGGTAATACATAAACCCTTTGAAAAAATTATAAGGAGTTGAATAAAAGCAAAAGCAATGCTCATTTCGGGAACGAAATTACTGGAACGTACGACTCGACAAGACCCTCTTGCCAGCGCCGAATTTTTTGCTTGCCGACTGCTTCAAAAAATGGATGTAAATGTCGAAGTTAGTTCAAGGACTGTTAATTGCAGCACTATCAATTAAAGAGCCAAAGAGCGATTTTCGTTGCATGTTTCGTCTGCAGCGAAGCAAACTCAAGCGCATTGTAGATATTCGCCACCATATCGCGAATTTTTGGCGCGAAAACCGATGCGGTCGCAAGCGTTTTCCTGCCTTTTTTCTGGTCTTAACGCTACATTATTTTATTTTAAGAATTTTCCATGTGTGAAATTGTCTTGCCTCTTATGTTGCCGTTTTTAATGGAATTTGGGTAGAACATTTAAAAGTTATTATAATTTAACCCAATCCCTAAATTATTTTGTCCGGTGTACTAAGGTATGGTGTTATGTAAATGACTTGTAAAACTGACCGGGTTACTCTCTACTTTACAGCTTCTGAAGGTGATTTTGCCTACTGTCCTTCTGAATGGCGTCAGGACATTTTATGGAGCCATACTGTGACTAGCAGCACTGACACCAAGGCCTGCCCTCAAGATCACTTGAATGGTGAGTCTGTTCTAATTTCCGAATTTCCGCTAAAATAATTACGACCATAACAGTTTATGCTTCACTCGCCTCTTAACAATTGTTAAAGGATGGTAATCCTATTGCGTTGCATCATGGGAAGTGAGTGTAGAGACACGTTTTCTGATCGAGGAAAGGTTGAGATTGCTAGAAAAAGGAAATACTCTCACACGAATTGCAACTGCTGTAATTGGCAAAGGTTATGAAAGCATTCAACTTGAAGTTCAAAAATGCAGTACAAAACAACCTTTATTGTAACAATAAGAAAAGAATACAAGTTCTCTGTAAGAAGAAAGTAGTTAAACCTGTATTAGGCGGAAAGTATACCTAAAGTCCCAAAATTTTGTTCCCATGTTTACTTTGAAGAATACCTGCATTAAACGGACACCTCTTTTAAGCGGACACAGACACCTAAACGTTGACTGAAATGGTTGTTTCTATTGTCTAAAACCTGTCTTAAAATGTAACCCCTGACATCTGAGTGACATTGGAACGAACTAGTCAGAAATTATTATTCTGACGGCACGATATAGAGGCTTACGTGTCGTCACGCGACATCTCGGGACTATTTAAGGGTTTGGCGGGAGATATCATTCTACGTAGCGTCGGTCAGTCTTCTCGAACTTTGCCTTTATTCTTTTAAGTTTTTATTTTAAATACGTTGGGAAATGAAATGTTATAAAAAGTATTAAGTAATGTTATCAGTTTTTATACCTTTTTCTCGAGGTCCAGTGCCACTGCACTTATAGGTTTCTACATATTTTGGCCACATCTGAAGGGTGGTTTTTGGTGTTTTTTTTTTCGTAGCTGGCGTGGCACTATTTTCTGAACATGGATCAGGAGAATAGACAGAATATGTTATTATTATATATGTTATTACAATGATCAGATGACTGACTGACTCAGAGTCAGAATCGAACACTTATAAGTATTGACTCAAGCCAAGTCTATTCGACCAGTTGCTCCTAATTAGAGAGCAAAAAGAAGCGCATGCTGAACGGAAGAATGAAATCAGTCAGACGAAGAGCATGATCAATTGAAGGAGCCAGTTTTAACCTTATCGATTGGTTGAGTTGTTGTTGGACTATTCTCGTTACCATGGATAGGAGAATTTCTCGTTGCAGGTTTTAAAAGCGGCTTCTAGAGCATTCCCCGAGGGTATCCGCTTAATACAGGTTTGACTGTAATTCCTTTCTGTAACCTGACGTACGATATTCTTAATCAGGTGAGGCGCGGAGGATGTGTTACGATGGAATTAGTAAGGGGGTCTGGGGAGTGCCAGATCTTACGCGCTGCATCACCAGGGCCATGAATAAACTTCAAATAAAGGTAAGCTACTATTGAATGTTGCCGAATTCGCGGTTATTGCGAGTGGCCGTCCTCGGTCTAACTGTTTTTTCGTTAATACTGCATGAAATACATATGTCTTTTTAACCAAGAGGAGGAACAGTACTAAGAAATACCCCCCCCCCCCCTCCTCCCTTGTCTTCGCCCCGGTCTTGACAGTATGGACCGAGTGGTCTGTACAAAAAGGATCGAGGGCCTATATTCTCCCAGTTTCGAGCAAGCTTGGTTAATAAGAGACTTATCACAGGACTGTGAAATCCCATGACTTCCTTTCGGGAAATTACTCTGATACTTGGAAAATATCGTCACTGAATAAAAGCGCAGAAAATAAGTAACTATGATTGAGATGGTATCTAAAAGCATTTAATAAAATCATTTTTTTAAACCACCCTAGCGGCAAAAGACCACGTATTTTGGAACTTTGAGAACCTAGGATTTTGCCTAACAAAGTTGAAAACTTTTAAGTTTAAAAATCAGATAATCGCTACTGCAAAACTCGGTCTGATAAGCCATCAACTATACCCTACTTAACATTTTAAAGATGAGTGCAGTACAAAACAAACAACGCTTACAAATTCTATGAATTATTTTAATTTAAATTCTGATCAGTCGATTCTCCACTTTTCCTCCATAGCTTGCACAATTGTTGAAAGGAGAAGTTAACTTTCCAGATTTGCTCGACGTTGGCAAGGAACTGCGTAATATCCTGGATCCAAAAGTTGACAAGATTTACGCAGGAGACATATACGCTTCAATAGATATTATGAATATTCTGACTCTGCAAGCTAACGGTTCAATACAGAATGTTACCAACGAAGAATTAACTTGCTTTCTTCAGGTTAGAAGACCAAAAACAATTTTAATTTCTTATTTTCTAAGAAACGATAATGACACAAGTTCTCTGTACTTGCATTGGACAGAAATTGCAAAGAATCGATAGCAAACGTTTTCACTGAACGACGTGGCCTTTTTATAAAACAATGTTCTCTTATTCGCGAAACTATTAGTTGCGTGTTATTCAAATCTGACATTTGTTGCTGCTATTTATTTGTAATAAACTATTGGCATGGAAATGTTTTTACAGACAATGGGTGGTGCGGTGAGCAATCTTCTGAACACTGAAAACAGGCAGGCGTGGAATGGTATGGAAAAGGTAAAATGATATTCTCGAGATGTCTCAGTATTTAAAAAGAAGAGCTACTTTTTGCTTCTTAAACGAAACCTTTTATGGTTAAAAACTAATTTCAGCATCGTTTACATCTACAAGTGTTTACGTCGTCATAAAAAGTTACGATGCTCTTACAAAGTAATGGTAGTAAAAAGGAGAAATTTATACAGAACCTACTTATAAATTTTATTTCATACTAGTCAACAAACTAAAAAAGTTGCTACGCTTCAGCTTTGATAACATTATCTTAGTATATCACATCTGTGATCATGACTTGATAAGGTAGTGCTTGGCAATTTTTTACTCTCTTGGAGTTATTAGTTTAAGCTACTCTGTAAATTCGAGACGTTTTTAAAGGTGATGTATGTAGGAAATCGGGACAGTAGATGCGGCTTGTGAATTGATGATTTACGTTACATAAAGTAAACTTTAAAAAGTCAGTCATTGTGATTTTGTCGTAGTTAAGGTGGTTCGATACAGTTTTCTGGAGACCATACCAACATTTTTCAATCGGCTTTTAAGCGATCTTCTCCAAGTCAGATCAATGTGAAATTTTCACCACTAACTTGTTTTGAATTGAAGTTTGGCAAAATGTATTTTCTGGTAAAATCGATATTACCATGACAACGATAAACAAGAAACTTAGAAATCAGTCAAAGTGAAATTTAGCGCGTTTAAGATCTCGCATTGAAAATCCCACATAGACATCTTAAAATATGGTATATGGCATATATATTTTGAAAGAATAAAAAAATTCTGTATGTTTGAATTAAAATAAATCGCAAGAACATTTTAAACCGTACTTTTTGTATAGAAGTAATATATGAACCATGAGATTAACACTGGTTTCGTGAAATTACTTCCAAATAGTGTCATAATGTAGCTTCATGTTATGTTTGCACGCCGGGAAAGTTTTGTGTACTTTCTTCTATGCGATCTTGAGAACTACCATTTTTCCTAACATCGCTCCGTGTGTAATTTTTGGGTAGTTTTCGATTTCGATCGATTTTGCGAAAATCTCAGAAACGGCTCGATGGATTGTTTTAAAAAAATCACCACGTATGCTTGGTGATGTGAAAAATGTTATCTCAAAGTTTCATTGGCATTGATTTATTAGAACACCTTGAAATTTAAAGATGAAGACGACGTTCAAAGTGGCCGATAGTTGGCGTTACAAATTCGGCATAGTTGTTAACTTATGCTAATGATTTGAAATCAATGCGCACCACATTCCTCCATGATTAATACATTTCATTGTAATCTGCTTTGCATCTATTACACGCAAATCGTGCCTCGCGCGTGCTTATTAAAAAAATGCGCGCTACATTCCTCAGGTGGCATCCATTGTACGCTCTATAATGCAAATTTCTTTGCAACTGTCTTCTTTTACGTTCAAAATGCCTGCTGTGAAAACGTCTTTGAAACGCAAAAGGGCATTAATTGCGCAAAATAATCATAAAAAGAGACCTCAGGATGGGAATCGGGAAAGAAATCAGGACTAGCAGCAGAAAAAGCACCACCACTAGTGACAAAGGACAAAAAAATCCTTTGTAAAATAATCAATTTTTTTGAAGAAAGACAACACTAAATGTTACACCGGGCTATGTTGTTAAAAGTTTCTATCAGTCACAAATGCAATAATTCTAGGTTTTTACATGTACTCAGGAACGTTAAATAATAATAGTTATGTAATAATAGGCTTAATATAGTGCACATGATCCTAACGTTAACAAACACGCGCGAGGCACGATTTGTGTGTAATAGATGCAAAGCAGATTACAATGAAATGTATTAATCATGAAGGAATGTGGTGCGCATTGATTTCAAATCATTAGCATAAGTTAACAACTATGCCGAATTTGTAACGCCAACTATCGGCCACTTTGAAAGTCGTCTTCATCTTTAAATTTCAAGGTGTTCTAATAAATCAATGCCAATGAAACTTTGAGATAATATTTTTCACATCACCAAGCATACGTGGTGATTTTTTTAAAACAATCCATCGAGCCGTTTCTGAGATTTTCGCAAAATCGATCGAAATCGAAAACTACCCAAAAATTACACACGGAGCGATGTAAGGAAAAATGGTAGTTCTCAAGATCGCAAAGGAGAAAGTACACAAAACTTTCCTGGCGTGCAAACATAACATGAAGCTACCTTATGACACTATTTGGAAGTAATTTCACGAAACCAGTGTTAATCTCATGGTTCATATATTACTTATATTTAAAAAGTACGGTTTAAAATGTTCTTGCGATTTATTTTAATTCAAACATACAGAATTTTTTTATTCTTTCAAAATATATATGCCATATACCATATTTTAAGATGTCTATGTGGGATTTTCAATGCGAGATCTTAAACGCGCTAAATTTCACTTTGACTGATTTCTAAGTTTCTTGTTTATAGTTGTCATAGTAATATCGATTTTACCAGAAAATACATTTTGCCAAACTTCAATTCAAAACAAGTTAGTGGTGAAAATTTCACGTTGATCTGACTTGGAGAAGATCGCTTAAAAGCCGATTGAAAAATGTTGGTATGGTCTCCAGAAAACTGTATCGAACCACCTTAATATGGCCACAAGTCTTGTTTTTCGTCGTTTATACCAAACTGGTAACGTATACTCCTTATTTGTAATATGTTAGATTGCACTTAGAGCCACGGAGATGTTGAAAGCTTTAGAGGATGCCATTGAAATAGTCGCACATCAGCAGCTTCAAGACATGCTAAATAACGCAATTACTGACCCGGACAAGTTTCACAATCTCGGACTTAGAACCAAATCTTCCAATGTTGGTAAGAACATCGCATTAACTTGACCAGGTTTGAGTTTAACTAACATACACTCGAATTGTCATGTAACACAACGTTTATACAATGGAGATATTAGACACTTTTAAAACATAAAATTATCCACCAATGTACACTGAAAAAATCATTTCCCCTTCCCTTTCTCGTAACAGAATCCACCATGCAGGTTATTAAAGAGCATTAATCATTTGAGAAAATGTAACTAACATTCAGTGTTTCGGGAATAATTACTCCATTATCTTTTTTCACTCTTTTATGATTGACATAGAAATATCAATTGAAGTGGTTGAGATGATTGAGTTCAAGGGTCTTTCACGCTCGATGACAAGTAACTTGACGGAGGAAGGTGGAAATGAGACCCTCGTTCGTAATCAGATCAGTTTTCCATCTTCGTTGTTTACAGATGCACTCAAAAATAAGTTAGCCTCAGGTGAGCTGCTTTTTGTGTTTAGTGTAAAACGTAAGGCAAGCATATGATTAAAATATAACTGCGGAACACAGAAAACAATTAAACGTTAAAAATGGGTGACACGGCATGTTCTGTCGTCATCTCAAGAGACGCACCCCTGTCTTTAAAATTCACAATTTATTTACAAACATAAGCACTATTTGAAGTACAATATAGAGCGTTGTGTAATCAAACGTAGGCTAGTAACATAAAGAAGGGTTTCCTACATACTTTCATACGACTGCCGTAAAACGAATAGGCCATTTCCGAGTTACGTTACGCCTCGTTGTCAAAGCGAGGCTAGGTGCACAACCTTTCATATGAAAATGAGTTTTCATTCACATGCAAATGAAAACTCATTTTGATATGAAAGGTTTCGCACCTAGCCTCGCTTTGATAGAGAGGCTAAAGGCAACTCGGAAATGGACTATTCGGGCAAAAATAGATCAACTGAACATTTAAAACTCTTGCTGTGTTTACGACGCACTAAATTAATACCATTCGTGAGTCTTCTTTGTCAAAATCTCAGTTTGGTGTCTTTCTCATGTGTTGTGTAGGATTCTTTTCAAGTCTTGGTTGTTTTCGGGATAACGATCAAGACCGAGCAGTGCCCACCATAGAAGGAACACATGAGTTGTTAAGAGGTAGCTTTCTGACTCGTAAAGATGCTGTGGAAAAGTGTGCACAGGTCACCAGGAGTCGCGGATGGAAAGTGTTCGCTGTCCAAGATGGCGGCTGGTGTGCATCCAGTCCTACCGCGCATCTCAGCTACAACAAATACGAGACAGCAGTCAACTGTGTTAATGGCAAAGGAGGCATGTTTGCTAACGATGTTTACATCATTAATGGTGAGACGTCGGGAATGACTACTGTTTGAGAGGTTTTAGTTTTTGCAGTCATGTAGATGAACATTACTTTGTATTAAGTATTTACTTTGGCTGCATTTAAGACGAAACATGGATTTACAAAGTAAATAGCTAGGAAAGGCAAGTTAATAATCATGAACCATAACGATTTCATTGATAAATAACCTTTTTACTTCCATAGCATACTACACCTGTGTGTGTTCAATATTTTACAAGAATCTGGAGGATTTACTTACCTCTGATCCTCTTCTAGAAATAAGGTGAGAAAGCTATTGTTTAATGTTTAATGTTCTTTGGTATGCTACGAATTTACAAATAATTACTTTATATTAATCATATAACTCATGCCATACTATCAGTTCAGATCGCCACCTAGAAACCGTGCATCGAAAACGATATGGTTTGGAAATATTACACGTAGTTCATTTCATCGCAGGTTTCAGCAGCTAACTAGAAAATAAATTTATTCCTCGAACGACGCTGTTATAGCATTGAAAGCGATGCGGCTACAAAGAAACGTCGTCCGTGAATACTTGCACGAACTGATGTAAAACAGCTTTGTTTTCTTTATAACAACTTCATTTTAACGGTAAAACAATACTGAAAAACCTCGTTACGATCATTGATTAATTAGTCGGGCTACTTGGCTGTAAGCCAAGTCTGCCCGACTTATAAATTCACTTTTGTTTCTCCGTAAAAAAATTGTGTTTTCAAGTGGTTTGAAGCCTGCGGCTAAGTATTTCTGTTTCAAGTGATTTTCAGGATTAAGAGCTTAGATGAATTGATTAAAAGGTTGGCTCTCTCTCGAATTGCTTCACGTTTATAAACATACATCGTGCTGTAGTGTTTACCGAAGTCTTGAAAGATCCATTTGAAGTCCACAGATCGGTTTTATTTTTCCATAGTGAGTTTGAAGTCAAAGACATTGCTTTGCGTATTCACAGATAAAAATGACAATAAAGTGACGTCATATCACTTGAGATAGCAACTTCAAGGTTATAAGAGATAGCAACTAATGCTCCACAATCGAAGATTCACTGTGACATTGTAGAATCTATTGACTGTTTATTCTTCATTTCGTAGTTGTAATACTAAGGAGGCTTTAACATATAGTTGTGAACAGTTCATGGATGAATTGGATTAGTGTAGAGATAGTTGAATAAAAAGGAGAAGAGGAGTTGCTGGGATTGTAAATATTTATTTTGCTTGCTTATGAAATACGCATTTTCAGAATATTTCAATGCAAAATGTGCAATTGACTTTCCTCTGCTATTTAACCTTATACATGTTTGCTCAACGAAAAAAGAACCACGCAGTGGAATCATTTTTCATAATATTTTATTGTTGTACGTTATTCAATCGGTGAAAACTAATACACAAAATAAAGTTACCAATTTGGTTAACTGAGGTAAAAAAAATACTTAATATGAACATGAGAAAAATACAACAATGACAATGAACCGATCGAAAACTTACATCTGATGTGTGACTCCGAGGATAAAGCGAACAGAAAGGTAAAATTGACAGTTACTTCTGCATCTGATGTGGTGAGGTAATAGGCCATTTGCACGATGACGTCATATGACTACAACTACCACAATCCTTCAGTTTTTTGTTTTGTAGTGCAAATTAGGGCCATTGTTATGTAAACCTCACTGGGATTACAAAATTTAAATAAGAAAGGAAAAACGAAATGAATTCTGGTAGTTGTAGTCAAATGACGCCATCTTGCAAATGGCCTATTGAGACTAAAAAAAGGGTATATACTCTGTGTTAGCACACCATAAAGTCGCCCTCTATTGTAGTGCTACAGTGATGTTGTGTACTATATTATGTTGTATCCGTTTTATTCTTGTTTATACC
Organism: Cladopsammia gracilis; assembly: GCA_022457155.1. Classification (NCBI taxonomy): domain Eukaryota; kingdom Metazoa; phylum Cnidaria; class Anthozoa; order Scleractinia; family Dendrophylliidae; genus Cladopsammia; species Cladopsammia gracilis. The sequence continues at coordinate 1,131,038 of JAJGOT010000062.1, forward strand.
CACACACCCATCACTGTCCTTTGCCGTCCTTATTCGTCCTTTTCTGTCCTTATTCGTCCTTATTCGTCCTTATCTGTCCTTATTCGTCCTTTTTTGTCCTTATCTGTCCTTATTCGTCCTTATCTGTCCTTTGCTGTCCTTATTCGTCCTTATCTGTCCTTTTCTGTCCTTATTCGTCCTTTTCTGTCCTTATCTGTCCTTATTCGTCCTTATCTGTCCTTTGCTGTCCTTATCTGTCCTTTTCTGTCCTTATTCGTCCTTATCTGTCCTTTTCTGTCCTCATTCGTCCTTATCTGTCCTTTGCTGTCCTTATTCGTCCTTATCTGTCCTTTTCTGTCCTCATTCGTCCTTATCTGTCCTTTGCTGTCCTTCTTCGTCCTTATTTGTCCTTTTCTGTCCTTATTCGTCCTTATTCGTCCTTATCTGTCCTTATTCGTCCTTTTCTGTCCTTATCTGTCCTTATCTGTCCTTATTCGTCCTTATCTGTCCTTTGCTGTCCTTATTCGTCCTTATCTGTCCTTTGCTGTCCTTATTCGTCCTTATCTGTCCTTTGCTGTCCTTATTCGTCCTTATCTGTCCTTTTCTGTCCTTATTCGTCCTTTTCTGTCCTTATCTGTCGCTATTCGTCCTTATCTGTCCTTATGTGTCCTTTTCTGTCCTTATTCGTCCTTATCTGTCCTTTTCTGTCCTCATTCGTCCTTATCTGTCCTTTTCTGTCCTTATTCGTCCTTATCTGTCCTTTGCTGTCCTTATTCGTCCTTATCTGTCCTTTTCTGTCCTTATTCGTCCTTTTCTGTCCTTATCTGTCCTTATTCGTCCTTATGTGTCCTTATCTGTCCTTTTCTGTCCTTATTCGTCCTTATCTGTCCTTTTCTGTCCTCATTCGTCCTTATCTGTCCTTTTCTGTCCTTATTCGTCCTTTTCTGTCCTTATCTGTCCTTATTCGTCCTTATCTGTCCTTATTCGTCCTTTTCTGTCCTTTTCTGTCCTTATTCGTCCTTTTCTGTCCTTATCTGTCCTTATTCGTCCTTATCTGTCCTTTTCTATCCTTATTCGTCCTTTTCTGTCCTTATCTGTCCTTATTCGTCCTTATCTGTCCTTATTCGTCCTTATCTGTCCTTTGCTGTCCTTATTCGTCCTTATCTGTCCTTTTCTGTCCTTATTCGTCTTTTTCTGTCCTTATCTGTTTTTATTCGTCCTTATCTGTCCTTTTCTGTCCTTATTCGTCCTTTTCTGTCCTTATCTGTCCTTATTCGTCCTTTTCTGTCCTTGTCTGTCCTTATTCGTCCTTATCTGTCCTTATCTGTCCTTATCTGTCCTTTTCTGTCCTTATTCGTCCTTTTCTGTCCCTTTCTGTCCTTATTCCTTTTTTGTCTGTCCTTTTCTGTCCTTATTTATCCTTTTCTGTCGTTATTCGTCCTCATCTGTCCTTATTCGTATTTATTTGTCCTTATCTGTCCTTATTCTACCTGAACCGTCCATTTCTGACCTTACCGTTTCTGTCCTTACATGTCCTTTTTTCTACTTATACATCGTTTTCGTTATTTCTCGACGAATAAGGATAGAAAAGGACAGATAAGGACCAATAAGGACAGATGAGGACAGATAAGGACGAATAAGGACAGAAAAGGACGAATAAGGACAGATAAGGACGAATAAGGACAGATAAGGACGAATAAGGACAGAAAAGGACAGATGAGGACAAATAAGGACGAATAAGGACAGCAAAGGACGAATAAGGACAAATAAGGACGAATAAGGACAGCAAAGGAGAGATAAGGACGAATAAGGACAGATAAGGACAGAAAAGGACGAATAAGGATAGAAAAGGACGAATAAGGACAAATAAGGAAGAATAAGGACAGCAAAGGACAGATAAGGACGAATAAGGACAGATAAGGACAGACAAGGACGAATAAGGACAAATAAGGACAGATAAGGACGAACAAGGACAAATAAGGACGAAAAAGGACAGATAAGGACGAATAAGGACAGCAAAGGACAGATAAGGACGAATTAGGACAGGAAAGGACAGATAAGGACGAATAAGGACAGATAAGGACAGAAAAGGACAGATAAGGAAGAATAAGGACAGAAAAGGACAGATAACGACGAATAAGGACAGATAAGGACAGACAAGGACGAATAAGGACAAATAAGGATAAATAAGGACAGATAAGGACAGATAAGGACGAATAAGGACAGAAAAGGACGAATTAGGACAGGAAAGGACAGATAAGGACGAATAAGGACAGAAAAAAAAAAACAGATAAGGACGAATAAGGACAGATAAGGACAGACAAGGACGAATAAGGACAAATAAGGACAGATAAGGACAGATAAGGACGAATAAGGACAAATAAGGACGAAAAAGGACAGAAAAGGACGAATAAGGACAAATAAGGACAAATAAGGACGAATAAGGACAAATGAGGACGAATAAGGACAGCAAAGGACAGATAAGGACGAATAAGGACAGCAAAGGACAGATAAGGACGAATAAGGACAGATAAGGACAGAAAAGGACGAATTAGGACAGATAAGGTCAGACAAGGACGAAAAAAGACAAATAAGGATAAATAAGGACAGATAAGGACAGATAAGGACGAATAAGGACAGAAAAGGACGAATAAGGACGAATAAGGACAAATAAGGACGAATAAGGACAGCAAAGGACAGATAAGGACGAATAAGGACAGATAAGGACAGAAAAGGACGAATAAGGATAGAAAAGGACAGATAAGGACGAATAAGGACAGATGAGGACATATAAGGACGAAAAAGGACAGATAAGGACGAATAAGGACAAATAAGGACGAATAAGGACAGCAAAGGACAGATAAGGACGAATAAGGACAGATGAGGACAGAATAGGACAGATAAGGACGAAAAAGGACAGAAAAGGACAGAAAAGGACAGCAAAGGACGAATAAGGACGAATAAGGACGAATAAGGACAGCAAAGGAGAGATAAGGACGAATGAGGACATATACGGACAGAAAAGGACGAATAAGGACAGTAAAGGACAGATAAGGACGAATAAGGACAGATGAGGACAGAATAGGACAGATAAGGACGAATAAGGACAGCAAAGGACAGATAAGGACGAATAAGGACATATAAGGACAGAAAAGGACAAATAAGGACAGAAAAGGACAGATAAGGACGAATAAGGACAAAAATGGATGAATAAGGACAGATAAGGACGAATAAGGACAGGTAAGGTCAGTGATGGGTGTGTGGGTATAAACAAGAATAAAACGGATACAACATAATATAGTACACAACATCACTGTAGCACTACAATAGAGGGCGACTATATGGTGTGCTAACACAGAGTATATACCAAAAAAAGAAGGATTTTGAAACTTAATACGCTTCGTTAGCGTGACACCGTCACAGATGATACAGCATTTATTCCCTGTTGCTTCTTCTTCCTATCCGAGAGAGAGTTTTAAAAGTCAAATTGTCAATTCGTCCAAATAATAATGAACCACAGTCGATATTTGTTAACGTCGCTTTATCAATTTGATGTCCATTTTTCGTCCAAATAATAATGAACCACGGTCGATATTTGTCAAGATCGCTTTAACAATTCAATGTCCATTTTTTAGTCGTGAATACGACTTATCGCGGTTACTGGAGAAAAGTCACTCGCTCATCGTAAACTTTATATTAAATTTATATTAAATTGTTGATATGTTACACTTCGGTATAGCATACATGGATTAAATGAGACCAAACCGAGTCCGCCATTAAGGTCCTTGTGTTTACGAATGTTCGATAAGATGAAACGTCGGTTTGGGAAAACGTTGGGGTTCTTTTACTTATTATAATTGTTTGGCAAGGATATCTGACATTAATAAAGGAAAAGGTAAGTTTGTCCGATAATTTTCATTTCCGCTAGTAAGGCTGAAGCTGAGGCTGAGGCTGAGGTTGACAAACATTGCCGAGCTGAGATTACACAGCACGGACTGTAATTCATCTTTAAAGCATTGTTGATAAAAATCACAGTTGATTTTACTTGCCGTCTGGAGAATAACCCAGGACTCCCTCAGCTACACACGAAGGTTTTAGAGGTCCTTCTTTGGTAAAAGATATTGGTACGTGGATCTGCAACATAAGGGAAGTAGTCATAACATGTACTATCTAAGAGGACCGACCTTGTGTAGGGTAGGAAAAGGTCCGATGGTTGTTTCATATTCACGACTTGGCTCGCAAGGAGCAAGTGATTGCAGCCAGTGTTGTTTTGCTTATTAGCTTTCCATTGAATGAAAACCCGTCTTCAGGCGGCGATAGATCTTCACACAGGATGATGATTATGTTTACATTCTTATAGCATGGCTTAGTGTCGTGCAATATTGCAGACGTGACCAAATTAAATAAAGGGTAAAAAGTTGAAAAACAAATTTGATTGACAATCAACGACATTTGCATTCATGGGATGTTTTTGAAATTCAATTTTTCGTATTGTTAAAATAAGAGAATTCGATGTTGTAATATGTAAAAATTTACAAGACCCTAAAGCCCGACTTTACTACTCGTAGAATTCTTGTTAAATATGTGGCTGATAGAGGTAATTGATAATAGATAATAATAGAGGTAATTGATAGGCTGAACCTAATATATAGTAATATATAGTAATAGAGGTAATTGATAGGCTGAACCTAATATATAGTAATATATAGTAATAGAGGTAATAGATAGGCTGAGCCTAACAGCGTAGCTCTCTGAACAGAAAGCCGATGATAAGCTTAACTAAGGTGAAAGGTCGGAAGCACAAGAATTAAGATTGACGACCGGGCTATTTTTCAATTTTAGCAATTCTCGAAAACAGTTTTACGCGAATGTCTGCACAGTACATTTAGACCGTACAAAATTTCACAAAAATAACTTTTTCTCGATCTAGAATTACAAGTATGACTTATTTCCAAATAAAATACACCTGTTGCGTATCAGAAATTGCCCGAGAAACTGATTCGGAAATCAAAATTGCAAAAAATACACAAACATATTTGCGTAAGGCGACGGGAGTGAAGTTAGAACTATAAAATCCAAGTCTTGTTTTGTTTACATAAAATCGCTTTTCAACCTATGTAATGAATGAACAAACACATAAAAATGGACAACGCAATCTTCTTTCGAAAACTTTTATTCAAATCTCAATAAGTTTATGTTTAAAAGCAAAACGCGTACCATTTATAGCGCATCGAGGCCGAACTTTGAAATTTAAGAAATCGATACAACTGAATTTGAGCACGTTTTATATTTAAACAATTCTCCAAAACTAACGAGAACACAAAGAAAAATTAAGTCAATCACAGATTGATATCAACATAACTTCCCATCGAAAAGTGTATTTTGTTTTACCTTTAAGTCCCTCGACTGCTTGGAAATTCTTTTATAAATCTCCGCTTCTTCAGTTCTGAAATCCGAAGTGAGAAACACATCCCCGCATTGCTTCCGCATTGATAAAAACGTATGAAGTTCCTCGAAGCAAGATTTTATCCCTGAAAGCTCTTCTTTTTCCACTATAGACCCTTTTAATAAATACCAGAATGCATCATATTCCGTTATCGATGTCAAATGTATTCTTTTGAATTGCATGAGAATTCAAAAGAATATGTTTGACGTCATTAGCGGAAAATGATGCATCGTGGTATTTATTAAAAATGTCTATAGCGGCTTTTGAGTATCCCTTAATCAGGGAGTATCCCTGTCTTGAGTAGCAAACCGCGAAAAAATGCAAGGAAATAACGACTTTAATTTGGAACGGTTTTCTCCGCTAAACACCGCTATCCATGACCGCTAGCCATGACCATGAAAAATGACGAGCATAGGTTCTATGAGTCTCCGCAGGGGGCCTTTGGCCGGCGAGAGCTCCGCTATCAAGGATTGGAACATCTTGATTGTTGGAGTACTTGGAGTGGGATCAATCGGTAATGCATCGGTGGAAGCTTAAGCAAGAGCGCGCCATTCAGCAGGGATTGAATGAACAATACTCGTGACAAAGAATCTTTGTTCAGGAGATGCCGATGGAGTGCCGTCATACGAAAATAAATTATTTACGGAGAGTAAATCACCTATCTTTAATATACCTAAATTAATTATATCACTTCTATACATAGATATTTTATTTATACAAAGAAACTTGTTATTCCAAATAATCTCGTTAACAATTTCCTGAACGGAGCTTGGCGTTTTCTCATTTAAATTTGACCAAGCGTCGAGACATTCCCTGTAATACACTGGTAGGTGGATCTTGAGTCAAAATTACAGTGTAGAACAAAACGTACTCGTTTTGTTTTAATCGTGGACTCAATATCTAACATTTTTAATCTGCCTTTTTTGATATCCGATATTAATGCACGGCGTTTAACTTTATCCTTTCCATTCCAAATAAATTCATAAAAGATAGAATTGGCCTCCTTCATTAATTCCTTGGAAATCGGTATGACAGATGCTCTATACATAAGTTTGGGGACCGCGAATGATTTCACGACTTGAATTTTTCCTAATAATGAAAGGCCTCTCCATTTCCACATATTTATCGATTTCGTTATAGCCTTTAAGGTTTGTCTAAAATTAAGACTATCTCTTCCTTTTTTCCGAAATACACTCATAAAATCTTGATAACTTAACAAATATTATGCTTTGCAAAATTCGTCTCTCGTAAAGTGTTGTTTCCGAGGGCAAAGATTTATGTTTTTTCACGATTAACTTTTAGACCTGAACACTTCCCAAAAGACTCAAGGATTTCAAACAATGCGGTATATGAAGATTTTTCCTTTAGCAAATAGCGATAACTTGATTTGTTCTTGTCCAATTTTAAAACTCTGAATTTTACTTTCGTTTCTTATTCTTAAGGCCAAAATCTCAACAGCAACAATAAACTGGTAAGGAGATAGTGGATCTCCTTGTCTGACGCCTCTCCCTAACGAAAACGGCCCAGTCGTAAATCCGTTATTCATTAAGGCACTAAATGCATTTTTATACATAATACGTATCCACTGAATAAAGGAAAGACCAAAGTTAAACTTATGCAAAGTCCTAATTACAAAAGTTGAAATTCAATGTATCGAAGGCTTTCTCAAAGTCAATTGCTATTAGAATACCCGACAAACAGTTCCGTTTTGTAGTCGACCATATCGTCAATTGTTCTAATTGCGTCAAAAGTAGACCGACCTTTTATGAAAACGTTCTGGTTTGAATTGATTATTGTCGGCAACACCTCTTCCTAACGTTTTGCCAAAACTTTAGGATATTATCTTTGCATCTACATTGATAAGCGATATTGGGCTCTCGTTTTTAATCGGTCTTTTATCTTTTCCTTTTTTTCTCAATAGGTGTTATCATTGCTTGTTTTTGTGAATTTGAGAGTTCACCAAATTCATACGAGTAGTTGATACATTCTAGTAGGGGTTTTCCAATCAAGGGCCAAAAGGCAGATCGTTACCTGGAGTTTTCAGTTATTTTTTTAAAAAGGACTGCACTGAAAAACATTCATTATATGTTATTTTTCCATCGCATACTGATCGTAGCTCTTCGGACAATATCGGAACTTATATTGAGTCATCTAGAAAAGAAGATAAAGTCGACTCCGATGGCATGGGTGGTAGCTACTATCTTTATATAAACATTTTAACTCGTTTAAGATTGATTTGGGATTAGTCGTTAAATTGTCATCCTTTGTAAGAATTTTTCCGTACACAGCTTTTCATCTTATTCGATTTTTCTAAGTTTAGAAAGTATTTAGCATTTTTCTCGCCATTTTCATACCAAGTCGCCCGCGAACGTATAACTGCTCCTGAGTAATATAATCGTATAATTCATCGTAATCAGCTTGCAAACAATTTAACTCCTCAATGTTTTGAATTGATGAATCGTTGTCCCATTTTTCTGTGCAGCGGCGTAACCTTTCCTCCATCTCAGTTAGCTTCTAAAATGCATTAATAATTCATAAACATATTAGCCTATCACACCACGTAATCGATCACATGCATGAACCTTTATAGCGGTGCTCTGGCGGGCCGAAGGCCCGCCGTGGAGCCCCATACTCATAGAACCTATGCCCGTCATTTTTCATGGTCATGGCTAGCGGAATGTTTCGCGGGCGCGTCGGTCCGTGTGCCGTCCGCCGCCTGCCCGCCGTTGGGCAGGGCTAGCTCGGGGGCGCGTATGACGCCGCAAAACATGCGCGTATGACGTTACACAACATCCGGGATCTTAGCAATTTTGAAATCAAAGCGAGGCTTTGTTTTTCGCGCGGCTACATGGCCAATGTCACGTCAGCTCGGTAAACGTAAAACACGTTAGTTGGAGCTGTGTTTAGCGGAGAAAAGCGTTCCAAATTAAAGTCGTTATTTCCCCGCAATTTTTCGCAGTTTGCTACTCAAGACAGGGATACTAATTAAGGGATACTCAGAAGAAGAGCTTTCAGGGATAAAATCTTGCTTCGAGGAACTTCTTCGTATTTAAAACCTGATAATACACTACTGCACGTTTTCTAAACAGTACTTAACCCTTCTTCTTCAAGCTTTTGTTTTGCTATAATTTATCGTAAGTTGTCGTATTTTGTATTTCAATAAATCCCACAGGACACGCTTATCGACCACCTCTTTGAATTCTTCAAGGCAAATTGAAAATTAGCTTCAAGAAGTTGGCGATACACATTGTCATTCACTAGCGTAGAGTTAAATTTCCAAAACCTTGGGCCCCTTTTACTATCGTCTATACCATTAAAAGACAGAGTTATTGCGGAGTGATCCGATTTAGTAGACGGTATTATAACTTTGCATTATTGGTGCATTTTTTGTGCGCGTGCATTATTTGTTTATTTAATTGACGTGTGCATTTAGTTCGTTAAATAACGTCTTAATTTCACTTTGCATCATTTTCCTTACTTATTTGTGTTGTCCGTGACTGTGCTCACATTGTGGGTGGCTCCTCCTAAAATGTTTTGCACTTGGTATAGGATTTAATGGAGCCGAAACCAATTGTGGAATTGCACGCATCTTGGGCATCCTACTGATGAACAGTTACGACACAGAGATATATATATATTTTTAGCAATTACTGTGATTTGCAGTCTGTCCATTTGAATTATATCTACCGACTCAATGTCTTCTTGTAAAAAGCATCGTTAACTAACCAAAAATCCAAGCGTCTCTGGATGATTGGGGTCTTTTTGACGCCACTTAAAACGCATTGACGTTGGCCCTAATACGCCAAATATCAACTAGATCCTGTTCTTAATATTTAACCGAATCTTTCTTTTTCTTTACACCACCGCTGCCATCGAAGTCTTGATCTAGAATAACATTAAAATCTCCACCTACAACGACAGAACAATTTGACAGTGCACATGTTTTTATCTTTTCAGCATTGGCTTTAAAAAATACACATTGTTCAGTACATTTATTAGGCGCATAAATATTGACAAGTAGAAATGGAGAGTCTTGAATCATAGCCTCTAATAGAATAAAGCGACCTTTCGCATCTGCTTTAACCGACTGCACAGGGCTCCTGCTCCTTTTAAGACACTGTACTATATCATCTTTGTTAATACATGTAATATTATTGGGGCAAATAAAGATTGATTGATTGATTGATTGATTGATTGATTGACATTGATGTCTACCTGATCCCTCACTAGAATAAGCACGCCCCTGCTATGAGAGCTTCCATGCGAAAAGAACATATCACCCTTCCATTGTTTTTTCCATACATTCTCAACTTCTTTTGAGCTATAAGTTTCTTGTAAAAAACATACACCTGATTGAAGAAACGTTGTCATTTAAAAAAGCATAAACCACGAACGATGAGACCGAATGGGATTCTGGGTAGGCAGCATTGCCAAGCTAGTTATATTCTATTTCTTGATAATCAAGATGTTTTCTTTGTTTGAGACATTTAAGAGCATGATTTATGTATTCTGTGTTAATATAATGTATATTCTGTCAGAGACGAAGATTAAATTTTCCAACTTCCCAGTAAGCCTTTGGGTCGCATCGTTCATGGTTTACGCTTTTTACCTGACAACGTTTCTTCAATTTGGTGTATATCTGCACGAGATTTACAAAGCCAATTAAAAATGGTCTTTCGCTTTTCAAAGGAGCGAATTCCTCGAGCATTTAAAGATAATAGTTTAAAGTTAATGTTATTCACAACCGTATTCCGAGAAACGCTGTCACTTCCGTTTTCAAGCAAGGCACAAGTGGTAGGAGAGGAAATCGATTAAAGTAAGCAGCAGTGTTAAGACAGAAATAAATAAGCAAAAACCTAAGAAAAACACACATCGTCATACAATTATATAAATAATAATTAATAATTACGTTCTAAAAAAGGTCTTAAGATTTTAACCCTAGTAAACGACCCTTTGGACTTCTCTTTGTCCAGACCAAATCGGACTCCAAATGTTAAACGAACCGCACTAATATCGGACTTGGACGAATCGCAGCTCTTGATCTTTCTTCTCTTGATACACTTGTAGCTTCGGGATTGCCAGATACACTTTCTACAGATTGAATATTGCTCTCTTCTCCTTCCTCAGAAACAATATAGAATCTCAGGTTTTCTCTTCTTGAGTAATCTTCATGTTTGACTGCCCGTTCTTTGAGGATTTCTACCGTTTCTTTTAATTGCTGGTTTTCCTCGAGAAACTTGTTCATTTGATCTTGCAAATGTTTGTTGGTAATCTTCAGAGATTCAACTTCTTTCCACATAGCGTCAAGAGAATTTTTGGTGTCCTTCAATTCCACTCTGATGGATTTTATGTCTTCCTTTAGCTCAGTTTTGGGTGCTTCTAATTCGCCGTTAATTTTGTCAAAGCCTCTCTCTATTCTTGACTTATAGACCTCTTGAAAGAGCCAAGACTAGGAGAGTGTTTGAATGAATTAGGGAGGAGGTTCCAGCACAAGGCAGCTCTTTCTTGAATGCTCGTGAGCTTATCGAGTATGCTTGAGTCATCATCTCCGGTGGATGAACTTGAGCCACGAGGACGCTTTTTACTCGTGGCGGAGCACACCAGTTGTAAATCCGGGTTTGACTTTTTTTTTTCATATCACATTAGCGCATGCAAATTTATGCACGCATATTTAAGTTTATGTCGACGACTATATGGCTTTCATATTATGGAATTACATTATGGAAATACATACCGCAAAATCTCTCCGTGTGTTGACTTGAGAAGCAAGATAAAGAACTACAGCATACAATTGCACGCTTTCAAGACAATTCAAGGCGTTTATCGATGGATAGGACCGTTTGACATTGTGTTCGCCGTTTATTCCTGTGGGACTTTTTCTCCGGCAAGTTCAGTCTGTGTTTTACATATTAAACTTGCCATTTGCTTAGCGATCGAGCTTAAGTGTCAGCTACTGAATGTAGTGAATGTAGTGTAGTCTTACTTTTAAACCCGTGTTTACCTAATTCAATAAAGGTTGCTTTGGCAATTGGTCATTGGTATTTGGGCATTGGGCATTTGGGCATACGGAACACAATGCAATGCTTTGCTTGAGTGACCGCCAAACAATAACCAATAACCCAATGACCGCCAAACAATAAACAATAAACAATAACCCAATGCCCAATTACCAATGACCAAAGCAACCTTTATTGAATTAGGTATATACCTGAAAGCATGATGAACGGGTTATCGGTAACGGCGGCTAAATAAAATTCACTCTGTCACTCACTCGCTCCTTCCATCAGCTATAAACTTTAGTGAGTAAATGCTTTAATTTGTTACGAATACGTTTCGTAACAGGAATTCAACGTGAATCCAGCGATAACAATACTTAATTTGATGTAAACGAATATAGACAACAATAAGTTTACAGATGTTTCGCATTTGGAATTTTTAGTGCAACATTAAAATCGATCTAAAAGGATTTTGCAACCGAAACACGCGTTCTGATGCGTATCTACCTTAAAATAATAACATTTGGTTGCTGTGGAGTATGTGGTCTTCGACAGCGCAGTAGATTTAGTTTGTGGCTTAGTCCCGGTCGGCCCGAGTTCGAGTCTCCATAAAGTCCTTTTTTTTTGGTCCCTTTTTTTCTTTCTTCGAACTGGACATTATGAAAGTGATGTAATTTTTGTTTTCGTTCGTCAAAAATCCTTACGTTTAATTAAAAAATATATATCGAACCGTGTCAGTGTGAAAAGGTAAGCTTACGGCAATATTGCGTTACGCGTTAGCATTTCTTCTTCACGGGTTGGCTCGTCAAAAATCCTTACATTTAATTAATATATATATATATATATCGAACCTTGTCAGTGTGAAAACGTAAGCTTACGGCAATATTGCGTTGCGCGTTAGCATTTCTTCTTCACGGGTTGGCTCTTAGGAGCCTTTGATTAGACATAATTTCAAGCTTATGTTTCTTCGTAAAAGCATTCAAAACATTCGGGAATCAATGCTGCAATGAGTTAAAGGCGCTACGAGTTCAAGCTGTGTACATCTTCTTGTTTTTCTTTACTTTTACTATCTGGCATATTTTTAGTCAAAAAAGACATTTGCTTACATCTTTCTGCTCCTAGGAACGCAGAGGCATTACCAAAATATCGTCAATACCTTGTAAACTCGCCATCGGTTTTGGAGTTCACAGAACGTGTACGGCCGCCATCATAGTCAACCCCAGCCCCCGAATACTTATGAATCAGAAACATTTTATTGGATACTTTGTATCTGACTACTTATGAAGCAGAAACATTTTATTGGATACTTTGTATCTGACTACTTATGAAGCAGAAACATTTTATTGGATACTTTGTATCTGAATACTTATGAAGCAGAAACATTTTAATGGATACTTTGTATCCGAATACTTTTGAATCAGAAACATTTGATTGTATTTGGATACTTTGTATCTGAATACGTATGAATCACAAGAGCATTTTATTGTATAAGTGGGGTTTCAACGAAGCCGGATACTTTCTACGACCTTCGCGTTTTCAAATTATTTTATTATATTAGAATTTTTAATTTACATGGGAACTGAATTTTACCCAATTGCGAACCTTGGTTTTCCTTTTGCAAGTGACAATGGGCGGAGTACTCCCGCGTGAAGAAGTTTCATACTTTAGTTTTGCCCAATCCGCACTTTCTTTCGAAGATGAAATTTCTCTTACAGTTCGTCTTGGGACGCAACCATCTATCTCCGAATTCATATCGTAGTGTTAGCTATAAGGAATTCGAATAATCTATGAAGAAAACGCTTCACCAATCCACAAACTCTGTATGTACATGTGACGAATCCAAAGATAACATCGGAATCCGGATACTTTTCCTCTAACTTCCTGACCTTAGTCTTTTTGTTGAAAGTTTTTATTTGTGTTTTCCATTGTTATGTAAATAGTTTCAGATGATGAATTGAGCACAAGATTGAATAAAACTATTACTTTTGGAATGAATTTTCAGATCCCTGGAGGAAATGGGAGCACAACAGCCTTATAACAGGTCCCAGCTTAACTCCATTACTATATCGGGAAAAATCGTCACAAAAGAACCAACGTTTTATCTGTCCTTGCCAGACCCAATCGTATTGGTGTTTGAACATTTGGTAAGAGAATATCTACAACAACTATCACGCGTTTCTTCTTATTGGTTTGGTTAGCAAACGTAAGGGTTTAAGTATCACATTAATCACTTCAGTGATAAGTTCAGCAGTACGTCATTTTTAATCGTAATGTTAGTTACTTACTTAATTTTATTTTTTTGTCGGATGAACAGAGTACAGTAACAATGGTACTTTTAAGTATCATCGCTATTGTATCATTAATGAAATATATGTTTTATTCCGTCTTGCACAATTAACGTAAGCATTTCAAATACTTATAATTTACGCATTGGCTAACATCTTATGAAAACATAATTTTTTGTTCGGTTGCTTTTGAACTTTCATACTTGAGAAACGAACTGTATAATCTACATACCTGAGTAAAGAGCGAAAATCTCTGGTCACTTTATTTTCCATTCTATCTAAATTCACTATGTATCTTTTAGACTAACGACAGTTCGCCAGTAACCTGTGGGTTCCTTAACATGGAATCAAAGTAAGTAGATTTATTATGGCATATTCATAAGCAGCTCTAAACCATTTATAGGTAATTCACCTTATGGTTATGATTTATAGGTAATTCACCTTATGGTTTGTTTTTCCTTGCAGTGATCCGGACGATCGATGGTTTGACAACGGGTGTTTTATTTACCAAACCAACAAGACTCACACCGTGTGCCACTGTTTTCACCTCACTAACTTTGCACTCCTTTTCGATTTACATGGCAATCTAGTAAGGCGTCAAATACCATGTGTGATTTATTTTAGAATAGTCTGCATATTAATTTAAGGTAATCGTTGAATTAGATTACGTGTAAAACGCTATATATATTAGTTGCGTGTGTTACTAAGATCGCCGGGTTTCTATCGTTTGAAGTATGGTAGGGATGAAATTATCCGGAGTTTTGGGGGAGAATCTCATTTATTTGAGGGAGAATATATTAATGTGGGTGACTTCATGAGCTTTAGTGTTCATCTCATGAATCTCATTAACATAGGGTGGTATGATGTTCTATTTTAAGGTTACCAACAGGTTTGTTCACTGGTTTAGCAGCGCTCAGTTATTTTAGGAAAAATAATGTCAATATTATTCCTCACAACCAGTATGGCAGGTTTTAGCTATTTTGGATTCATGATGTCATAGTTGTTTTAATTGGTTGACTGGAATTAGAAACGCGTTCATTGGCTGACTCATTTTGACGAAGCATTCTACTATTCATGAGATAAAGACAATAGCTTATGACGTCACTGAACCGTTACGTAATAATGCAAGCTTCAGTTGTTGCCGCTTTCATTATCCATTGCAGACAGGCATTGTTCTAACACAATACTTTAGCTTTGTTTTCGGTTCATTGATTCTAAATTGTTCATGTCAATAAGGGCGAGAACAAACTGAAATCCCCTAACCCCCCCCCCCCACACACACACACACACACACACACACACACACACACGCGCGCGCGCGCACACACACACACACAAAGAAAACAAGAAGAAACCCGGAAACCCGGCTTATTTCATCCCTACCATACTACTTCTGTTATTCAGTATAATGGCGTCATGGAAAGAACATAACGTTATCGACCTGACCTGACTACAAAGAACTGACGCATCCTCAGAGTATAGATCGTTTTCACGTGACGTCACGACAGATCCTCCGCCATATTGGTGTACCACTTTCGATTGCGTAATAGCAGTAACAGCGTGCAAAATGCAAGTCATATCTACAGTTGTCGCATTTTAGAAATGAATAGTTCGGGATGAGAAGCAAAGTCTGGGGAAAATCCTTATTTGACTTGTTCTTTTCCCATTTCGGAATATGCTAAGAAGTTGGAATCGCGAGTTAAGCGGCGTTATTTGGAGAAAATCTATCCCATGTTGAAATTTCTTTGAGTCGGACTGCTTGTCTCCTATTCAAACAGTTGAATCAACAGTCTTTACATCCACCAGCAGTTTAAAGCTTCCCGAAGCCTAAACTAGGAGCTTATAATAAAATAGTGTCCGTATTTATAGTTAGCGTACTACAAAGCCACATCATTGCTGCAAACAAGTTTGTTTAGAGAAGGTGAGACCTTTCCAGCATATGAATGACTCAAAACCTCGATTTTAATCAACACGGAAAGAGAAGGAACATTTTCTTCTGCTCATTGCCTAGCCTGTATGGCTAGGCAAGCAGAATCCTGTTCAAATTGTATGGCTAGTGTAAATTTGTTTGAAACTGACCAGGAAGCAAAAATGAAAACGAAATGATAAACTCAGTCATGTGCACAAGTCATTGTGTACATACGAGTGGAGAATTTTTAAAGATCAGTTTGAAAGATAGACTACTGGGCAGCACTTGCGAACTACAAGCTGTAAAAGTTCTTTATTTCTCCTACATACTTCGTTTAACTATCGTAGACTTCATCAAGGAGTTTTAGGTCTTTATCGAAGCCATAAAAACGGAAATCGCACCAGCGCAAACAACAGCCGAGAATGATTTGGTCCAAATTGCATAAAGGAAAAGGCGAAACCATGACATATTTTAGCAGAGCAAGGCATGAAATATTCTTGGGGGCTTCGGTTTTAGCTTTTGGAGATTCGTTGTCGAACACAATATCAGACATTTGCCCTCCGGGTTCATTTAGTTCGCATTTCTTTGCTGCAATTTTTCGGCTACAATCGCTTTGGCTTTTTTTGTTCCTTTTGATTCCTTTCTGTGTTCTCACCGTGACGCTTGTTCGACGTTTCCTTCATCTTGTTCTTTTTTTGTCGTTCCCGAGTATTAATGAAACCCACTAACATTATCTATCCCTGTTATAGCTGCTTGTCCTGAAACAGCATATCTGGCATGGCTTACACACTATCGTTCAAAACTCGTCCGTAAGAATTCCGCCCGACTAATAGCAGAAATCCATCGCGATCGCCTCTCTTGCGGCAATTTGTCGGTTTCTTTACATTGATATCAGCACAGCCTAGGATGGCATAGATAGCTTTCTATGCAGCCTTTATCATCACCTCGTGGACAACGCTGAAGTGCGGGGCAAGATGCGGATTGAAGTGCCACTTGACTCCATAACTCGCTGTACTCTCCTGGATCTTCTCTCCGTCTAAGGCTGCTCATTCTTTCAGTTCGTTGTTTGCAACGACGACATTTGTCCCATTGTCTGAAAGGACATCTCTTGAAGGCCACCTCGCGAGGCCATTCGAAAGAATGCATTCAGGAAAGAGTTGGTATCAAGACTATACGCTACTTCCAGGTGTACCGCTCTAGCGGCTAGACAAGTGAATACGCACAGGTATCTCTTCTGACGAGTCATCCCTCTTCCTTGCTTGGTATAGAACGGTCCACCAAAGTCGATAGAGGTCTGGCTGAAGGCACACAAGGACTTCCGAGTTCGAAGCTCTGGTAATGGAGCCATAATTTGTTTTGCAAGAGTGACCTTCCTCCGTCTGCACAGCATACACTCTTTCTCCCACTCTCTGATGGCTTCTCTGGCTGAGACTATCCAGTATCTGCTTGACAGCTGAGCAAGAACTCGGTTGGTTCCTCCATGCTGATTCTTTTCATGACTGTCCGTAATGATCAGCTTGGTTATCCGGTGACTTCGGGGAAGAATTATGGAATAGCGGGTATCTCATAGTAGGTGGTCTGCGTAGCTCAATCTCCCATCGCACCTGAGCATTCATTCTTCATCCAGTATTGGCTTCAGAGGCAACAACTTTGATCTTCCAGGTAGTTCTTTTCCGGACCTCAGCGCACGGATTTCCTCCCAAAATTTTTCTTGTTGAGCAAGTCTAATAAAGTGCATTTCTGAAGTGACAATTTCGTCTGGACTTAGAGTTCCTTTCTTGCGAAGAGTCGATGGCAAACGGCAGTTTCCAGGAAACGGTTCACTGTTGCAGAGACTCTTGTGAGCCTAGTACAGCTGGAATATCTGGTCGGTTCCAAGCGATCCTCTTTGGTCGTGGAGACAAATGAGCGCTCCTGTACATCTTCTCTTTCTCGGTACTGTTTCCGAACCTCCATGTCGGGTACAACTTTGGTTTCAATCTTCTTTTCAGGCCATTCTGCTGCTTCTTTCACTAAGAACGCTGGACCTTTCCACCACTTTTCTTCCTCAATGAAAGCAGAGACACTAAGTCCTCTCGTCAGCAGGTCAGCCGGATTCTGTTTGGTCGGTACATGCCTCAACTGTTCTGGGTCGGTCAAGGACTGAATTTCTCCCACACGATTTGCCACAAAAGGTTTGAATTTTCTACTCCGGCCATGGATCCAGTACAGCACATCCATACTATCGAACCAGAATAACCACTCGTGTTTAGGAATATTCAGCACCTTCCCGATAGTTTCAGGAAGTCGGAGTCCAACCACTGCAGCCATTAGTTCCAGGCGAGAAATACTGACAGCTTGAAGGGGCACAACCCTTGATTTTGAAGCTACAAGACGTCGACAAGTGACAGTTCCGTCTTCGTACAGATGTCTTGTATATGTAGCTGCACCGTATGCCTCCTGAGATGCATCAACGTAGTTCTGTAAGGTAATACTTCTGACTCCAGTTCTGGTTCGCAGACATCTAGGTATACGAAGACGAGGGAGGTCAGAAAGTTCTTCAAACCACTGCTGAGCCTGACAAGCTCTCATCTACTGAGTCATCCCAGTCAACTTCGCTTTCCCACATCTCTTGAAGAATGATCTTGGCCCGGACGACATATGGCGCTAAGAATCCAAGGGAGTCAAACAAGGTAGCGATCTTCCTCAGGAAAGCACGCCTGGTACTGCTGTGATCCCAGCCAGGCTGATGCACTTGGTACTTGAACTCGTCTTTATTAGGAGACCACGAAACTCTCAGAGTCTTCACAACAGGCAGTTCACCCCTATTAAGATCAACCTCCGTAACACAATCAGCAGATAGGATACACTCTAACACCTCAGAAACATTAGACAGCCACTTCCTCGCATGCAGTCCCGCTGAAGCCCACAAATGCGACAGCTGATTGTACAATTCAATCCCAGTCTTCGTATCCGGAACTGAGTCCATGCTATCGTCCATGTAGGGGTTCTTCAAAACCGTCTCAGCTCCAAGGGGAAACGCTGATTGGTGTTTCTGAGCATGCTGCTGGGCGTCAAACTGTGCCAGAAAATAATGATGACGAATGTACTCCGAACACGATACGGTCGAACTCAAATACGTCAAGATCCTCTTGAGTGTTCAAGTTTCGTCACAGGAATCGGTGATAAGGTCGGTCGCGTGGTTTTAACTTGCTCTGTAGATACATTTCCATAATATCACACATTAAGGCCACAGGGTCACGTCGAAACCGCAGCAATACAGCAAACAGGTCATTTTGGAGCTTGGGACCTTGCAGCAAAACATCATTGAGAGACACTTCCTCATACTTGGCAGAAGCATCAAATACAATTCGGGTCAAACTGGTAACACCTTACGGATGTACCCTTTAGCTTGATACGTCTGAAGCACTTCACTGTAAGCCTTGCCAAGTTCAGGAGATTTCTGAAGTCGTTTCTCTGTGTTTTGCAGGCTGCGCAAGGCCATGTTGAAGTTATCTGGCAACTCATGGTCTTTGGTCTTCCATGGCAAACCAACACTGTAGCGGCCATCTTCAAAGGTCAGGGTCTCAGCAACTCTATCTCCGGCAAGCTTCTCCTCTGGTTTGACAATCTGGATTTCTTTGGGCTCTTCAATTTCCCAGAATCGACAAACAAGGTTGTTCAGTTCATACGAGTCATTTACCAGGAATGTGAAATTGGTTTGAATTCTGTCTGCCTGTAACTCGGGGTTGCCAATGCAGGTCCATCCCAGTGGTGTCAATCTAGCAATGGGCTCTCCGGGTCGTCCTCTAACATCTTCCAAGGAGTACAGCAAGTCAGACTGATCTACTCCAATGAGCAGGTCTACGATGGGCCTGGGCCCCACTTGTGGGAACTTTATACCCTTCAAGTGCTTCCACTTGGATTTGTACAAGTTCCAGTCCACAACTTGCATGTTGCCGGTGACTCGTTCGGTTGTGTAAGCAGAAGCTGGTTTGTGCATCTTGTCATCCAAACTGTTGATCGTAAACTCTACTACTGAGGAGTCCAGCTTCTCCTGGTTATCATTAAGCACTTTCACAGTCAGCTCGTGTGATCTCCCCTCCAGTCCAAGTTCGCGCCAACATCACTATTTAGATAGGACCTACTGCCACCTTCATCCAGGAGGGCATTCACTTTCACTTGTTTAGTTCCATTGGTCAGGTACACAGGAACGGTCCGCAGAGCCATGAATTCAGAAGGAACAGTGAGTTTCATTGCAGTGGTCGTCACATGGGTCGTCTCACTAAGCTCCCCTTCTACAACAGTTCCACATGCAGGTGCGCCGGACAGTTCTGGTCTAGTTGCCGAAACACTGTGAAGGTTCCTGTCTGCAGCTCCGTCTTCATGAAGCATTCGATGGTGAGCTGACCGGCATCCATCTAGTCCACACACTCTACTCTTAAAACACATTTCACCTCTATGTCCGTCAGCTAGACAACGAAAGCACAGTTTGTGTTCTGTGGCTACTTCACATCGCTTTGGCACTCAGTGTCATCCTCTTAAAGCTCTCACAAGCCCGAACCCCGTGTTGCTCATTGCACACCTTGCACGCCCGATTTGACTTCTACTTACTTATTGAGAGTTCCTGAGTTAGAAAGGCTCTTCCTTGATGGACATTCTTCTCTTTCTTAGGGAGATGTTTAAGAACACCAGTTATAGTCTCAGAGGCTGTGGTCAAAAACTCAGACTCTCTGTCGACAAACTATCTAAGTGTTCCCACATTCTCAGTGCGATGGTTATCGTTAAGGGCTCACTGACGTATATTTTCGGACCCGTTGCTAGGGACAGTAATGGCTATTTATTTTTATTAATTTTAATCGTTTACATACGGTCAAATCTTCAACTCAGTCCTAAAGCAAAAATGACGTCATCGAGCTACGCTCGTGATCACGTGACCAATAACGAAAAAGTCTGAAATTTTTGATGAGTCGCATTTTCTCGGAAAATCGTTGACGGTGTTATGGTATTTATTCATTTTCCCATCATCGTAAGTATGGATTTCGTTTTAATTTGAAAAATGGATTTTTTTAGAGAGATTTAAAATATTGATTTGTCCATTAAAAATTGTATTGAAAATGATTTCAATAGACGCACACTTAGATATATTCCATATCCAGGTTAAATAAATGTAACATTGAAAAATAATGAATCAAGTTAGAGACCGCCAAGAATTTAGGATTTTTCTGCAAACCGGAAGCAATCTGAAACGAGGGTACTGGGAACGAGGTTGAACCGGAAGTCATTTTATCAACGCATGCGCTATTCGTCTGACCAGAGATCTGTGCTTTTGTGAGTTCTCGCGGGGTTTTTCTGATTGGCTGCCGAAATGCCTGCGTCATTCACCGGAAATGATTTTTCACTTCCTTAGCAACGCGCGAGAAATCCATCCGTGAGCTTCTTCCGCTGAAGAGTGATGTAGAGTGATTCACTTCCTAGCTTCTGGTTAGCATCCGTCAAGTTAACAACAATTTCATCAAAGAGTTCAGCAAACTTCTCAAGGTCTCTTTCTTTTTCTTCTTTCACTGGTTTGAAAGCGTCCAACTCCTCATATCGAAGCGTCAAAGCCCTTCGTTGTCCTCCATACTTTCGCTCCAGTCGTGTCTTGGCTGCTTCGTACGCTGCTGCTGAATGTCCCAGGTTCTCAATGACTTTTAGGGACTCACCCTGAAGGCACTCTCGCAACCGTAAAAGCTTGTATTCTGGCGTAGCTCTAGCACGATCCACACAAGAATAAAATGCTGCCTTCCAAAATTCATAATTCTTCTTCTGACCAAAGAACTTGGGGATGCTTACTCTTTTTGAGAGTCAACACTAATCTGGTCTGAAGAGGACAATGAAAATGGCTGGTTGCTCCCAGTGGACAAAGACTGACCTTGGCCTCCGCTGAAGGGTACATATAATTGTTGCGTCGGTGATGGTACATAAGTACTCGGTGAGGGCACAGTTACTGTAGTAAACGGTAAAGCATGTGGCTGATTCATTAAATTTCCGACTGAAGCCACATGTGCCACTGAAGTTGGCTGCGGGCATAAGCGGTACTGAACTCGGAGGATAAAGCGGAGTGAACGGAGTAGACGAATAAACAACTCCACCGAACGAAGGCGGAGACAGTCCGGTCACCTTTCCAATAGCGGTCGAAACACTCTGAACATACGGAGACGAAGATACAACAGGCTGCTTTTGAACACCAGAATTTTGTTCCCTTAACGACTCTCTGGACAACGGGTTCTCTTTAAATCCTTCCGATTTCTTTTTTGACTCTCGTTCTCGGTCGTATGATTCACTGTGGGTAGTTTTTCGCGCTCCTTGGTCTGGTTCTGTCTGCGATTTCTCGCTACGAGTCTTCTGTCCGAGTTGTCTCTCGCATTCCGTGTACGTTCGCTCGATTTCTTGTTCGATTCGGCTGAGCTCCTTTTCTCGCTCAGATACTTCTTCTCTTAGCCGCTCCGTTTGGTTTTTGACTGGTGCACAGCTCGCGCTGCTCAAATATCTTTTCACAATTCTTTCGAATTCCGAGAAGTCCTCCTCAACCGCTTCCAGTTCGTTCGAGACAGCACTGAAATTTCCCGAATCCTTCACAGTCTCGTAGTACGTTTCCAACTTTTCACATGCTCGAAGCACATTCTCCGTAAAAACACTCAAGCTCTCCATAACTTGCATTCTCGACGACAGTCCTCTTTCCATCACCATCATGAGCTTCTTTCGGTTCCTCGTGTACGAGCACTTCGATCTCATTTTCCCTTTCTTCAGACGTTCCATGTTGATAAATCTCTCCAGAATCTCGCTCTGCTTCCAGATGTTCTTCCGAACGGGTTCAAAATTCTAAATCACTCGTCGGGTCATGCTTTTAAACTCGTTTTATTTATCAACATATTCATGGTTCACAGTTCTTGAAAACAATATGGCGAGTAGAAAAACCTCGTGGTCTCTTAAGCTAATCTTAGTCTTGCGCATGCCCGGGACGTAACGAGGCCACAGGACACCTAACTCTAGTCCCTAGTCCTTCTAAACAACAATAAAGACATTTACTATCTGTTTCGATTTGCATAAGCATAGTTGAATTCTCTAAGTTTGTTTTCTTTGCATGTTTTGCTTCTCCGAGTGAAGGCCAGGCTCCAGTTATAATTTTCCAGGTTGAGATCTTTTTGCCATTTATTTTGACCGTTGGGTTCAACTGATTTTTGTCGCATTAACGCACAGCCAGTACATTTCATTTTCGAAAAGTCTGGGCAATGGAGTGAGAAAACTGGTAGGAAGTGTTGCCTGAGAAATTACGCCTGTCGATTGGAGGTACGGTTCTCGCCTTCTCAAGTAGATATTTGGGTATCGCTGAGAGAACTTGAAAGTAATTTAAAAAGTTGCATTCGATGTTATATTTTTGTTGGAATGTTTGAAATGATAAGAACTTTCCATTGTATTCAAGAAGATCTTGAATTGGAATTCTGTCCATTTAGAGTAGAATATTGAGTTGCCATCAATTTGAATTCCCTTGTTGTTAAACAAAAGCAGGTCTGACCAGTTGTTGGATCTGTATAATGTCTTTAATTCTAGAAAGTTCACCAGGATTTGTTTGTAAAAAAGTGGAAGACCGGATTTCTCTAAAAGCTTACTACACCTGTATCATAATTGCAACGAAAGAGGATGACACAAGTGAATCGAATTTACGAGAGAAGTAACACTGATCTATTGTTTTTGATTAGCGTTTTGGGGTAGAATTTAGGTACCTCAATTGGTTAGTTAACATTTCTGTGTATTCAGTCCTTTACTTTGACTTTACCGTCCCTTATACAGACTATGTATTGTGTTTAAGGACCAACTTTGTTTCTTGCGCGTTGGCCCTAATGACACTTTACTGTCCAGCCTCTGCTACAAGTTACTCCTCCTTGTTTAGATAGTACTACCATACGGAAGCACAAAGGTTAGTTTTGCAAAATTTTCCAATAAAGGATGAAACAGAACAACCACTGCTTATTTTTATTACCTTTCAAACAAGACTCATTATGTTCATTTTCATTAACAGAACACTGGTAAAGTTCACGACCCGACGTTGTTGATAATGACTTATGTGGGATGCGGTTTGTCAGCCATTTGCTGTTTTCTTGCCGTGTTTGTCTACAGTATCCTACAGTATGTAACCACACCTTACTGTACTACAATAATTAGAACAAAGTTGGACGCTCGCCGCTGAGTTTGCTTGACCTTTTTAAAAACTCTTAATGTTATCAGTGACACCCAAGGAGCACATAGGTAGCACTCACATAGGTAGCACTCACATAGGTAGCACATAGGTAGCACTCACATAGGTAGCACATAGCACTCACATAGGTAGCACATAGATAGCACTCACATAGGTAGCACTCACATAGATAGCACTCACATAGGTAGCACTCACATAGGTAGCACTCACATAGATAGCACTCACATAGATAGCACTCACATAGGTAGCACTCACATAGGTAGCACTCACATAGGTAGCACTCACATAGGTAGCACTCACATAGGTAGCACTCACATAGGTAGCACTCACATAGGTAGCACTCACATAGGTAGCACATAGATAGCACTCACATAGGTAGCACTCACATAGGTAGCACTCACATAGGTAGCACTCACATAGGGAGCACTCACATAGGTAGCATTCACATAGATAGCACTCACATTGGTAGCACTCACATAGGCAGCACTCACATAGGTAGCACTCACATAGATAGCACTCACATAGGTAGCACTCACATAGGTAGCACTCACATAGATAGCACTCACATAGATAGCACTCACATAGGTAGCACTCACATAGGTAGCACTCACATAGGTAGCACTCACATAGGTAGCTCGCAAAAGACTGTGATTGTTTCAGAACTGCATCAAGTTAAAATCCAAATAATTGGCTTGATACCCTGGATTCCAGATATTTTTGTCGCGGCACGCTTTCATGGAGCAGTCTGGGCCAAACATGAGAGGTCGAGAACGCCACTGGCACCCACCGTAATAGCTTGCGTAGAATAAAGCGTAACAATGCCAAGTCAATAATAAATCACAATCAAATTGGTTCTTAGCTAAATCAAAATTAAATCATTTTAATAACTGAGTACTAAAATAGCCTGTATCCCAAATGTTTTGGTTTTGCTTTTCAGTCTTAAGGGAGATCACATTCACGTACACAAAAATCTGGCGTTTAACATGGGTGTGGTTCAACTTGTCTTCCTGTTTGGAGGCGATCAGACTGATGATAAGGTAATTTGAAAAATCAATTAATTAATTACCTTTACAGTATAACAATAAATTTATATTGTTATATGGATGTTTAAACAAGACCTTTTTAGTTGCTGTCATACTGATAATGAACATCGCGCATGTAAGTAATCCGTCCGTGATATTGCTTTGCATTAACTGTCATTGAAGCTACACTTATTTCACGTTTACCAATAAAATTTCGAATATAAAGTGATTTTCGTATGACCTTGAAAATCAGTTTCCCTGAATGTTCGCGATTTGTTTTATCCGCCAGTAGTTGACAGGATCAAAACAAGCTTTGCTCGTTTTCCCGCTAAAAAATATCTCAAATATGGAAAGAGGCTTGTTCGATTGACCTATTAGAATACTCAAATGCGTGTGTCGTCAAAGAGAATTATAGCTACGTTTTAGCTCGCAATCCGTTAGGTTTGCTTTGCGTGTTCGCTAAACCGAACAAAAGCCGCGCGCGTTTGCCTCCGTTAGCTAACCCAATCATTGCCTCCTTGCCGTTCTTTTGTTGTTTTGGCTGTGTTTACGCTTAATAATTTCAAGGTCATATGAAAAATGATCGCTCTAACCCCCTTCTTAGAAATTTCAAACGCAAAAAATAATTCTACTGCTAACCTCCATGCTCCTCCCACTTCACACGAAAAATAGCCCATTGGCTTATTTGAACAAGGCGAAATCTTTAAGCAAAAATAAGCAAGAGGTCTAGGACCTAGTTAGTACATAAACAATAAATGTACACAGATTAGTTGAATTAAGTGACATTAACGTTATTCATTCAATATGTTTTGTTGTCGCGGCTGATGGATCGTTACTCACCGATATTGTTGCTATTTGATTCTTCTTAGTGGTTGTGCAAAGCTGTGGGGATCGCGTTGCATTTTTTTCTGACCGCCATGTTTTCCTGGATGCTAGTAGAAGGATGGCATCTATATTTAGCTCTTATCAATGTCTTTTGCGCTGAAAAGAAGAGTTTACTTAAGAGATACTACATATTAGGATATGGTGAGCCTATTTTGTTTCTTAAAAATCAACTGAGTTGGTAATGTGAATTGGCTACCGTAAAGACATCCAAAAGCTGACGTTTTGAGCGCTAGCCCTTAGTCAGATTCCAATTTACCTCATCAATTCAGTTGATACAATAAAATTTTCGTCTTTCACTCCCCCACCGACGCAACACCATGGTTTTTTTCGAAACTTACCCCTTTATTCTTTTATTTCTTGTTTATGTTATATAACCTACTACATCTTAGTTCCAGTTGCACAACAACCACTGACAAAGAACGGCACATTAATTGACTTACGGAATACTTGCTACACCAACTTGAACTTACAGTGAGACAGTATCTAAAATTTCATAAAGCTGAATTAACTGTTAACGAAAAAGATAGAAATTGGTTAAGTTGTGGTAAAGGGGCAACCCGTCAGATTATATTTTCAAAATGACAAAATCTAACTGGGCTTTTTGTGGTTTATTTCAGGTTTACCTACCGGTGTAACTGCATTGTCTATGGCTATTTTCTGGGACAATTATGGTCCAGGAAATATGTGAGTAACTTTGTACATTTCTGTGTTTCTACCCGTGGAAATACAGAATATATGTTACAATGCAAGGGGAGCATGACATATTACTTACATTTATATATATAAAACATTCATTAAATTCCCCTTGCATACCAAAACACAAATTTGAAAAAGGCCTACAAACTATCAGCAGCGCAATACTTACAAAACAAGTAAGCCACGAAATGTAAGTATATAACTGGTTTTAACCGACAACCTCGTTGTCTGTAACTGCAAGCACTTCTCGTTATTTTTCTAGTGGCTGGTAGCGATATTTTGAAGTTGTCGTTTCTAGCAGTCACCCAGTATTTGCCGGTGTCTGTGATGTTAAATGACGGTATTTTGAGATATATTCCCCTCCTTGAATTGTAGATGCTGGATGACAGAAATCGTGCTGGTCTCTCTCTTCCTTCCTCCAGTTGTGATCGTTATTTTGGTAAGAATTAAATTTGATAAGATACGATTACTTCACTTCGAAACATTTCATACTTTTTTCTTTCTGACATAAACTTGCGGACATAAAACTTTCATATGTTTTTTTCAACACATGTCGGACGTTAATGTTAGCAATATCGGGCTGGCTTTTTCTGATCTGTGAAACTGCTGAAAATGGTCAGTGATTATTGTAAGGCAAGTGCTCACAATAAGGGACGGACCATTATTTTTTTGACGGGGGGGGGGGGGGTTTGGAAAATTTTGAAATAAATTGTTTGTAGAGGCTATAAACACTGAAATAAATTGTATGCAAGCAAAAACTAAAGAAAAAATTGTTTGCTGGAAGTATAGCAGTTGGACGGAGACACAAAATAAATTGTTTGCAGCAGGTGCCGCATATAAAAAAAATGTTTGCATGCGAAAATTTTCCAACCCCCCCCCCCCCCCCCCCCCCCGTCAAAAAAATAATGGTCCGTCCCTAAACAAGTTTGAGTTATATACTAACATTTTTAGCGCTTTTGATTTAGGTCTACATAGTATTGCGGCAATTAACTAATTTTAAACTACTTGGTAACGCGTGAGCTATTCAGTTAACGGTGTCACACTGATAAATTTTTCCTCGAGAAGCGAGGGCCGAAGGCCCGAGCGTAATGAGGTTTATAAATTTGTCGCGCGGATTCGCGTGGGGATCGCGCGTGGATCGCTGTAGGGCGATGGATTCTCGGGTCGCTTTATATCGGGTTGGTGTCCTGCAGTTGCCAAGCAACAATACCGCGACTGAGCTCCAATTGACGTCATCCAGTGACGACGAGCGAACCCAACCTCTCCAGTTAAACGAGAATGCCTATAATGCAAGAAAAATATATAGTAACACACAAAATTACTTCCTCTGGTTGAGAATCTTCCATAGCGAACCAGACACGATGATAAAACCCGCAAGAAAAACGCCACAAAGAGAGTTGTGGTCGACTATAGCAAGCCGCGCCACGATGGGAACGCCTGGAACTTTTTTAAAGAGTGCTAATACTTCATGTTAGCCTATAGGAACATGGTAAACAAAGATAGCGGACGGTAAACGGTACGCGAACAATCGAAAGGACCTTCTACCAACGTTTTTGGTTTCAAAGAAGACAAAGTGGAACGGCGAAAAGCCTCATACGCAAATCGAGACGCCACCAAAGTTTCGACGGCTGGTGCACCCTCCCCCGAGCTTCGCGAGGTTCTGCGAGACACGTATTTCTAGTTAAAAGGCAATATATAATTATCAGAATAACCTTCCTAGAATCCTTTGCACCTGAAAATTTTCAATGCTAAATAACTCTCTCTCAAATTTGCGTCCTTGAGAATATTACATCATATGGTATTTACACCCACCATGAAACATCTCCGATATCAAGTATAGTATAGTGACATCATAAGTCACGTGACTATGCCCCGAAACATCATTTTGGCTCACTGTGCAAACAGGTCTTGATCAATTGTAATAAAATTCAAGGGGGCTTTACACCAGAGACATTTAGGGGACTGGGGCGAATTTGATTATCTTAAGCACAAAACAAACACAATTTGCATGTTGATAGAGCACGTCGCGATAATATTATCCATGAAAGCCTTGCTTCCATGCATGACGTCTGAAGACAACTTTGCCGAAGAAAATGTAGATTAAAGCCCATTGGGATTGAACACCTCAGCCTGAGTATAGAATCGCTCCATTTTTAAGTAGTACTGTAATTTATACTAGTACTAGTACCAGTACTAGTACTAGTACCAGAAGTATCAATACTAGTACTAGTACTCGTATAAGTTATACTAGTAGTACATAATTTATACTGTAGTAATGGTCCACTTTTGTGAGTGCAAAATACCTCCATTACAAAAGTAGTATATAGAATGGGGGTTTTACGACGGGCGGATCATACGGATCACGCGGATCCTCATAATAAGAGATGTTAATATGTAAATGGTGCGCGTCATCGCCGTAGACAATAGGGTTAGAGGGCCTGTTCAAGCTTGTTCGAGTCAGTAAAGTATGACATAGGAGTTAAAAATATGACATACGAGAAATTTTGACTGTTTTAGCTGTCTTGACTGTGTTTTTTTTGGTTCTGCTGTTTTCTATTGTCAATGAAATAATTGTATTGTAGAATTATATTGTATTGCAGAGTTGGGTAGATACATGCTCTGTCTTGATAGTGTTCGCTGTCTATTCTATGTAAAACTTAATCTTAATAAAACATTGTTTCTCTCTCTCTCTAGAAGACGATTGGTTAAAAGCGGTTTTCGCACCATTCAATTCTATGAATTGGTAGTTTTATGAAGGCCATTCGATCCATAAATTGTGGTGTATTTTAATCGACGATTTCAGTAGATTAAGTCTACTCTTTATTTATCAGAGGAAGAAAAAAGTGGGTTTAACGAGTACGAAAATGGATACATTTTTGGAGTAAAACGTGGAAACGAGGCAAAGTGCAGCGGGGCGAAAAAAAAATTAATAAGTCAAAACTGCCGTTCCACTTGATCGCGTGTATAAATTATATTCGAGGGATTGACGACATGAAAATAGGTTGCATGAAAACA
Organism: Cladopsammia gracilis; assembly: GCA_022457155.1. Taxonomy (NCBI): domain Eukaryota; kingdom Metazoa; phylum Cnidaria; class Anthozoa; order Scleractinia; family Dendrophylliidae; genus Cladopsammia; species Cladopsammia gracilis. Next base: position 1,160,489 of record JAJGOT010000062.1, read on the forward strand.
TGGCATGGAGTGTGTCCAGGCTTGTTATGCTGTTCCATTGATCGTTCTTGTTATTCCAACTGAACAAAAACTGTTTGCAACGTGAAATTTATGTCTATTTCGAGGGCCAAAAGGGACAAAAGGGCCAAAAGGGCACTTTATCAGGCATATGTGTTTTACCCTAACACCTTGCGTGGAGTACACGAGGCGTGTTTCACGCGTGGAGGTTAACAAGTCTAGGCGTGTTTGGAGACCTCGGACGGAAAGGCATTAAGACTTTATATGTCCCGTTGTCTCCTTTTGTCATGAGAGTCCTCGTTTTGTCCTTATTGACCTTAAACTGTCCCTAGTGTCCTTGTTTTGTCCTTTTCGTCCTTGTCACTTTAAGCTAAACCTAAGAGAAAGTATATGTGGATTGCTTGAAATGTTAATACAATAAATCCATAAAAACCGATCACAAGTAGCGCAAAAATGGAATTTCATTCACAAATACTTTCTCTTAGCCCGCAGATCCTTGAGGAGGAGGAGGAGGACGAGGAGGAGGAGGAGGCGGAAGAGGAGGAGAAGGAGAAAATAATTGAATTAAGGAAAACAATGCACCACCACCACCGCCACCACCACAATTGTATTGTTTTCACCTCCTCCTCCTCCTCCTCCTCCTCCTCCTCAATTCAATTATTTTCTCCTCCTCCTCCTCCTCCTTAACAGTTTTTGTTCAGTTGGAATAACAAGAACGATCAATGGAACAGCATAACAAGCCTGGACACACTCCATGCCATGTTTTCATGCAACCTATTTACATGTCGTTAATCCCTCGAATATAATTTATACACGCGATCAAGTGGAACGGTAGTTTTGATTTTTTTTTTCGCTCCGCTGCACTTTGCCTCGTTTCCATATTTTACTCCATAAATGTATCCATTTTCGTACTCGTTAAACCCACTTTTTCCTTCCTTTGAATGTTTGGATTCATCTTGTAATAAAATATGGTAGAGAGTAATAAAATATTCTTTGCCAGCTAGCGAGTTGAATGAATGAGGCTGCTTCAAGGTCTCTGGTATTTTTATAACAAAACAACAATTGATCTCCGTATAAACCAATCAACGTAGAACGTTAGGTGGAAACAATAGAGCAAGTCTGGGCAAGGTTATTGTACCATTGTTTTGAAATCTTGTCAACCCGGTTTTTGGAATTGGTTATTCTAAGTTATGAAATGCCACAGCAATAACGGTCGTTGATGTATACCTCCGCACGTTAATGATATACCTCCTCCGCGCGATAACGAGAATCCTCCGCTTTCTCCGCCCGCATCCTCCGCATTTTAACGAGAATACTCCAAAAAAGGGGAAGCTGCTGTGCCTATCTTACTGCTTACAAATGTTCGGATGCTACTTGTTCCGGACGTTGATTTGTCCGAAATGAGAATTTTTGAAGTTAAAGTACATTAATTTTTTATGTAATCTAATAAATGGAATTTACTTAAATATATCTTTTTATTGAACCTTGTGTACACTTTTAAGGAGTATTGAATTAGCTTGCCTTTCTACCGATAATTTTTGTTTTTAACGCAATGTTTTTTAGGAAACTCTCTCAACACAAAGAGAGTAACTACAAGGCTAAACTTATGCAAAATAGATGTATAACTTTGCTGTCGTCAGAAGACAAAACAGCCCCCTTTATTCGTTTGACGAGCTCAGCCGCTGCAAGCCGCATTTCGAATTTACCTAGGTTCATGTTGAAACGTGTAACCGCGGCTATTGTAGTCCCATTCTTCCGACAATCTGAACACAGTTTCGTCCTCTTGGGAGGCTGTGATTTCATTGAAATTACGTGATTTCAGATCGAGCACAATTAAAATTGCATGGACAAACTACCAAACGAAGGCGCCTAAGATGAAACTCTTTCAGGGAAATCATACACTAACTTTACTTCTCCGCCTGGGTAAATATGTGATTTTGTTTTCATTCCGGAAATCACAGTTCCAACCCAGTAAGCTACAACTGGGCTGGAATTTTCTATACTTCGCTATTAAATAACAAACTTTTTTTCAGGGAAGCTGGCTATAATCACTACTCTACGGCAGTTGTTTGACACGAGATAACTTTGGGGAATCGGGCCCATATGTACTAGAATACATTAGCTGCGGTCGTCCTATTTCCTGTTATAGTACCACTTAGTGACAATAACACACATGATTTCTTTTTCGGTTTCAGACTAATGTAGTCATTCTTGGAATGGTAATTGGTGTGCTGATATCTCCTACTGCACAGAGATGCAAGAAGTACGCCACTGATAAGACATTTATTACCAACATCTGGTAAGGTGTATCGAAATTATCAATAACTGCCATTGTGGTAGAAAGGTATATCACAACTCTTTACAGATGAACAGGCCTGCAGCGACAAGTTTTCTTCAGTTGATGCAGTTTTTTGCAAGATTCCATTCCTTTTTAACCCGTGAATACGCGAAGCGTTTAACTAGTGTAGCATTTGGGTACAAATTTCACTCGATCGCTCACTTGCTCCATGGACTGTAAATTTCACTCGATCGCTCGCTTGCTCCATGGACTATAAAGTTCACTCGATCGCTCAACAACAACTACAACAACAAAGCTTTATTGTACCCAGAGATGTTTAAATAAATAAATTACAAGGATTAATTAAATATAAATATAATAATTTAAAGGCACCAGCACCCTGAAATAACTAAAATGTTAGGATTAAATGAAGTAAATTAAATGTACAATATATGTACAATATGGAGAGTGCATAATAACATATACACTATCATACACACAAACATAACACTAACATACACACAAACATAATGTAAAATAAATAAAATAACCAAATTAATCCTAACTACAGAGAATATGATGCAATATTTTAAGTTAAAGCTAGTTACGAAGAGCATCATCAATATAATGAAAGATAATGTTCCTTCAGACTTGATTTAAATTTTGAAAAAGAAGCAGTTTTAATCTGTTCTTTAATTGAATTCCAGATCATAGGCGCCCAAAATCTTGTATTAAATTTACCATAGTTAGTTCTAACTCTGCCGGGAAGATAATCGCTTGCTCCATGGGCTGTAAATTTCACTCGATCGCTCGCTTGCTCCATGGACTATAAATTTCACTCGATCGCTCGCTTGCTCCATGGACTGTAAATTTCACTCGATCGACCGCTTGCTCCATGGATTGTAAATTTCACTCGATCGCTCGCTTGCTCCATGGATTGTAAATTTCACTCGATCGATCGCTTGCTCCATGGGCTGTAAATTTCACTCGATCGATCGCTTGCTCCATGGACTGTAAATTTCACTCGATCGATCGCTTGCTCCATGGATTGTAAATTTCACTCGATCGCTCGCTTGCTCCATGGATTGTAAATTTCACTCGATCGATCGCTTGCACCATGGGCTGTAAACTTTTCTTGGTAATTCCACTGACCAGTCCATAAGGCTTCGAACTCTGGAGGACTTCAAATGGATTTTTCAAGAACGAGGAAAACGCTACATGTGTTGTTGGTAAATAAGTTTCGCTGCCATTTGTAAAAGTTCCAAATAAATTTTGTTTCGATGAATTAAAAAATGTCGTAGCGTGACACAAATAGGCATATTTGTTTAAAATAAGACAGAACAAGATAATGTGATGTTTTAAATCTTTTACTCCTCAATTCTTTGACTTCAAACTCAATACGGAAAATTAAACCGATCTGCGGACTTCAAATAAATTTTTTAAAACTTACGAAAAGTCTACGGCACAGTAAATTTTGTTTTTAAATGTGTAACATGCGGGCAAGCTCTCAGGCTCGTGGAATAAACCAAATTTTGTTTCTGAAACTATGAATTAAAAAGCATGTCTTAGCGTGACACAAAAACGCATTGAGAACCGGGTGACGTAATGTTTTAAATTTGTTTACTCGTCAATTGTTTGACACATCTACCATTTTGGTTCCATTTGCAGTTTACAAACAATCACAACAAATTAAACCCATTATGTCAACCAGTCGTCTCGTTTCACACAATGTATATTTATGTCACGCTTGCTTTCATCTTTTTCGAAACAAAATTTGTGTTATTCGAACTTTAAAAATGACTCCTGGTCCGCCATCCACTCAGTATAAAATGAGCGTTCCATATTCATGAGTTGGCTCAAAGGAGCCTTTAAAGCAGGCTTTAACTTCTCTTACTCCTTTAGTGTGTTTCCATTTTGTTCCCCATTCATGTTTATTTACCACATTTCTCATAAGTTGGAAAGCCTCCGCTTTTGACGTTCTGCAAAGCAAAGCATAAAGCAAAAAGCAAAGCATAAAGCAAGTGAAATCAGCGAATGGATCGATATTAAATAAATAAGGGAATTGTGTAGGGTACAATTCGATGATTGTTCTAATCAACTTTGTTTATTTTTTAACATCGCATGATTGTGGATAATTACTCCAGTAATTGCTTTCATCAGCGTTTTTCTGCATTCGTTATTTAGTAATGAAATCTCGCTCTCAATTCACTTTATTATAGGAAAGCTTTGAAGGGATGCCTGATTCTCTTACCACTGCTTGGTGTCACGTGGTTGCTGGGATTTCTGCAAGCGAACTCTAACTCATTGGTGATGTCCTACACCTTTGTTCTCCTCAGCTGTTCTCAGGTGATGTTAACAACTTTTTACATTCTATACACACCAAGTAACCTCCCGTGCCGGTGGATGGATGGTTCAGATCGCCTTAACACTAAAACCCTAAAAAGAAAGGAAGTCTTAGTCAAGAAATTCGTTATACATGATTCAGAACTTTCTGTGATCACAAAGATCTTAGTCACTTCATTTTGTTTTGTTATCATAGTTTATAACGAAATAAAGCCTCTTCATCAAGTTTTAAGATGATCTTATAGCTTTATTTATCTGTTTGATGTGCATCGTTTAGTTTCACTGATTTGTGCATTAATTTATTTGCAGGGCGTGTTTTTCTTTATATCTAACATAGTTCTCAATCAAGAGGTAATGCACTGTACAACTGCATTTACTATTCCCTCTTCCCAAAATGACTGTTTTCACTCTGTTCTTACTTTTTCTTTCCTCACTCTGTCCTTAACCACTGTCGCTGTCTTTGCACGGCCACTCTGAATTTAATGCCGCACTCTTTTTCATTGGACAATCTATCTTTGCGGCTTATCCTCCCAACTGCCTTCCCTTACTGTGTGTCATTACTTTGTCCATTGTTCACTGCCTGTCCTTATTGCTAGTCCTGATTCTTTCTTTCAATGTTTATCCCCAGTGTGTCCTTACCATGTCCTTACTGCCTGTCTTCATTTTGTTTCTACTGTATGTTCTTACTGTCTGTTCCTACTGTTCTTCTCCCTGTCGCCACTCTGTTCTTACTGTTCTGTTCTTACTTTCTTACTACTGTTGCATCTTTTAAAAACTGTTCATGATGCCTGTCTCCATTCTGTCCTCATTCTTTCCTTACTGTCTGCCTCTCCCAAGGTTTAACTGTCCGAGCTTCCTCCTCACTCCTTCCTTTCTGCTTTTCTTTTTTCTTCAATCTTTTCTTACATTTCTTCCCTTACTCCATTATTTCTGCCACTCTCACTATGTTCATACCGTCTACTCTCACTAGGTCCTACTGTATGTCATCCCTCTGTTCTTCTGTCCGTCCTTACCCTAGAAACCCTTACTGTCTCTCCTCACTCTGTTTCACTGTCTGTCTTCACTCTGTCTCTACTGTCTGTCCTTACTCTTCTTACTGTCTGTCCTCCTTTTATCCTTACTGTCTTCGCTTACTCTATTGTCTTCGATCTGTTGTTACCATCTCTTTTTACTGTCTTCACTGTCTATTCTTACTTTGTATTGACTCTACTGCCCTACCTCTGTTCTTACTGTCTGTCTTTACCCTATTCTTACTACCTCTAATCACTATGTCCTTACTGTTTTTCTTCAGTCTGTCTACCATCCCTTTTTTCGTACTATTTGTCCTTACTCTATTCTTACCTCACTCTGTCCTTGCTGACTGTCCTTGCTTTTTCCTTACTTTTTCCCTGACTTTTCTCCCTCTGTCCTACTGTTTGTCTTTGCTCTGTCTGCACTGTCTCTCCTCGCTCTGTTCTTACTGTCTGTCCTCCCTCTGTTCTTACCCTCTGTACTGTCTGTCTTACCTCACTCTTTCCTTACAGTCTATCCCTACTTAATCATGTCTGTCTGTCCTCATTCCGTCCCTGCTGTTTGTCTTCACTGTCTTTTCTTTTCTTCTTACTGTCTTTACTTGCTCTGTTCTTACTGCCTCTCCGCACTTTGTCCTTACCGCCTGTCCTCGCCATTTTATTACTGCCTTAAATCTTACTATTTATTTATTTATTTATTTATTTATTTATTTATAAGCTATATTTAAACAGAGGTGCCCAGTTCAGCTAGTGATGGTTTGAATAGGGCTCTGTATACTTTATAAGGACTTGCATTATAAGACATTGCTACTTGCATTACAAGACTAATTTACCAAGTTAAGATAATAACTACATAACGAACATTTAACATAAATGGAAGTTATACAATAAAAGTTGTAAATCAAATATTTAGAGGCCTGTGGATGTAAGATGGTTGAATTAAGCATTTGAAATGCTTATTCAGGCCAGTCTTAAATTTTGAGATGTTGTGGTTCTTGCCAGGAGCAGGCGGAGCTGGCATCTGTGTCATGTGTTGTATGAATGGTACTCGCATGGGTGGCTGAAATCAATTAGTAATGTCTATAATAATTTAGTAATAGTAATTACTGTCTGTTTTCACTCCTTTCTTAATCTCTGTTCTCACTATCTCTTTACTTCATATTCTCACTCTGCCCTTACTGTCCGACTTCACTATCTTTTTACTGTCTGTTCTCACTATGTTCTTGCTGCCTATTCCTGCTCTGTCATTACTGTTTGCATTCACTATGTTCTTATTACATATTCTCACTCGGTCCTCAGTGTCTGTTCTCACTATACCCTAACTGCTGTCCTCGCTTTATTCTTGCTGTCTATTCTGACTCTGTCTTTACTCTCTCTCCTCACTATTTTATTACTGTCCTTACTCTAATCATACTGCTTCTCCTCACTCTGTCCTTTCTGTCTGTCATGTCTTCAATGCTTGTACTTGTCTTATTCTGTCCTCCCTCTATTCCTGCCGTTTGTCTTTAATCTATTCTTTCTGCCTCATCTCACTCTGTCCATAATGTCTGTCTTTACGGTCTGTGATCGCTCTCTTCATACTGTCTGCCCTTCCCAGTATGTGTTCTTATTGTCTGCACTCACTCTATTATTACTCTCTCATCTCCTGACTTTGTTCCTACTGTCTGTTCTCCTTCTGTTGCTTTCTTTTGTTCTCATTGTCTGTCCTCCCTCTGTCCCTACTGTCTGTTTCTGTTTCTTACTTTCTTCTTACTGTCTGTCCTCTCTCTTACTGTCTGCACGTACTCCATTCTTACTGCCTCTTCTCAATCTGCCCATACTGTCTATCTTTATTGTCTTTACTGTCTTTCCTTACTTTCTTCTTACTGTCTGTCCTCGCTCTGTTCTTACTGTTCGTACTTACTCCATTCTTACTGCCTCTCCTTACTGTCTCTACTGTCTGTCTTTATTGTCTTTACTGTCTTTCCTTACTTTCTTCTTACTGTCTGTCCTTTTTCTGTTCTTACTGTCTGTACTTACTCTTTTCTTCCTGCCCCTCGTCACTGTTTCCCTACTGTCTCTCGTTATTCTGTCTTTACCGTCTTTCCTTACTTTCTTCTTGCTGTCTGTCCTCTCTGTTCTTACTGTCTGTACTTACTCTATTCTTACTGCCTCTCCTCACTGTGTCCATACTGTCTGTCTTTACTGTCTTTCCTTACTTTCTTCTTGCTGTCTGTCCTCTCTCTGTTCTTACTGTCTGCACTTACTCTGTTCTCCTCACTGTGTCCATACTATCTATCTTCACTCTGTCTTTACTATCTTTCCTTTCTTCTCACTATCTGTCTGTTCTTACTGTCTGTACTTACTCTATTCCTACTTCCTCTCCTCACTGTGTCCCTTCTGTCTGTCTTCACTCTGTCTTGACTGTCATTTCTTACTTTCTTCTTACTGTCTGTCCTCTGTCTATTTTTACTATCTGTGCATACTCCATGTTCCGAACCGAAAGTTCCTGTTCCTGTTTGTAGAATAATTACGATTTTTTTGGACTCTGGACACTGGGTCCTAGTCTAATTTTGCAGGGTCGTGGAACCCCCCGAATACTGTTTACCATGTGCTTTGGAATCGATCATTCGAAAAAATGTGTTGTGTTTCGTTGTTGATACATGTAATTTTCGTTCATATTGGACAATAAACCGCTCAAAGACATGGTCCTTCGAGCCGGATCAACATTATCGAAGATTTTTTGAAGATACGAGAGGAAAGGAGAGTTGGACCTCCGTTTGTTGTTGTAAAGAATTTGGTCAAGTTGGTCTTCGCATTGCAGCGATTGGCGCTATCATCATCATCATTGAAGACACTTTAACATACAAGGATGGTCGATATGAAGTGTCATTGTCATGGAAAGAGGATAACGTTGTATTGAAAGATAACTACAAGCAAGCAGAAAGTAGTCTGTACAACCTAGAAAAGAAGTTGCTCCAACCAAAGTCAAGTCCTATCAAGAGGCCATTAACAAGTACGTGAAAGACGGTGTAGCAGAGGAAGTACCCTATGAGCAAATTGCAACACCAGATGGGCACCCTGTGTTCTACCTTCCACATCGTGCAGTCATAAGAGACGAAAAGCAGACAACTAAGACAAGGGTTGTGTTTGATGCATCTGCGAGGGATAGTAATGGTGTGTCACTTAACAGCTGCTTAGAAGCGGGCCCTGCATTGCAGCCAGATTTGGTTGAGATCCTTTTGCGCTTCCGAAAGAATCAAGTGGGTATTATGGGTGATATTGAGAAGACGTTTTTACAGATTCGCTTGAAAGAAGAAGAAAGGGATTCACATCGTTACCTGTGGAGAGATCTGGACCATGATGCCATGCCTAAGATTTACCGGATGACAAGGGTCGCATTTGGAGTTATTTCCAGTCCGTTTGTTGCCATCTGCACCATTCAAGAGCATGCAAGAAGATGTAAAGAAACATTTCATGAGGCATCAGACGAAATCCTGAGGAACACTTATGTTGATGACTGTGCTTCAGGGAAAGATGTAGTGCACGAAGCACTGAAATTGCAGTGAAGTTCAACAGAGCTTATGGAGCAAGCAGCTTTCAATTTGACAAAATGGTCCAGCAATTCGCCTAGGCTTATGCAAGCCATTCCTGAGAAAGATAGAGCATCAGATAGTCTGTTCAAGTTGGAGAGTAACCTACCGGGAGCCTATCCAATCACAAACGTTTTGGGCTTAAGGTGGAATACGAGAACAGACAGCCTTGTCTTTATGATTGAAGTGGACTCCCTGAAGTTAAGATCGGAGACATTGTACACAAAGAGAGAGCTAGCCTCTTTGGCGGCTAAGATATTCGACCCAATCGGTCTTATTGCTCCCTTTACAGTAAGGTCAAAGTTATTGCTCCAAAGTTTGTGGACCCAGAGTGTTGGTTGGGATGATGAAATCTGTGGAAACCTCGATTAAGTGGATTCATTGAGTTCAAGAGCTTCCAGAGCTTGAGCAACTTCACATTCAAAGATGTTACACTGATTGGCCATTTAGTGAGCACGCTAAGGTGGAATTACATGCTTTTTTGACGCGTCGGAAGCTGCTTATGCCACTGCTGTTTATCTCAGAGTTGTTGCTGAAGACGGAAAGACATCCACCAGTCTTGTGATGTCTAAGTCAAGAGTGGCTCCTGTTCGAAAGATTACCCTTCCTCGTCTAGAGCTAATGGCTTCTGTGATAACTGCTCGACTATGCACCTATGTTAAAGATACAATTGATTGTCCCATAAGCCGCATTGTCTGTTGGACAGACAATTCTTCAACCTTGCACTGGATGAGAGGATCAGCCACACAGTGGAAACCGTTCGTTGCTAATCATGTTATTGAGATACAGTCGCTGTTGGATTCTAGTGTTTGGAGATATTTCCCCGGATCGCAGAACCCAGCTGATCTACCTACCCGAGCCTTATCTGTAAGTCAGTTGAAAGAGAGTCGTTTGTGGTGGAAAGGACCCTCTTGGTTACAAGAGTCCGAAAGAGATTGGCCTGAGGACCTAAGGTCCAAATCTTCGATTGGAATTGTTGACATGGAGAGAAAGAGTAAAGCTGGTGTTAGTTGTGTTGTGCAACCCAAAGAGCCAGTTATTGACTTCACGAGGTTCAGCAAGTACGGTCGCTTGTTAAGAACTGTTGCCTGGATCAGAAAGTTCATTTGCAACTTAAAGCTGGAGGAAGAGGAAAGATTGGTCAGCCCCTGAACAACAGCAAGCTAGCAAATTTAAACCCATTTATATGTCCTACTAATGATTTGCTTCGCGTTGGAGGAAGAATTCATGAGTCGCTGTTACCCGAAGAGGAGAAGCATCCAATTATCTTGCCTTCTAATCATCGTGTTGCCAAGCTCGTGATTAATGATGTTCATTGCCGTGAACTCCATGCTGGTGTTGAGCACACTTTATCAGTCCTGCGACGTAAATTTTGGCTGGTCAAAGGAAGATCGACGGTCCGTCAGACACTAAAGAACTGCTTACTTTGTCGCCATTACTAAATAAAGCCGTTTTCGCAGCGGATGGCACCACTTCCTGAGGATAGAATCAAATGTACCCCAACATTCATCAATGTGGGTCTGGAGTTTGCTGGTCCTTTGTATTTGAAAGACAGTGGTGACAAGGCTTACATTTGTTTATTTACTTGTGCAGTTACCCGTGCGGTATACTTAGAGTTGGTGAGCAACATGACATTTGAACGATTTCTTTTTGCCTTACGACGCATGGCTGCAAGAAGAGGAATGTGCAGCATTATTATGGTCAGATAATGCAAAAACATTCAAAGCTGCTAACAAAGAGCTACAGCAATGCTGGAGAGTACTAGAAGCTGACAAAACGCAGGTCGCATCGTCAGAAAAGAAGATTCAGTGGAAGTTCATTGTGGAAAGAGCCCCATGGTGGGGTGGCTTTTACGAGCGACTTGTAAAGAGTGTCAAGACACCTCTGAAGAAAGTCTTCGCCAAAGCAATGTTAGATGCCGAACAGCTAACTACCATTTTGGCTGAAATTGAGGGGCACCTGAACAGTCGTTCTCTTACAGGGTGTGCAGATTATTACTATTGATATTACTATTGATTATAGTGTTATTACCCTTGCACAGATTCTTATTGGAAGAAATCTCCAAGCATTTCCAACTAAAAATGTTTGGTGTGTAGCCAGGCATGTTAAAAATAAAAAAGATATTGAAAAGTTGGCACTGGCTAAAAATGTTGTGTTGGACGTTTCGGCAACTACTGTTCCTGATGGTATACGATATATGCAAATATTATATCGCACCTCGAAAGAATATTTTGAGGTGAAACAAAAGTATCTAGAGCATTCTTAATTATTTCTACAAATTCTTAATGTTGTTGTAAACGGAATACGCACGGAATGCGTAACACGAACGTTATAAACGAACACATAGCGCTCCCAAACGTTTACAACAACATTAAGAATTTGTAGAAATAATTAAGAATGCTCTAGTGACTTTTGTTTCACCTCAAAATATTCTTTCGAGGTGCGATTTAATATTTGCATATATCGTATACCATCAGGACGCCGTTAGACATTTACATTTTATCTTTTGCTGAAGAAGACAACCGTAGTTGCCGAAACGTCCAACACAACATTTTTAGCCAGTATCAACTTTTTAATATCTTTTTTTATTTCCAACTAAAGTTACCCGTGTTTCAGAACACACGTCGAGAGTCATCACCAAACGTTTTGAGTATCATCAGAGACTTGTAAATGGATTTTGGAGGCGTTGGCATGCTGCGTATCTGAAGTCTTTGACACCCCTCAAGAAATGGTATAAAGTTAGTCGTGAAATCCATAAAGGGGACTTGGTTCTTGTGAGTGAGGATCACGTCGCTCGGGGTCAGTGGTCACGTGCACGCGTGGAAGCCATCCATCCAGGTCGTGATGGTCTTATCCGGTCCATTTCCTTACGAACCACATCTGGAAGTCTTACCCGTCGTCCAGTACAGCGGCTACACCTATTTGAAGCCTGCCATGCTGATCTAGCTGCTGAACGTGATTGAACTTGACTTGATGGAAACATGTTGAACAATTTGTCTTTCAACTTTTATTAACTTTGACACGTTCATGTATTGATGCACTCCCTGCATCGGGCGGGAGGATGTTCCGAACCGAAAGTTCCTGTTCCTGTTTGTAGAATAATTAAGATTTTTTTGGACGCTGAACGCTGGGTCCTAGTCTAAGTTTGCAGGGTCGTGGAACCCCGAATACTGTTTACCATGTGCTTTTGAATCGATCGTTCGAAGAAATGTGTTGTGTTTCGTTGTTGATACATCATGTACTTTTCGTTCAATAAACCGCTCAAAGACACTCTATTCTTACTGCCTCTCCTCACTGTCCATACTGTCTGTCTTCACTCTGTCTTGACTATCTTTCCTCACTTTCTTCTTACTATCGGTCCTCTCTCTCTGTTCTTACTGTCTGTACTTACTCTTAGACTATTCTTACTGTCTCTCCTCACTGTGTCTCTACTGTTTGTCTTCACTCTGTCTTACTGTCTTTCCTTATTTTCTTCTTAGTGTCTGTCCTCTCTCTGTTCTTACTGTCTTTACTAACTCTATTCTTACTGCCTCCCCTCACGGTGTCCCTTACTGTCTATCTTCACTCTGTCTTTACTGTCCGTCCACTCTGTTCTTACTTCTGTACTTACTCTATTCTAACAGCCTCTCCTCACTGTGTCCCTACTGTCTGTCTTCACTCTGTCTTTACTGCCTTTCCTTATTTTCTTCTTACTGTCTGTCCTCTCTGTTTTTACTGTCTGTACTTACTCTATTCTTACTGCCTCTCCTCACTGTCTCTACTGTCTATCTTCACGCTGTATTTACTCTTTCCTTACTTCTTACCGTCTGTCCTCTCGCTGTTCTTATTGTCTGTACTTACTTTAATCTTACTGCCTCTCCTCTGTCACAGTGTCTCTACAGTCTGTCTTCACTCTGTCTTTACTCTCTTTCCTTACTTTCTTCTTACTGTCTGTCCTCTCGCTGTTCTTACTGCCTGTACTTACTTTATTCTTACAGCCTCTCCTCACTGTGTCTCTACTGTCTATCTTCACTCTGTCTTAACAGTCTTTTCTTTCTTTTTACTGTCTCTCCTCACTCAGTCTCTCTACTGTCTGTCTTCACTCTGTCTTACTGTCTTTCCTTACTTTCTTCTTACTGTCTGCACTTACTCTATTCTTACTGCCTCTCCTCACTGTGTCCCTACTATCTGTCTTCACTCTGTTTTTACTGTCTTTCCTTACTTTCTTCGTACTATCTGTCTGTTCTTACTGTCTGTACTTACTTTAATCTTACTGCCTCTCCTCACTGTGTCCCTTCTGTCTGTCTTCACTCTTTCTTTACTGTCTTTCCTTACTTTCTTCGTACTGTCTGTCCTCTCTCTGTTCTTACTGTCTGTACTTTCTCTATTCTTACTGCCTCTCCTCATTGTGTCCCTACTGTCTGTCTTCACTCTGTCTTCACTCTGTCTTCACTCTGTCTTTACTGTCTTTCCTTATTTTTTCTTACTGTTTGTCCTCTCTCTGTTCTTACTGTCTGTACTTACTCTATTTGAACTGTCTATCCTCACTTTGTCCCTACTGTCTGTCTTCACTATCTTTAAAGTCTTTCCTCACTTTTCCTACCAGCTCTGTTCTTACTGTCTGTAATTACTCTATTTTTACTACTGCCTCTCCTTACTCTGTCCTTACTCTGTGTTTTCACTGTGTCCTTACTGTCAGTGTCTTCACTCTGTTTTCCTCGCGTTCTTTTTATTGTCTGTCTTACCACTGTTCTTACTATCTCTGCGTACTCTATTCATACTGCCTCTCCTCGCTGTGTTCTTACTGTGTGTTTTCACTATGTTCTTACTGCCTATTCTCACACTGAACTTACTCTGTCTTGTCCTTACTCTGTCTTCTCCTTACTCTGTCTTCTCCTTACTCTGTCCTTACTTTCTGTTCTTACTGTCTCTTCCTACTGCCTGTCCTCGCTATATTGTTACTGACTATTCACAGTATGTTCTTACCGTCTCTCCTTACACTTTGTCCTCCCCATATTCTTATTTCTCTGTCTCTCCTCCCTCTGTCCTTACGGCTTGTCCTAATATTCTGTGCTTATTGCCAGTCCTCACGTTGTTCTTACAGTCTTTCTTCAATCTATCGCTACTGCTTGTTCTCGTTATTTCGTCACCGCATTTCCTCTCCTCTGCTTTCTTTTTTCAAGTATCCTCATGGCTTTTCCTCACTGTGTCGTCACCAATAATAATAATAACAATAATAATAATAATAATAATAATAATAATAATAAAGATCTTTCGACAGGGAGGGACTGTCACGAGTATAAACAGTATCACGAGTATAAACAGTATCACTTAGTTCTTAATGTCCTTATTCTCTCATTACTGTTTGTCCTTTCTCTTTAATGCCTTTTTTGTCTGTCCTCCATGTGTTTATTTCCTTACTGTCTGTTTTCATTCTCTCATCATTGATGTACGTTTTCATTCCGTTAATGGTGTTTGTCGTCACTCTTTTTTTCGTCTTTGCCTACTGTCGACTTTGCTTACTGTCCAATTACTCAGTGTCATTACCACTAACTTTTCGTACTGCCTTCCCAACCTCTTTTTATTGTTAGTACACATTGACTGATATTGTCTATCTTCCCTATGTTCCTATGTATAGCCCATTCTCACTTTGTGCTCTTATTCTTGTCCTTGTTCTGCATGTTGTTCTCCCTCCTTCCCTACTGCATCCCCTCCTTCTGTCCTCTCTGTTTACCCTTTATCTCGCCTAACTGTATGTCCGTAATATGTCTGTTGTCACTCTTTCCTTGCTGTCTGTTTTAGCTCTATTTACTGGCTGTCCTTATTCTGTCCGTTACACTCTTTCCTTGCTGTCAGCCCTCACCCTCTCCTTTCTGTCTGTACTCACTCTGTCCTCACTGTCTGTCCTCACATTGTTCCTATTGTCTTTCTTTATATTATTGTCCTTACTCTCAGTCTTCACTCCTTCCTTAATGATTGGCCTCACTTTCCTACTGCTTTTCTTTATTCTGACCCATCTGTCTGTTTTCACTCTTTCCTTAATGTCTGTCCTCACTTTGTTCCTACTGTCTTTCTTTATTATGTCCCTACTGTCTGTCTTCACTCTTTCATCACTTGTTCCTACTAGTCTATCTTCCAGTATCAACTATCTGCTACTAGTCTATCTTTATTTACTCTGTCCTTACTGTCTAACTTCACTTTGTTCTTACAGTCTGATCTCCCTCTGTCCTTACTGTCTTTCTTCATTCTGTTCCTACTGTCTGTCTTTTTCTGTCTCTCCTCCTTTGTTCATACTGCCTATCTTCCCTCTGTTTGTCTGTTCGATAAAATAAAAAGCTGTCAATATGTATTTTTCTTTCTGTCTGTCATCACTGTCTTTCTTAATCTTTTTTCTTACTATCTTTCCTTGCGCTATCCTTATTGTCTGCCCTCGCTCTTTTCCCTACAGTCTGTATTTATTCTCTATTTGCTTGTAGTCGCTCTCTTGTATTACGAGCCTGATATTGTATAGCCTGCAGACAGGCTCCTTAGTGATGCATAAGGTGAAATCCAGGCTTGGGGAAGGAAGGAGGGGTCCGTCCTCCTCCTCTGTTTTCCCAAGCCTTGCTTTCGCCCTATGCATCAGTAAGGAGCCTGTCTACAGGCTACTTGTTATTATCTTCTGAAAGGTGTCCACGGCGTTTAAGAAGCTGTTAAAGAAATATTCTTCTAAGAATCCCTTCCGGTCACCGTCTCCTTCCAGTATGCCGGTTAGTCTCGGAGGAGGAGATATATTTGCTACATCTGTTAAAAGGGTAAGAAACTTAGATTAGTTTGCATTTGTTCGCTTGAAAATATAAAGTCAGAAAAATGGGTTACAAAGTAATAAGTATATGGCTTTTTACTCCGTATGTTAACCCATTGACACCTCAAACGCCCGAAACCGCCCGTGACTGGTCGGTGGTCCTTATACCATTTGTGACGTCATCCCTTTTTACAACAAAAGATGTCTTTCATAACTAACTTACGCAAAAGGAAAAAACCGTTTCAAAAGTGCACAAGAGAGAAAGATCTCGTGAGTTACGCCAGAGTTAGACGCGAAAAGCCTATCAGATTTGACTGGCAAAATTGAAGGAAAATCTGGTCTCCCTACCACTTGCCACTTCTTGTTAAAAAATGTCACCTTCTTCAGCGTTATCCGGGAAATTTTTACTACATAAATAAGGTCTAATGAAAGGCCAACAACGAGGGGAAAATAGGAACAAAAATGGGAAGTAAAACGAAAAAAAACAAAAGTCGTTAAAAACTGTCGAAATTTTGTTTTGTGCGCATGCCCGAAACCTAAAAACGATAGGAAAGGAGGTTTAGTTTTCATGTTGCAAACAGCGTTTTTGACAGTTTGCTTGCAATTTTTCTCTACGGCGGTCAGAAAACCGCATAAGTGGCTTCAAATTGTCGTTTTTTGTCAAAACTCTAGGAGTCAATGGGTTGAGCTTCAAAGCCGTGATCTACCCATGTACCCATTTACCCATTTAGCAACGACATGCAATCATATATGATTTCAATCACATTTTTTTAAGACTGATTTTTTATACCTTATGGATCAGGATAATTGATATTTGTTACTATAAACTGTTTTGTTTTGTTTTGTCTTCTTTTCTAGGTCACAGCTTACTCTAACGATTCATTTAGTTCCAAACAATCGTTTATGAAAAGACAAACGGAAGGGCGAAGGGGTGAAAGCAAACTCTACGCTCCGAACACGCAAATAAAAGTAAATCTTAGCCCTTTTTTTGTCGTTCAAAAGGCTTTTTCCTGTTTTAATAAATTGACTAAAATGTCAAGATACTCGAAAGTACATTGTTAAATATTTGTCATGGAATAGATTAATCAATAATTTCTGGTACACGAAACTCCCTCAGTCAGGTAAAGTTTTGTGACGACTGCCTGAATGGATGAGGTTTTTTTCTACCCCAATCTCTGTCGCTCAATTTTCACGAAAATCTTTAAAGCTAGTCCTCAAAGGTAAGAGGCAAAACCCATATAGACAGTCTTGAATAAGAATTAATAGCAATTTACGACAAAAATGTCGATATTAAAACGGATTTCACCAGAAAAAACGATGTGTTGAATTCTCATCAGGCTTAAGGCGTTAACACAAAGCTATTGTTTACGTGTTTAATAACAAAGTTATTTACCTTTCTATACGCTTGTCGTTGTATTAGTTTATTAATGCATCTTATTACTTGAAAATTTTACGGTTTTACTTTTTTCGTGTAACTTGACTTTTTAACTTTTCTTCATAACAGAAGCAATGGCAGGCGATCAACGACTATTAAATCAGTTGCAGCTCCGCTGGCTTCCTGGACTGTAGCTCTTTCAGCTCTGATATGACGCAATATTCTTAGCCATAAACTCCTGTCGTATTTCCTGTTACATAGCTGCTCAATTTGTCTGCTGCTTTTTGTGCCCTGTCTGTGATGTTTACCTTAGTGTAAGCCTTGTCTTTTTTGCGTTGTATCCAGTGCCTATGTGAGTATTCCATTAGTGTGATACACTGTGTGTACGACGCGTATGAAGTAAAATGAAATTATTAAGTGTAATCTTACGAGTGCTGAGAAGTGGCTGATGCAATGTTTGCCATTATTCCAATAAATGTCTCTCTAATTTCCACCAGCACATCATATAGACTACTCTCTGTTTACAACTGTCGCCTCATAAGTGCCCCATTCTCTAATCAAGCTAAAAAAAATCAATTCGAATATTGGAAGGACATAGCACAATAAGCTTTTACTGGAAATTTAAGCGCGTGAATTATTGTTTTGAAAACTCAAAATGTTACAAAGAATGTATTGCTCATTAGCGCTTTTACACCCAACAATTTCGCAGATTCTGCCTCAAGCAGAATTTGCGAATTCACGTAACGGCCAGTAATTGGTTATTGCTTTTGCAAACTCTTAAAATCAAAGTAGGTTAACCAGTTACCTAAATATCAGAATAGCTGAAACAAAATGATTATAAAGAAAGCGTTATTATGAAGAATTACAAAGTATGTAAACTATGCACTCGTTACATTACCTGTAAACTCAATTTAGTAATAGATATGATTAGATTAAGCTCAATACAGATTTTTTTTCTTCTCTTTTTAACACGGTAATGCTCTATTGATTATTATTTACAGAGAAAAAGCGCACTGCAAGTCATTAAATTATTATGAGTAGCATAGTAGGGACTTGTGGATTACATTAACGTGGATGACGTCATCAACTGTTGTCTAACTCCTGAATACCAGAATACTTCGTCAAAACGACTCAGCGAATGAACGCCTTTCTAATTCCAGTCAACCAATGAAAACAACTATGACATCGTGAATCTAGAAATAAATCAAACCGGTTAAAGTGGATGTGAGAATTAAATATAACATCAATTTCCAAAGCCTCTCAAACCGGAAAACAAACCGGTTTGTAACCTGAAAATAGAACATGGCATCATCCTATTTTAATGTATTCCACAGCAAGTTAATAAGATTCTTCCACATTTTATTCATGAGATAAAGACAATAGCTTATGACGTGATCGATGTTAATGTCTTCCACGCAAATTAATGAAATTCCACCCCAAAAATACCGAGTAACCGGTCCCTACTACTATTACTTCATATTGTGCATATTGTACATACCAATATTGTATATTGTACCAAGGGCGATGTGCAGTGCCCTTTTTTTGCATTGCCGTGATTTAGTAACTTTTAGTATTGTTGTCTGAGATGGCCAACAATTGCACACGATATAAATGTTGTCGTTTTTTCAAATTATTTACAAGTTTACTGCTTGTTAGACCTTCCGGAAATTTCAATCCAAAGTTCAAGTTCAAGTTTATTGTAGAATAAACTGCTGTTAATGAACCTTGAGACAATCAGACACAGATAGCTATACACTTGTGGTACTTTTTTATGTTTTGTCATACAATCCTTGCTGAATACAAGGAACAGCTGTAGTTTATAGAATGTAAACAAGGTTTGGAGTCCAAACAGTACAATTCACAATGGCTTCTTATGTACGACATATATCCGTCTTCCACAAGCAAAGTCCAATGTAATAGAACCTTTCCAAAAAGTATATTAACAAAGGTTCCAGTCAGCTATTTACATGCTCAGCATACATTTATTTTTATCCTATACTGTATATCATGCAGTTATTATGCAGTTACTATCCTATACCGCACTTGCCTGTTAATTATTTCTAGGGTTCGCTACCGACTCGACTACATTTATTCCATCCCACCCTCCCATGATTGGAACCTTCGTTGGAATCTCGAATTTGAAATGATAAGCTCTGTT
This sequence comes from Cladopsammia gracilis, assembly GCA_022457155.1. Taxonomy (NCBI): domain Eukaryota; kingdom Metazoa; phylum Cnidaria; class Anthozoa; order Scleractinia; family Dendrophylliidae; genus Cladopsammia; species Cladopsammia gracilis. The sequence goes on from JAJGOT010000062.1 coordinate 1,179,985, forward strand.
TATCAGTTTTATTATATTTACCAGGAATAAAGATTGGTGGCAGAGAAGTGCAACCCTCGGCTGCACTTAACCCCACAGTAAGGCTTAGACCTTGGAGACAGGTCCGAAAAAATATCCATTCCAGGGTGGTAGTCCCGGTTCTACCTAATCTGGACTCCCCAAAGAGGGCATCCTTCTCCTGGTTCCCTTAGTTCTCCGCGACTATGGGATATGGGCATCACCCACTGGAGACAGGTCCAGACCATTTAGTCCAGGGTAGCAACCTCCGGTACCACCTGAACTGTTATCTGCCCACGAGGGCATTCTCCTCCTGGCCTCTCGAATCCTTAGTTTTAGACGCGCTTCCCTGCCACCGAATGTACAATAGGCGCTAAGGTTGGGAAATGGCTCTTGACTTGAAAAGAGTTAAGTAACTAACACTGTAAATTCAAAATTGCTGTTCATTTTTTATTAAGCATTGTCCTTAAAATGATTACAATAAAATCATAATAAAAATAGACTGTATAACTGAATGTTATGTAGTTTGTTGGTTGGTTTTTACCCCAACGACTCCACCCTTCGTTCAATTGGAAACAAAGACAGTTGTTAATCTAAAGGTTGAAAAACAGAGACTGATAATGACTAATAATACTTGGCTTACATATTGGAAGGCAATTTATCAAGAACACTGCACTTTTTCGATTTGTTTTTCTGAAAAAAGTTCAGATCTATGTCAGCATTTGCTTTGTTTTGTACATACGTTTTCTTGTTGCTGTGTAGCAGCACTTGGAAAAGTGCTCACTATTCATATTGTTTTCGACGTTTCGGGTAAGATCCCTTCATCAGTTAACTTTTTGTGTAACAGTTCGAACGTCTACAAACATACGAACAACTAGAAAATTCCCATAAAAACGCTTAAGATCCATTTAGAAAGTCAGTAAAGTAAATTTCAACCAAATTTAATCCACGAACTCGAATGTGCATAGTACAGAAAAATACAGAATATTAAGTCATTATACAACCAAAATACCAATGCTCCAATTTACTCAAAACATTTAAGTAAATATTTTAATATAGGACGGTTATTATAGGTTATTATTTGTGCTACTCCTCTCCGTGACGAGTGGTTGATGTAGCTATGTTTCTGCGAAGCTGAAATACTCGGAGGTTGTTTGAGCAGGAGGCTTGATTTTCACCAGGAAGGAGAACATCCCACCAATACCTCCTGGCTTTCTCCTCCGCAGATCACACGCCCTGGTGTTCTCTTCCATGGAGAATCAAGGGCGTATTGAGGTAAGAAAGAAACTGCTAAGCAAAGTGACGACAAAAGATTGTTTTGCCTAAAATCAGAAGTGTGGTGATTTGTAATGTAAGATCGATGTTATGACACTGCCCGCTTTAGGAGTCTAAAATTCTAGAGGCGAAATGTATGATAGCTAATTTTTGCATTGTAAGTACACTGATACCCCTTTAATACGACAACCGTTAAGCTATGGCAATGTGGTCATGTTAACGTGGTGGTCGGTTAATCAAGGTTTTTCAGAAAGGAAAATGACTGAATGAGCGCTCTCATTGCCCGGAAAAGTGATCGCATTAACGGAGTGTTCGTATAGCGGGTTTCACTGTAAGTGGGTTGTTTCTTTCTTTGGAGAATTCAAGTGTGGAAAGGAAAACTAAGTTATTTCTTGAAAAAGTATTGAGCATGCTCGATAGAAATCAAGGCGTCTTATTCTTGACCCAGATCACTTTTCATTTATCCATTGTGGCTACTAAGTGACTTACTAACGCTATAATCACTTAGAAAAATCGGGCAAAAGTTAAAACCATGCTCCCTTTGGGAAATGTTCAGGTGCAGTAAGCTCCTTAGCTCTTGTCCAAGCCTCCTTCGGTGAACGATACACCCTTGATTCCTCATGCATAATATATGCGCGATTAACAATAATGTTAAAATCGGTGTCGATTTCTGATAACTCTGAGATTTCTGATTGCAAGTCTTCCTCCAGATTGCCCTGAGGAGAAACTTTTCCTTTTCTTGTCTTGGGTCTTCTTCTTGTGAGCAGCAGACACAAAATGCACGGCAAAGAAGACGCACCCAGAATAGAAGCTGTAACAACCACTGCAATCTCCACTGGAGTAAGGCCTTGTCTTATCTCATTGTCTTGTTCCGTAGGGGTGGTTAGCTTACTTCTTCCTAAAGGACAAGTGAAACCCAATTCATTAATAATCGCTCTTTTATTTTAGTTCTATTTTTCAACTACCCAATTCTTCCTGCTATACTTTTAATTTTGAACTGAAAGTTGTATTATTCATATCATATTCCTGATAATCCACCTTCACAGAATAAAATAAAGTTGAGTTGATGATCGATATTGAAAAGTAATTGGCACAAAAATATCCACGAGGGTTGCACGTGGTAAATACGTGTTTACTGATTTGTTGGGTCAGGCAGAAGCTCTCACTTGGTCGGTAGTTTTGTGCGGGAGGTTACCATCCTTGCTCCGTGTGACAGGAATTTAGGCCCGACAACCATGGAGCCCACTCAGTCAATCAGTATGGGTCGTCTGTCTTGATTGTTAAGGAATATAAAAGAAATTTTGGGCAAGCTGATAGTCCCCATGTACTGACAACTAAACTTTCATCACCTGATGTTGTCGCCGATGTACTGCCTCCATAGGGTGTGGTCCGCCGAGATGTCTTTAGCTGAGTCTTTAATGTCTGGCTTGTTATAACCGTGCTTTTCTTCATCACAGGTGTAGAGGTATATGGATGGCACAGAAAATCAAACGAACCACGTGCAGATATGTTAATAACGGTAAGTTTCTTCTTTGTAGCTTTTCCAGGGTCAAGACGAATGTTAAGAGAGAGCTCTCCAAGTCCCACCGCTTTTTCTAGTCGTTCTTTGAATGACTGCATTGGATACAAGTCTGTGTAACCGTCATTGCTCAAGAAAATCTGAACTGATGTCTGAAAGGAAGAAGTCAGTATATTAGCTGGAGGCTTTGTTACTTACCACATAGCTGGTATGTAACCTTTATACAAATGACCCACCAGTGATATGCCGAATTAAAAAAAAAGTTTAACACATTATTAACTGATTAATATATACATATATATATATATATATATATATATATATATATATATATATATATATATATATATATATATATATATATAACTACAGGTGAGTTCCACACTGATGTATCCAGAATAGTGCTCGACAATAATGGAGCGGTTATAACAATGTATGATTACTCACAGTTGTTTCATATAGACTTTAATACAGTTCTGTTTCGTGGACCGATGTTGCGTCGGTCTACTCATCAGTTAAATTCTAGAATAAATTTTAGAATTTAACTGATGAGTAGACCGACGCAACATCGGTCCACGAAACAGAACTGTATTAAAGTCTATATGAAACAACTGTGAGTAATCATACATTGTTATATATATATATATAAATTTGTTACAAATGAAGACTAACCAATACTTTTTTGTCTGAAACCAATATTTCAACCACATTTAGTAGTCTTCTTCAGCGTGACTGAAACACCGTTAACGTATCACAATTCAAAATTGCTGAGGCGTCCGATGTCAAGGAAACGCGTGCGTACCAAAACAGCTGACTGTTATTTTGAAACTGTAACGGAAACATATTGCGTTGCATTACAAATAAGCGACAAAAACTATTCATACGCGTGCGCTCGCGCTTACAAAAAGCTATTCATACGTCTGCGCTCGCGCTTATACATGTCTTCCTGTTTTGAGCATAAAAACCATCATTATCATTAAGCCCATTCGGTATCAAAGTCCCTAATCTGTACATCTACTGTCCTTCCTTGTCACGCAGCTCCCTCTCACATTTGACCCAGTCTATCAGTTGAACGCTCATGTGTTCCAATCCTGAATGTCCTTGGCTATGAAAATGCTGGTAAAGAACGTCATCCTTCTTCTTATTTTCCGACGACAGATTAACATGCGCATTTACCCTACTCTTATGATTGTTATGTAGGGTAAATCGAGATTCGAGGGAAACAAAATTCACTGTTTCCCGAGGGATCAGTCATTAAGTGATTTCTTATATAGCGACACAAAAAAAAACACAACACAAGGCAGTTTGAAAAACGCGCCGAGCACTCGATCCATCATAATCATGCCACCTTTTGTCACGGTCTGATCACGTGCGCTAGCGGGCAACAGTGCAATGTTGTCAAAATTGTTGCCCGCTTTCGCAAATGTTACCCGCTCAGCACAATTGGCGGGAAACAGTTTGTTTGTTAGATGTCATGTGACGATGAATCAACCAATGGACGCGCGCGTTGTATTGACAAAAGCTCCAGCTATATAACAATTGCACCTGAATACCAAGACGAAAGGTTAGCAAGTGAAAAATCTATGCAGCAATCTACATTCTTAAAATATGTAATTATACCTTGTTAATATTTAAACGTCGGATTTTGGTGACGAGTGATTTGCCTAACAGCGTATTTAGAATCAACTGCAGTTCAGATTCAATGCTCTCACGCACTGCTTGGGATGTCTGTAGCAGAGTGCTGTCCAACGTTAAGCAAATGTTCAGACTAACGAGATATAACAGATGAATTGCAATTAATTATATTACACCTGACCAGTACCATGGATGGATTTTGATACAAACAACCATTTCTAAGAAGACGAAACTGTACTATGCCACGAGTTCTGTAAAAATAAAATACAGTACTATGTACGTTCTCTATAAAGCGACTACCCTTACACAGCAAGATCACTTAAGGGGAGATGGTCACTCCCTGAGTGACTAACTGTGTTAGAATGTACTTTAAAAAACTACGAAACAACTAAGTGATGAAGAAAAAATGCATCGGACCAGTTACATAAACAATTTATACGCAGGCTGCATACTGAGTGGTAACAGATTGGACTTACCGGGACGGTCAAAATACGAGCAAGAATTCTACGCCTTATAGAAAAATGGTCTTAACTGCCGCCGTTTATGCTGACGTAAGGAGTAACGCACGAGGTTAGACCATAAAACCGGGCCAGGGCGATCATAAAATGGGTTTACAACAACTGACAGTTACTTACTCTGTAAAATCCTTGGGACTTTTGGCAATGTAAACTTTACTTAAGCCCGCAGCAGGTCCAAGTCTGATCTTATCTTGAGCAACCGCACGTTGAATATCTTCTTGCATGGTTTTAAGATCATTATTTGCGCTGGTTTCATACAATTTAAATAAGATTCCTTCCTGAAGTACAAAAAGTATTATCATATTTTGTTAGCATAAACAAACGTCCTAGTCCGAAGCGCCTAAAACCGGTTGCCACTAACAGGTAACACTTGCACTGAATAAGCACGACAGAAACTTGTGACTTGTAAGCTTTTCAAAAGCGTGTGGTTATCAGAGCCCATGCATTATATTGCCTTACTGGGCGCGCAATGGAGTTATTGAACTAAATCGCGCGAATTTGCTCGCTATTATGCATTTATCTATATTTCAAAGTTCGCCACATATTTTACCTTTTGTAGTTGTAAAACTTTTAAGCATAGTGTGGTCAGACTGGAAACAAGGTGCATTAAGTTTCGTTTGAACAAGTACTTGACAGTGTGTTGTTGAACGGCTGACAGACTCCAAAAGTCGTTGCAAGGAAACAGAACAGCAATCAACAAACTGAAAAATTTACAGAAAAATCTGTCAGCTTTGTGCTAAATTAGAATTTCAACACTTCAACAAGCACTTGACAGTGTGTTGTTGAACGGCTGACAGACTCCAAAAGTCGTTGCAAGGAAACAGAACAGCAATCAACAAACTGAAAAACTTACAGAAAAATCTGTCAGCTTTGTGCTAAATTAGAATTTCATCACTTGAATATTTCTTATAATTTACGATAAATAGAACTTACAGTACACGGAATGTCTAGCGCGATTTGGGCCGCGCAGATACTGTGGCGGGAGCCAGTTAAGCTTTTTAGTAATCTAAGTATAGAATTCTGTCAGTATATGTGAATGTGTTCTTATCCATAAAAAAAAAAAAAGACAAATTTGAAAAATGCAGCAGCTCTCATTTTGTAACTCTTTCTCCTCCAAGTTACATTACTGGAGCCAATCACCGCTCCAAGCATTTCATTGTGCTTTTCACCGTTACGCTTTCTTTAGACCCCGTACAAACGTTATAAATTTTCAATCGTTTCCATCTAAAAATGGAGATTTTTAACTGGATAGCAGGGCCAGGGAGTTATATTTACTAAAAATAAACCTTACCCAAGGTGGAGATTTTGTACGTTAATTCTCGTCTTTTTATCCGCATATAAACGATCGCAAACGAGCTGGAAGTAGTACTTTTTAAAACGACGAGGTGACAACAATAGAGTCCTGCGGGCATTTGTCATCATGCTCTTCCTGAATCATCAAATGCCATAACTTCACAAATTGAACACTTTAGAACTCTATGGAACAAATCACTATAAAGTAAACAGAAGTGGTTACCTTTTACCGGTTCTACATTCTGAGTTGCATGACGGGATCGGTTTCAAAGTGCACCAGTGACAACCGACAGTTTTCTTACATTCAATCATGTTTAAGCTACAAACAGACAAACAAAAACTTCAGTTTAAATAAAACAATGTTGGTTCTTGTTTTTCTTCGCAGAAATTTGAAGATTTATTTAGTTGAATGGTGGAATATTTTCTACCACAAGCCTCACTTAACACATATTTATATAGCAAATCCCTCGTGCCGAAAAATGCACCGTTTAAATTACTTTTGATTACTGTTGTTCCTGATAGGTCGTGTCGGTCTGTTGGGTATGGTTGGGTATGAGCCATAATCGTACGTCGATTATGGTTCCTGACAGTAGATACTCACATGCGTGGACAATCGCGGGCACATCTCGGGACAGCAGCAAGTGCATCGTCTAAAACAACCTCTTCCTTTTCTGTTTCAAAAAACGGAGGAGCTGGAACTGCAATGCACGGTAAAGTAAACAGGGTGATATCCACTATTTTGTAGGCGGATTAACAACACTCAACATTCCAGACTTAGCATCATGATGTTGTGCGTCTGCTGTAAAGCTTACTATGAATAAAGCAAACCTAAAAAATTTGGCTGAGGTTTTCAAAGGACTATTTCAAGAAAAGCAGTACTTACCAGGGCACGGTGTCGAGGTCCAAAGTCTTATCACGGAATTCTCACATTCATCATATGGCATGTGACATGCGCAAGGACACTAAAACACATTGGGTCTGTTAGCGTGTTTGCACGCATTTATTTATTTCTCGCACGTGTTCATTTTTATGCATATAGTTGTCACACATTTTTTCGTATAAATTTCAGTTTTGTATTTGCATGTAGTCACTACAGTTTTCTTGGCCGTCGTATAGTTTTCCTTGCCGTCGTAAAGTTCTCTTTTCCGTTCAGTTCAGTTCCTTGCCGTCGACGATTCAATTTATAGTTTTGAAGAATTCACCGATTAGGTATGTTTGTGTCATTTTCTTTGGCAGCATTGTTTTCTAGTTTATATCTTGTATCATTCGTTTTGGGGTAACTTTGTAATTTTTTTTTCTCCAGAACCGTTCTGTGTTCCGGCACAACGGGACGTGTATCATCCGGCGTTTAAGCTTCAATAAATGTTGATACGTAGAGCGCACAGTTTATTTCCTGCGGCTACATTAGTTCTAATCGTCGTTTCTTATGGTTTCATGGCTTCACCGAATGGAAGACCTCCTATGCGTACTACGCAGCGAGCAAATGCTGAAGATTTTACTAGTGCGTCGTACATTGAGGACGGTGTTAGTATGGAGCGAATTAGGCAGACGCAAGGTTCTCTTTCGGCCTATCGTGGCCACTTAACAAGGATGTACAACGAACTTCAACAATTACTCATGAGTTCTCGCTCTCCTGGCGAAGTCGCTGCAAGAAAGAGCACACTTGATGGTTTATTCGCGAAGTATGCATCTATCCAACTTTTCTGGACTCGTACAGACCAGAGGGAAAGGCACGAACGGGACTCAGGTCCCATGCGAGGTACCATCCCTTCCAATCCCACAACCCGCAAGGTTGACCACACCACCGGGGTCTACGTCCCCTACTCTTTTCGAATGATGTGGGATCTTTAACGTCCCACAAGAACAAATCAGAGAGTGCTGTGAGGCGGGGCCTACAGTTTTTTCGTCCTTATCCGAAAAGACTAGAATGTCATACCATTTGCAGAAGTCATTACAAAGGCGGCACATTCTCCTCAGTTATTTTAAGACCCTGAGTGTTGGTCCGGTCGAGGTTTGAACCAACGACCTCCCGCTCAGCAGACCGGAACTCTACCACTGAGCTAACCGGGCGGCGGCAAAGGCTCGAGAATTCCATCAAATAATTACGGATGTAGAAGTAAGGAATAGAGCGGCACTTGATTACCAACGTGAGCTTGACCTTAAGAAAAGTTTCGATGAAGAATTCGACAAATGGATAATCTTGATGAGCGATGAACTTCCACGAGAGACTCGACGCGAAACTACGCCCGATACCTTACGCGAGACTCCACGCGCCACGTTCAGAGCGACTCCACGCGAACCTCGCGAGACTTCACGAGAAACCCCACGCGAGGCCCTTTACGCGAATTCGAATGTTCACACGTTCGTCCACGCACGGGTCCAAAGTTTCGTCCACATAGTCGAAAGCAAAGCTGGCAATAGCTACACTGCAAATGCAAACACTTGAAGAAGAACAAAGGCTAATAAAGAAACAGGAGGAGTTATTACGTGAGGATCGTCGTCTCGAAATGGCAAACGGCTGTTGAACGCTCGAGCAAAGGTCGAACAAGCGAAGATTGAATTGCAGGATAAAGATGATGATTCAGAGAAGACAATAGGGAGTTTAAGTCCACTTGAACATTTGCCTCGGCAAACTTTAGACGAAAACGTCGGAAGATATTTTCAGTCTTGCACAGTTAACAACGCTTCCCAACCGCCTGCTCAGACGCCTTGTGAAACTGAAGAATATCTGGGAGCTCCTAAGCTTCAGTGTCTCTTAAATCAACAACAACTGGAAATTGCTTGCTCGCTAGCTTCAGCCTTTGAGAAGTTGGAAATGCCAAAACGGGAAATCCTTACCTTTGATGGCGACCCAAGAAAGTATCCTCGGTTCATAAAAAACTTTGAGACAAACATAGAAAGCAGAGTGCTAGAAGACGATGTAAGATTGTCCTACTTGATCCAATTTTGCTCTGGAATTGCTAAAGATGCAATCGAGAACTGTCTCATGTTGCCTGCCGGCCAAAGACTTCGTGAGGCGAAGGATATTTTGCGCAAAAATTTCGGACAGAAGCATATTATTGTTCACGCATTCATTGAAAAGGCAGTGGAAGGTCCTCAAATACGACCATGGGAACCCGCCAAATTGTCCCAGTTGGCCCGAGACATGAAGAATTGTACTTTGAACTCGGAGCATATGCGATATAAAGCAGACATAAATTCAATGGACACCTTAAGAAAAGTCAGTCGTCACGCGCCTCCCACTGCACTTGCAAGCCAAATGGGCTGAGTTCTCCCACTTGACTGGCTTCGTGGAAAAGCACGCCGCCGTGGCCAACACCGCGTTCGGAAGATTGGTAGGTGCAAGGCCAAATATCGGAAGAGATCAGAAGCCCAAAGTGAAAGGGAAAACAGACGAGACCCCACCGCCGAAAATGACTACTCTTGCCACTAAAGGAGCCGAAGAAAAGCAATCCTTAAACGTGCAAAGCGTTCCACCTTCAACATTTGGTGCGACTGCGCAAACTGGTGGTCAAAAGGTTACCAGGAACGTATGTTTATTCTGTGGAAACAGCCACGATTTGGAGAAATGCTTTAAGTTCAGGGATAAGTCCTATGAAGAACGTAAAGGATTCATCACGAGTAAGAGACTGTGTGTCAATTGCTTAAGAGCGAACCACTTCGCTAGGAGCTGCAGAACTTTCAGGGTTTGTCTATTTAGTGGATGCGGTAAACGACATCACTCGCTCTAGCATCCTCCTCAAGGTCAGAATGCTGAAGAACGCAGCGAGACTACAGACAATGGTACAACGCAAGTTCTTGAAGACAACACCGCCGCGAATGCTGGTGGCGCAGAAGGTCAGTGTGGTGCAATAGGTTCCGGAAAACTTAGAGTAAGCCTGCGGATAGTTCCGGTGAGAGTCAGTAGCACCAGTGGTAGTCCAGAGATTGAAACGTACGCTTTCATGGATAATGGCTCAGACACCACACTTTGCTCTGCAAGTTTAGCACGTAATCTTGGGCTCTCCGGGAGACCTATGAACTTTTCTTTGTCAACGATAAATGAAGAGGACAGACCTAGAACAGGATATGAAGTGGAATTATACGTGAAAGCACTTAGTACAGACGACGCTATACACTTAGATAAGGTGTGGACTGTTGACCGTCTTCCGGTATCAGAACAAAACATTCCAACTGAAAAGGATGTTGAAAGATGGCCACACCTGCGCGGCATTGAATTCCCGAGACTTGATGGCAAAGCGGTTGAGATTCTGATTGGTAACGACAATCCTGAGGCTCATTGGATCTTTGAGCAAAGATGTGGTAGAAGAAAGCAGCCCTATGCAGCCAGGACATTGCTTGGATGGACACTCATGGGTCCTATGGAATGTTCTACACGTTCAGAGGCGCACGTAAACTTCATAAGTGGTGGTCAGGAGATGATTTCCAGCCAGCTTAAGACGTTGTATGACGCAGACTTCAGCGAATCCTTGTCCAGCTCGAAACAAGCTATGTCAGTAGAAGATCGACGTGCCCTGGCCATTCTGGAAAGTTCTGTCTGTATGAAAGATGGCCATTACCAGTTAGCTCTACCCTGGCGCTACAAGTCTCCCTGTATTTCAAATAACCGAGAGGCCGTTGTACGAAGATTGAAGTTCCAAGAAGGGCGATTCAAGAAGGACCCCCTTCTCTTCGAGAAATACAGAAGGACCATAGATGATTACATTACAAAGGGCCACGCCAAAAGAGTGTCAGATGATCAGCGTGAAGGCAAACCCGTGTGGTATCTACCTCACCATCCGGTGTTCCATCCTCAGAAGCCTGGGAAAGTGAGGGTTGTGTTTGACTGTGCAGCACGATTCTGTGACACATCGCTAAATGATCAACTTCTTCAAGGCCCTGATTTAACGAACAACCTCATTGGCGTCCTACTCAGATTCCGGCAAGAACCCGTAGCAGTGATGGCTGACGTGAAGCAGATGTTCCATCAAGTTTTAGTGGCGCCTGATGACTGCCACGCGTTACGATTTCTTTGGTGGGAAAACAGCAACTTATCTAACGGTCTAGTGGACCATCAGATGCTGGTCCATCTATTTGGAGCGACGTCATCGCCCTGCTGCGCCAATTTTGCGCTCAAGAAGACTGCAAGCGACCACCAGAGGGACTTTGATGTTCAAACTGTCGACACAGTACATCGCAATTTCTACGTCGACGATTGCTTAAAATCTGTTGCTACTGTTCCTGAAGCTTCTAGACTTGTTGCCCAGCTCACAGATTTGCTATCTAAGGGTGGATTCCGACTTACCAAGTGGATGAGTAACCGACGAGAAGTTTTGACGTCCATACCGTCTACCGAGCGAGCACCATCGGTGATGAGCCTGGATCTTGAAGATGTGGAAAGGGATACTTTAAGCTTCCGAGTCGCAGAGAAAGAGGTACCAGATACACGAAGGGGAGTATTGTCGTTAATATCTGGCCTGTACGATCCTCTTGGTTTCGCAGCTCCACTTGTATTACCAGCCAAGATACTCCTACAGGAACTATGCAAACAGGACTATGGTTGGGATGAAAAGATTCCTGACGAAAAGCTCGTTGAATGGCGCACATGGGTTGGAAACCTTCCCAACCTGAAGCTTGTCAGCTGGCCTCGGTGCTTTAAGCCTCACGACTTTGGTAAGCTTCATAGTGTTCAGCTACACCACTTTTCCGATGCCTCAGAGAAAGGATACGGAGCAGCGTCCTACCTACGCTTTGTTAATACCTCCGGAAGGACTCACAGCAGCCTAGTCCTCGGGAAATCACGAGTGGCACCCTTGAAGGCGATGACTATTCCTAGGATGGAGCTGACGGCTGCGACAGTTGCTGTGAAGTTACACAAGTTTCTTGAAGAGCAGCTTGATCTACCTATCAATAAGACAGTGTTTTGGACAGACTCTATGATAGTCCTTCAGTACATACGAAACGAGGCTAGAAGATTTCATACATTTGTCGCTAACAGGTTGTCAATAATACAGTGGCGCTACGTGGATTCGAAGTCCAATCCGGCAGACTACGCCTCTCGAGGAATTCCGATTATCGACCCACTGAAACTGCAGCGCTGGCTGATTGGCCCGGCATTTCTGCGAAGAGAAGAATCTGAGTGGCCTAGACAACCAACAGAGATTCCAAACTTGTGTGATGAAGATCGAGAACTAAAGGCGAGAAAGTCTCAAGTTCATCTGATATTACACGATGATGTCTTGCAGCCTTTATTATACAGATACTCTACCCTTTACAAGCTGCAAACCTCGGTCGCATGGCTGTTACGCTTCAAGGAACACTTGTCGTCACGCACCCGTAAAGTGCCGAGGGAAAGAATTAAAATGGGTAACTTAACTGTCTCAGAAATTTCTACGGCGACAAAAGAGATTGTCAGAGTGGTACAAGCCGAAGTTTTTTCCAAAAGAATTGGCCATACTGTCACGAGAGCAGTTGCAGGAGATACCAAACTCAAAGTCTCCAAGATTGTCTGGAAAGAGGTTAGCCTGCACAGGATACTTGAGCCCATTAAGTAAGCTTTGTCCTTGGATCCACAATGGTATAATCTGCGTTGGAGGGCGTCTCGAGAGAGCATTGATCAGCTTTGATGCCAAGCATCCCATGATCCTGCCAAGCAAGCACCATGTTACTGATTTAATCATAAGAGACTATCATGAGACAGAAGGTCATGTCGGTGCGAGCCAGGTCCTAGCCAGTATAAGACGTAAATCCTGAATACTACGAGGGCATGCGGCTGTACGACGAGTTGTCGGAAAGCGCCTGGAATGTAGGAGATGGAATGCTAGCCCACGCGAGCAGGTGATGGCACCTCTTCCCACTGCTAGAGTAATGCCCAGAGCACCGACGTTCTCGACTGTGCGACTGTGGGGGTAGATTACTTTGGGCTAGTATTCGTCAAGATGAAACGCAGTCACGTTAAAAGATATGGATGTGTGTTTAAGTGTCTTGCAATTCGGGCTGTGCATATTGAAATTTCACATGACCTCATCAGTGACTCATTCATTCAGGCCTTCACGAGATTTGTCTGCGGACGGGGACCGCCAATTGAAGTGTTCAGTGACAACGGAACGAACTTTAGAGGTGCAGAAGAGGATATCAAAACTGTTCTTAAACAATGGAATCCTGATCGAATCAACAATTCCCTCCGCAGAAGAGGAGTAAAATGGCATTTTAACCCCCCGTTCGCGAGTCATGCTGGTGGCGTATGGGAGAGAATGATCCGTTCAATCCGTAAGATCCTACGCTCAATTTTGGGAAATCAACTAGTGGACGACGAGACTCTCCTTACGTGCATGGCCGAGGTCGAAAAGATTCTTAACGATCGGCCACTGACACCAATAACTAGTGATCCTAAAGATCCAGCACCGCTGACGCCGAACAAACTGCTCTTACTTCGACCAAATGTTTGTGTTTCTCCAAGCGAGTCTACTGGTGTGAACGACTATGCGGGTAAGCGGTGGAAACAGGCCAAATATCTGGCAGACGTATTCTGGAAGCGATGGACCAGCGAATACTTGCAAACTCTCCAAGCGAAACAGAAATGGCTTATCCGTCGCCCCAATCTAGCAGTAGGTGATCTTGTGCTAATAATGGACGTGAACGCCCCCCTTGGGAGATGGCCAAAGGGGGTGGTGGAAGAAGTTTTCCCTGATGGACATGGAGTGGTTCGCACAGATATCGTAAGGACCGCCACAAATTGCCTAAGACGCGATGTCCGCAAACTATGTCTCCTTGAAGGAACATAAACGTTGTTTTTTATTAACATTAATTTTGATTTCCATTGACATTGACTTTTAATTTTTTGGAAAGACTCAAAAAACCATGTTCGCCTTTCGGGGGCCGGCGTGTTAGCGTGTTTGCACGCATTTGTTTATTTCTCGCACGTGTTAATTTTTATGCATATAGTTGTGACACATTTTTTCGTATAAATTTCAGTTTTGTATTCGCATGTAGTTACTACAGTTTTCTTGGCCGTCGTATAGTTTTCCTTGCCGTCGTAAAGTTCTCTTTTCCGTTCAGTTCAGTTCAGTTCCTTGCCGTCGACGATTCAATTTATGGTTTTAAAGAATTCACCGATTAGGTATGTTTGTGTCATTTTCTTTGGCAGCATTGTTTCCTAGTTTATATCTTGTATTATTCGTTTTGGGGTAACTTTGTAATTTTTTTTTTCTCCAGAACCGTTCTGTGTTCTGGCACAACGGGACGTGTATCATCCGGTGTTTAAGCTGCAATAAATGTTGACACGTAGAGCGCACAGTTTATTTCCTGCGGTTACAGGGTATCTTATTAGGTAAAGACGTCCTTTTTTAACGGTTTTTAACGCGAAGCGTAATGAACGGGTTATCGGTAACGGTGGCAAATTCACTCTCTCGCTCGCTCGCTCGCTGTAAACTTTTCTTGGTAATTCCGCTGACCATTGCACAAGGCTTTCGTGGCAAATACAAAGAGTGCGGCTTCGATGTTTTGCATTTGGAGTTCTTTGATGGAACATTTAAAAAGTATGCAGCATTCATATGTTGTTGTTTTTTTAACAGAGACACGCGTTTTAACGCTTATCCTCGTTAAAATAAGAAAATTTAACCATCAAAAGCAGCCACTCCGCCGGGCTCACACGGCTAAGCGTTACTCTTTCAATTCTTCCACTCAAATGAAGCCGGTTCGAATCCTCGCGGAGACGTTTCTTTCTCTACTTTTTTTCCGAGGTGGACACTGTACTGTGGATACGTACTGTTTCTTCTTTGCGTTTGAAGTTGGTCAATTAGAAAAAATTATATCGAACCGTGTTTATAAAAAACATAAACTACAGCAATATTTTTTTACGCGTCAGCTCGCGGTAGAAGGTTCAAATGACACGCTGGCAGTTATATCCAAATTCTATACACTCGGATTCCGGCATTTAGATAAGCCTAGGAATTTATTATTTATCTTAAATGCTTGCCACAAACTTAATTTGTAATATCGTTTCATCTTTAGCAGCAATTATGGCTCCAGCAAAGTAAGGATTCTTTTCCAATCACAGACTCGAGACTTGACTTGATAAGTTCCGATAAAACTAGATTCAACTTGCATTCGCGATCGGGTACGCAAAATCCTTTAATACTTCTTCACCGAACTTATTTTCTATTCACAAAAGAAATACGGAGGTACTGCTCTCGGGTGGTACTTATAGCCTCTGCACATTTGGTGTAGAATCTTTCATTTAGAGCGTTTCATATTCACGAGTTGGCTCACTGAGGAGCCTTTGATTGTAAGAAAGGGTCGCTTAAACATCAACCAGCGACATGTAGAGCATTTCATATTTACGGGTTGGCTCACAGGAGCCTTTGATTCTTATAGACTTTTGTTTTCTTAAGTTATTGCAAGTGCTACTGCAGTAACAATATAAACTATTGTATGACAAAAAAAAATACGATTGCTAATTGTTCTACTTCTATTGAAATTATCTCGCGTAATTTTATTAAGGATTTACCTGACACGTAAAGGCGACATCATTAGAACAAAGCGTGCAGGCCTTCCCACAAGAACAGCCCTGAAAATGAACAAAACACATGGCGTGCTTATCATTACGGTTGGAAATTTTATTGACTTTGTGGAAGACGACAAAGTTACAAAAACAGCCATATCAGCTAAATATTTCAAAGAGTAGAAATCACAGCCGACTGTAGCCCATAATTTAAGACGCTTTAATTTTTTCTGAAGGGGAATGTCTGTTTTTTTCGTGTAAATGGTAAGCAACTTTGCTTAAGAGATGCTCTTTCGCGTTATTGTGACCTTCATACAAACTAGCTAGAATAAGAATTATGGCCTGAAAACTTCAAGAGAAGGAAATTGCCCACTAGCTGTCTTTGTTGAGCCTTTCGGACCTTTCAGAATCTTTAAAAATCAAAATTGCTTGCTTTTCCGACCATGGATTAGAATGGAAGACGTATGCGCACACACACGCTACATCGTTGCCTATGGTAATACATACCTGTCCAGGAGCAACAGAACTGTTTGTGCAGTGATGTATATTTCCGGATGGTATTCCTAATAACAACAGAGATGTTCCCGGTACTGGGTTTACATTGAACTGGTGACAGGGGTCGGTGCTGTTTGAAGATTTCCCAATAAAATCTGAGAGCTCGTGAAACATTTCAACTGTGTGCTGCTGATAGTTATTGCACCAAGAAGCCTGCAGATGTTTATACATATTCACAGTTTGACGCTTATTGATAAGAACGTTTCAATTCATTAAAACATTCTCGACCCCAGAGCCTTTGTTCTTTTGGTAACGCACAAAAGAGAAGAGCTCTGGGGTCGAGAATGTTCCAAACAGTAATATGTTATGCATTGGCTGCAAAAAGGTTTTTCATTACTCAGACAAGACGCTGTGGAAGCGTATACTTGAGCGTCGTTGGGAATGGTTTGATGATAGGGAGTACTGAGTATTGGGATATTCTTGTACAGTGTTTGTCGTTGACTGTTGGTGCACATTTGTAAAGTGGAACACGTACGTGAAGTGCGGGTGCAAGGATTATATTTAACGTCTGTAGTATGTTCCTTAAATTGGGTTTCCGTACAGTTTGAAATCAAATTTCAAGTACTTTTTTTGAGTGTGAAAGTGATTTACGGCGTTGTGTTGAGGTATTTGTGGGAGTTGCTTATTATCAAGGAACAGGCTCGTTACAGTCTTCGTTTGGACGAAGGGGTGCTGGTAAAAGATCTTAGTTGAAAACATAGAGGGTGTTTTTATTTTATCTGCGGCCCGCAATCTATGGAATAATTTGGTTGAAATCTTTCATAAAAGGACATGTTAATTCTCTATGCTCATAACTCGAATAAATAAATATACCATCTATTCACTCATTCATTAAAGGCTATCAAGATTTCGGAATATATTTCAAGGAAAACAGAGAATTCATGGAAGCGCATAGTCTGTATTCAGGAATTCCAAATTCACATATCGAAATTCGGTGCACTTTTTCCTGACAACTACAACAAACTTAAACGCGCGAAACTTAAAAGTCCTAAATTTGTTTTCTGCTTCATACCAACCATTCCCCGCTGTCTTTACTTGGGCGTAGCGGCCAAGTATAAAAATGCACTTTCGAAGCGCACAAATTTGCAATCTGGGCTCTAGTGCGCGTGCGCAACTCTAGGGACGGGAATGGGTCGGAAATGGGCATTTATATACAGTCCTTTGATTAAACGTTGTCACTGATCGGTTTCATCCCAAGACCAGACCGAAAAGGATTATGGAGAGAAATCAATTCACATTCAATAGCTGCATATATTATCAAACATTCTTGAGTTCGCCGTGCGGTTTCTATTTTGCCGAGATAAACTGCTTTATAGAGCGAGGAGATATCGACAAGTTAATTGCTACCTCTTCAGTTTTCATCCCGAGAACTTGTGTCATCCAAACCGCATAGAAACTTAACCACACGGCGAACTCAAGACGTGATTGATAATATATGCAGCTATTGAATGTGAATTGATTTCTCTCCATAATCCTTTTCGGTCTGGTCGCGTAGGGATGAGACCGATCAATGACAACGTTTAATCAAAAGACTGTATAACCTGTCGTTTGTCGACGTGAGGCGAACGTGACAAAGTGCGAGTTGTGTTCTCTCTATTACATCTAACAGTTTCATATTTCATAACTCAAGAAGACACTGCGAAAGTGTTTGACACTCGCGACGAATTCTACGATACCTTCAGGACGGAAACCCGCTAAGGCATGTTATATAAACGAACATGAAGAAGATTTAGACGAAGACATAGCGCTTGTTTAATAAAAAGTGAACACTAGACAGCGAAAGAAGAAATATAAGCGTGGTAGGAATCCCAATTATTTCACTTCTTTCGGCTGTTTGCCTTTCATGATTTTTTTTATTTCGTGAAGTTGAAGGAACAGAACAGCCAACTGAAACTTCGGGTGCAAAAATTCACCGTCGATAGAAGATGTAAACAATGCAAGTGTCTTGCGATATGTTTCTTGCGAGTTTCGCTTGCGCTAGTGAATGTTTCTCGGGCAAAACTAACCTTAAAGCGATCACTCTTTCATTTAATTTTCTTTTCTATGTTTCGGATACAGAAAATACAGATATATTTTCGGAATAGTATCTATTTTAATTCTTAGTATTTTAATATACGACCACATCAGCTCCGCTGTAATTTTTATCGTGTTTAAATAAATGCTATTATTATTATTATTATACATTTCAGATATATTTTCATATATATTTTCATATATATATATATATATATATATATATACACAGATATATTTTTTTCAGATACAGATATATTTTTGTGCATAGGCGTACGAGGGGCAAAGCTGGTCGACTATTCGGGCACCACATACACAGAAAAATTACTGAATTATTTTGTGATTCAATGTCATGCTTTGCAACCGCTCCGAACTCAAAGGTACTGGGGCTATCCTTCCGAATTTTTCATGTAAACCAATTCAAATTAAAAGTTGATCCCGGAAGCCGCATTTACGCATGTAAACCAAATGAACCTTGTCCAACATCTGCCTGGACTCATCCTCTTGGCTCTGTTAGTTCCATATCTACCTGGTCAACTGCAACCTGCCTACGATCCTCCTCCTCCTCCTCCTCCACCTGGGATGTCGATGTCTCCTCTGGTAACTGTTCTGCAATTGTCTCGTTTGTGATAAGGTTTCACATGAGTGGTGTTCCTTTTATATTGGATTCCATCGGGCGACTCGACCATAACACTGTTGCCGCGCTTGTCAACCACTTCATATGGCTGATTTTCAAACTGGGGGGTCCACTTGTTGACATGCTTCTGCTTTAACAGAATTTTGTCGCCTTCCGTTAAGGTACTTTCTTCCGCATGACGTCTTCTGTCTGTATAATCTTTAATTTTTGCCTTTCTGTCTTTATCACGATCCCTTACTTCTTCATCCAACTTGACGGCCTCCTGCAGTTCGGGAGGTTTGGTGCGTAATTTCCGTCGGAATAGCAGCCCTGATGGGCATACACTTGTGCTTGGATGTGGTGTGTTACGATATGCGACTAAATACGTTTGCACAGCTGTTTTCCATACTTTGCATTTTCTTCAGAATAATATTTATATAGCGCCAAATCCACTAGTTGCCCATGGCGCTTTACAATAGGAATATTAACAAATAGATAAAATTTTAAAAAAATACATGAATTAATAAAAATTGATTCAGAATACATTAATCAGAAATTAAAAGAAACGTTAAAAAGCTGGTTTAAAAAGGTACGTTTTTAAATGTCTTTTAATCTGTTCTGCCATTCGATTTCGCCATTAGCCTGTGGCCATAACGGCGGCGTCTTCCTGTGCTCAATGCCATTGTTCCTTAAGAACGTCTCAAACGAGTCTGCAACCTAACCCGGTTAAAAAAATATGTCGTTCTTTAATTAATGTCCATGGGAACCGCTAACACGGTTTAAATACGGTGAACGCCAAAAATACGCGGCCGCATCAAGAATTTTGTTAAACCAATTAATTTTAATTAATAAATTAATTAATTGCAAATAACCCGGTTAACTACTTTAGTGCGGCCGAAGCCACTATTTTGCAACGCATTGTTCTCTCTGCATGATGTGTTGATAGCCCGTAGATTAAAATTAGCAAAATTACCATAAATATCTTTTTGCCGATTCGTGTTTGTTCAGGAAGCCTTCGGAAGTGTAAAAACAAGCAATTTTGTGTCCAAGAATCCTGCGCGAATATAGAATTTCATGAGATGACACGGCAGTGAGGTAAACTAGGTGTATTGCAGATTGTCATATCTGACGCAAAATTTTTAAATAGGCATTCAAAGGGAAGATATGAGGCTTCAAATTCTAACATGGACAATTGTACTCCTTTAAAAGCTAAAAACTTTTAATCAAAGTTGAAATCAAAAAAATCGGCTTCAGATATGACACAATGGCTGCGGCCGCACTAGAGTAGTTAACCCGGTTATTTGCAATCAACTAATTAAAATTAACTGGGTTAACAAAATTCCTGATGCGGCCGCGTATTTTTGGCGTTCACCGAATTTTAACCGTGTTAGCAGTTCCCATGGAAATTAATTAAAGAACAATGGATTTTTTTAACCGGGTTAGGTTTATTTAAACCACCTCGCTAGGTAGTTTAGTGCAGGTTAACTTTCCCGATCTGTCAATCATCTTCGCTTACGCGGTAATTTTGGCTGCCTGTTGAATTCATAGACCTTCGTAGGGACGACTTTCAATTTCAAATAGAGAAAGGAAAACCGTCGTGTGTTTATGTTCTCCACAAAACCTATAATTTGATCATTTGACGATGTTGTTTTGCAGGGAATAACAATATGTAAAATGCACGTGCAGAGGCATTGTTTTCGCTCATCAATTGTATTGTTTTGTGCGGCTCTCGCTAGCAAATGATAACATGATGTCTCACGTTCAAAGTTCAACCTTCTGAAGTGCGGCCGCTCAGAAAAATAAACTCGGTTATTTCACTTTCCACCGAGTTATTTTAACCGGGTTATTTTAACCGAGTTACTTAAAAAATAACCCAGTTAACTCACCAAGTGCAGCCGCAGCCAATAGAGGTTTTGACGGATAAGTGAGTCATGAAATCAACTTGCTTTGTGTTCTTCTCGAGCAGCAAACTTGGACACAAAATCACGTTTTGCCAACTTGTAACTTACGTACATTACAGCATTACCGTAAAGCGCGATTCATTGAATAAAAAATAGTACTGCATGGTGAACTCCCATTATCCCCCAATATATCAGACACGTTTTAGCGAAATCGGATTCTAAAGGCCCAAGATATAAAGCTTTTAAAAGTGACACCCTTGCCAAAATTTTGCCTTATGAATTTATTCATGGCCTGAGGTATCCCCCGCGACCTACAAAGCCCGGTTCTCGTAGAGTTCTTGTTAAAAGGACAAACATTCCGTTCAAAGAGGTATTTATTTCGCCATTTACTATATTCGCTGTATTAGCTATCTCTGATGTATAGGATATAACTTGATAGCTTAGCAAAAGACAGATCAACCAATGCTCAAATTTTAATGGTTTGCAATTTCTATCCTTTAGAATAAGATTCTATTTTATGCAAACGATTTCTATTGTTTCTGGCATCAACATGCCTGTCGTGCAACTGACAACCTTATACAGCAAATTAATAGACATTAATATACGGTACAATGAACGGAATTGTGGGCTGAGCGAGAATTGTTTTTAATGAAAGATGCTGCTAAGTTCGGTATGATGTTTCTGAAACGTTAATTGTTTAATGAAATCTGTTCGTATGAAGCAGCCAGAAGTATCACTAAGGGCCTGGTCGCACTACAATGAAAAACAAAAATTAAACCGTGCAAAAATCAAGGAAAACAAAAGAAACCGCTTCGGTGGGACACGCTTTTTGTGGAATGTTTGTTTTTGTTTTTATGTCATTTTGCGCGGGCTAATTTTTGTTTTTGACTGTAGTGCGACCAGGCCCTAACTCTTAAATGAGACTCCAATTGTCCCTAACACGTGGTTCGCTATGAGGACAATGTCGTTTTACTAGTATTTTTCAGTGCTCCCCGCTGTGTCTCTTTGGTTAAACTGGAAAGCAGTCAAATTATTACAACCTTAATTTCCACACCGCCGTAAATTATTGCACATTCCAGCAATTGGCAAGAGTAACAGTTAAATGGTATCATACCTTAAAAATCTTTTCCTTTCGAATTAATTCATTTGCCAGCCAGGGGATGGCTTCGGTTAAATGCTTTTTGCGAGCTGGTAAAATAGCGGAACGCGAGAAGTTAAACATGATGTACCTAAAAGTTAAAAAAGAGGTCATGACTACAAACGAGTACTGGTGTAAAAAAGAGGTTATGACTACAAACGAGTACTGGTGTAAAAAAGAGGTCATGACTACAAACGGGTACTGGTGTAAAAAAGAGGTCATGACTACAAACGGGTACTGGTGTAAAAAAGAGGTCATGACTACAAACGGGTACTGGTGTAAAAAAAAGAGGTCATTACTACAAACGGGTACTGGTGTAAAAAAGAGGTCATGACTACAAACGAGTACTGGTGTAAAAAAAGAGGTCATGACTACAAACGGGTACTGGTGTAAAAAAGAGGTCATGACTACAAACGGGTACTGGTGTAAAAAAGAGGTTATGATTACAAACGGGTACTGGTGTAAAAAAGAGGTCATGACTACAAACGAGTACTGGTGTAAAAAAAGAGGTCATGACTACAAACGGGTACTGGTGTAAAAAAGAGGTCATGACTACAAACGAGTACTGGTGTAAAAAAGAGGTCATGACTACAAACGGGTACTGGTGTAAAAAAAAGAGGTCATTACTACAAACGGGTACTGGTGTAAAAAAGAGGTCATGACTACAAACGAGTACTGGTGTAAAAAAAGAGGTCATGACTACAAACGGGTACTGGTGTAAAAAAGAGGTCATGACTACAAACGGGTACTGGTGTAAAAAAGAGGTTATGATTACAAACGGGTACTGGTGTAAAAAAGAGGTCATGACTACAAACGAGTACTGGTGTAAAAAAAGAGGTCATGACTACAAACGGGTACTGGTGTAAAAAAGAGGTCATGACTACAAACGAGTACTGGTGTAAAAAAGAGGTCATGACTACAAACGAGTACTGGTGTAAAAAGGAGGTTATGACTACAAACGGGTACTGGTGTAAAAAAGGGGCTTATGACTACAAACGGGTACTGGTGTAAAAAAGAGGTCATGACCTACAAACGGGTACTGGTGTAAAAAAGAGGTCATGACCTACAAACGGGTACTGTGTAAAAAAGAGGTTATGACTACAAACGGATACTGGTGTAAAAAAAGAGGTCATGACTACAAACGGGTACTGGTGTAAAAAAGAGGTCATGACTACAAACGGGTACTGGTGTAAAAAAGAGGTCATGACTACAAACGGGTACTGGTGTAAAAAAAGAGGTCATGATTACAAACGGGTACTGGTGTAAAAAAGAGGTCATGACTACAAACGGGTACTGGTGTAAAAAAGAGGTCATGACTAAAAACGGGTACTGGTGTAAAAGGAAGTCATTACTACAAACGGGTACTGGTGTAAAAAGGAAGTCATTACTACAAACGGGTACTGGTGTAAAAAAGAGGTCATGACTACAAACGGGTTCTGGTGTAAAAAAAGGGGTTATGACTACAAACGGGTACTGGTGTAAAAAAGAGGTCATGATTACAAACGGGTACTGGTGTTAAAAAAGAGATCATGATTACAAACGGGTACTGGTGTAAAAAAAAGAGGTCATGACTACAAACGGGTACTGGTGTAAAAAAAAGAGGTCATGACTAAAAACGGGTACTGGTGTAAAAGGAAGTCATTACTACAAACGGGTACTGGTGTAAAAAGGAAGTCATTACTACAAACGGGTACTGGTGTAAAAAAGAGGTCATGACTACAAACGGGTTCTGGTGTAAAAAAAGGGGTTATGACTACAAACGGGTACTGGTGTAAAAAAGAGGTCATGATTACAAACGGGTACTGGTGTTAAAAAAGAGATCATGATTACAAACGGGTACTGGTGTAAAAAAAAGAGGTTATGACTACAAACGGGTATTGGTGTAAAAAAAAGAGGTTATGACTACAAACGGGTACTGGTGTAAAAAAAGAGGTTATGAATAACAAACGGGTACTGGTGTAAAGATTGTACATGTTATGACTACTTCCCTTATGTTGCAGATTTACGTATCAATATCTTTTACCAAAGAAGGACCTCTAAAATCTTCGTGTGTAGCTGAAGGAGTCCTGGGTTATTCTCCAGAGCGTATAGCAAACAGGTGGCAAGTAAAATCCACTGTGATTTTTATCAACAATGCTTTAAACATTACAGTCCGTACTGTGCAATCTCAGCTCGGCAATGTTTGTCAGCCTCACAAGAACGAATTTTTACTAGCGAAAATGAAAATTACGGGACAAACTTACCTTTTCCTTCATTAATTATGTCAGATATCCTTGCCAAACAATAATAACAACTAAAAGAACCCCAACTTTTTCAAAAACCGACGTTTCATCTCATTGAACATTCGTAAACACAAGGACCGTAATAGTGGACTTGGTTTAGTCTCATTTAATTCATGTATGCTATACCCAAGTGTAACGTATCAACAATTTAATATAAATTTAATGTAAAGTTTACGATGAGCGAGTGACTTTTCTCCAGTAACCGCGGTAAGTCGTATTCACGACTTAAAAAGTGAAGTCGGGAACTTCCAAAGGAAATGACTAATTACTAAACTCACCCGCTGGTGTCAAGCAAGTACCAGTCCTTCTTTGTATCGTTATCAAAATCAACCTGAAATTAAATTATTGTTATTATTATTATTTAATTATTTTATTTACAATACATTAAAAAATTAACATTACATTAAAATTCTAATTCTTAATTATTATTTTAATTATTATCATTATAATAATAATAATAATAATAGACTTTATTCACAATTTAAAAAATTAAACTTAATTACATAAATAAAAATAGAAATAATAATTAATAAACTTTATTCACAATTTAAAAAATTAAACTTAATTACATAAATAAAAATATAAATAATTGATAATAAAAATTCAAAATTGATAATAAAAATTCGAAATTCTATAAAATTACAAATTCCATGATTATTTTAATTTTTAATAAACTAAATCTTTTAGTGTCATTTTTAATGAGTTTTTTCCACCAACATTGGACACAAGTAAAGAAAATATGGTTTACTTTTTAGTTGTTATTACATATCTAGGTCAGCACATGCTTACAGTTACCTTATCAGCAATAAGCTGCAAGAAAGCGCTTGCGGTCATCTCCATTCCAATCACCGCTAGTACGTGACTACTTACATCATTGCCCAATTCCATTTCTCCGCAGCTACACAAGAGAAGAAATAATGGAGAATTGTTAAAATACTTATACATAAATATGTTAGTAGTTGAAATTAGCCACTTCTAAGACATTCTCAATTATCCCCCATTTTTCTCACAACTCATTTTCTGCTGATTTCGGCAACTGGGGCAAAAATTGTCACAAGTTAACATCCAGCAGAATCGTGACGATTCTGATGAATTTGGCAGATGAGAGAAAATTCTGATTTGTGTGAAAAATGATGGAACTTGACGAATTTTTTGGAATTTCTTGGAACTGTTAAAACTGGGGATAATTGAGAATGTCTTAGAAGTGGCTAATTTCAACTACTGACTGCTAAAATTCAGCAGAAAAAATTCAGGGGTCAACTCTGGAAAACGTTCCTCACGAGCAGACATTTTCCTCCAGTCTCCAATGCCCCAAAGCCAGCGTGTCAATTCCATTTTCCTGAATCACTCTTTTGTCATCATTGGCGGATAACGCAATTTTGGTCATGTTTTCCGTGAACAAATGGTGGTCCCTGCTGCGAAAGACATTTTGTTTTCTGATTTGCGTTTGTTTTGTCTCCAAACATTTCACGAAGTTTGCATGTCTCAAACTCTTTTTGATCATGCATTTTTTCACTCCTTTTGCTTTTTGTTTTTCAGTGGTTTCTGCGTTCTCCTCAATAAGGAAAGAATATAGTTTTGGTCTCAAGGCGACAAATTCTTTCAGAATTGCACTCCCGCATTCATCTTTCATCAGCCCAATCTTTTTGTTGTTTTCTTTCACAATTGGCATTCCATTCAACACAGCTGGGTGATCTGCTGGGAAATCATTTGTGTCAAACCACTTTGGCACATCTTCCGCAATATCCGCAAAGAAATCTTCTGTTTCAATCTCCAGCACCAAAGAATCTGTGTCGGTATACAGGACAGAACATTTTTCCCACTTTTTCTTCACATACCCATAATGGAAATTATACATCAAAGTTTTGGACAAATCCAAGATTGACATCCCAGCAAAGATGGGCTTATTCATGACCACTCGCGTTTTCCTCATCTTGACCGCAATCAGGCATTCATCGAAAATCTTCACGTCTGCGAAGTTGGGTTTGTTAATCAATTTTTCTGCCCTTTCAACATCTTTCACCAGTTCAATCGAAACTCGTTTTCTCAAGTTTTCCATGGTTTTCCCAAACACGGAGTTATTCATCAGCTTGAAGGAATCTTTTTCAAATGCATTTTTCCCCTCGGCTCTCAGGGCTGTGTTTTTATCAATGTAGCATTTCATGAAAGGTTCCTCTTTGAATGAAATTCCTCGCCTGATTGTTTTCAGTTTCATTCCCAGGGAAAGATAAAGTTGCAGATTTTTCCCATGCAAAACCATGCTTTCTTTGTCCCTCAGATTTTGCGTTAATTTTTCCACTCCACCCAGCTTCAAACTTTCTGGAGCCAGGGGAAAATCATTATGGTCGTCATGCAGTTCTTTGGGATAAATGAGATCAACTTCAAGAATGCAACCAATGCCTTCCCCATTCACAAAGTTTTCCCAGTTTTGCAAATCTGCTGCGCTCATCCATTGGAATTTTCCAACTGGAAGAGGCTGTGACATCGCCCACCCATAAAGGTTGTTTGCATCTAAATAAACCAGAAAACGACAAACTTCATCGGGGTTGAAATCCTTCAAATATTTATTGTTTGCTTTCGCAAATCGCTTGAATGCATTTGCGTTTCCCCCTCTGGTCCCTTTTTCAAACATCAACAGCTGATCCACATCCTTCATAAGTTTTAATTTCACTCCGGACATTTTCAACATTGCGTCCCAAGCCAATCCGAGGGTAGTGAAGAAGTGAGCTGGATCCAGTTCATAGTTTTCTTCGCAAAGTTTTCTGAAACTTTCCATGACATCGGCAAGCAGCAACACATCTGTTTTCAAATAAAGATCGTGATATTCTCCCATGTTTTTCACTTTAAATTCTTTCCAGACTTTCTGGGCGTGTTGATAATCTTCATCTTCCACTTTCTCCTGATTTAATCGGGAGAAAAAAGCGGATTTCTTTGGCAGTTTTTTCTCAAATTTCTCAAATCCATCCATGAATTCATAGGGATAAACTCCTTTTCGGCGCATCAACTCACTGCGTTCTCCAAAAAATCTGGTGATTTCTTTCAGTTCTTCTTTGGGGAGATTCTTCACCAGCGATTCCAATCCCATCAGCGTGAATTTGAAGGAATCCAGAAATCGAATTTCATGTTTCACAGTGATTTCTTTCCATTCTCCTTTCTCCCATTTCCATTCTTTTTTCAACTCAAACTTCAGGGAGAAGGAAATATATTTCTCTTCATTGTTGGGGATGCATGCTACGCTCAAAACTTCATCCACTGTTCCCAAACTTCGCACAAAAAGATGCGCGTCATAATTTTGGAGATTGTGGAAAAACACAGGAGTGAATTTTGGCCGCTGAAACTTTCTGTTGCAAGATCTGTGCGCTGCTCCCCTGAATTTTCCGGAGAAATGACAATGATCTCTGACTTTGGACAGGTCTTTTTCCCCGAATTCTTCTCGGCACAACCAACACACCGTGGCTTCATGAAACGCTTTCCATTCTTGGTTGGTCAGGGGAAACATTTCCTTTTTCTTCAAACTCAGGTGAGCTTGTTTCACATGGGAAATTAATTCCCGAATGAAATCTCTGGAAAGTTCTTCATTTTCATCTTTTGCTCTTTTCAACACGGGTTCCATTTGCAAAAATGGGGAAACGAGATGAAACGCAAATCCACAGGGAATATGCTCGTGAGTTTTCTGAGTCTTCTTTCCCAAAATAGGTTTCAAAATGGATTCAAAATCCGCATAACCTACAACTGGCACATGCAGCATTTTTTGGAAGTTATTGAAAGAGCATTCACCTCCTGGAACTTCAATCCTTGCCGCCTCAAAATCTCCGCAAATGACTTTATGTTTCTTCAAACTTTCCACGCTGGGAAATGAATTGAGGCATCTTTTACAGAAAAATCTTTCATGCCCATTGCGTGAAACTTGAGCGCTTGCAAGGCGAGAGAAATTCTTCACCAGGCAATAGTGAGTTTTGAATTCCTCTGTCAGCAGAATCAAATCCACATGGCATTCTTTTTCTTCCTCGATAGTCTTCAGGGGAAAAATATATCCATTCCAGCCAAAAACATTCACTGAAATTTCAGGATTTCATGCTTCAAAATATTTGATTGTTGTTACGGCCATGGGGAATTTGCAACCATCCCAATTCAATTCTTCTGCTTGGTCTCGCAAATCCGGTGTGATTCTTTCCGGGTGGTCCTTAACCATATTTTTTGCTCTGGCAATGCACCATTTGAAGCACATGTCATCTTCATTTTGCATGTTGATCACGGCTTTCTTGTTCGCCAAGTCTGGAGGCAAAGCAATCTAGGAAGATCCTCGCAGTGGGTTCCAGCGCACAAAATGAATTTCCAAACGAATTACTCTTTCAAACATCCAATTACTTCCCCTGCGATTGAAGTTTTCCAAATTTTCAATCATTTCTCTTTCCATTTTATCCACAATCTCCATGTTGTTTCCCAGATTCTTTTTCTGCGGGAATGGAAAAATGGGTCATCAATTATCTCTTCTCCAGAAGCCCAACTGGTGCGGGACATTTCGGCATTCAAAACGCATTTCACTTTTGATTGTGGATTTTCGCGCAAGAGCTGGATAATAGGCCATCTTGCTTTCCGGAAAAAATCTTGGGGACAGATGGAATCATCGCCTTGAATGATAAATTGTTTCGCGAATCCTTTCAAAGCGGATTTTCCTTCTTCCACGATCAACCTTTTTTCCCACAATTCTTCGGTTTGTTTTTTCAATCTTTCCACCGCGGGATTCGATCTCCTCCGAATATCAACATCATCCACACTTTCCAACCAATTCGTCCAATCTACAACAGTATCCACATTTTGTTCAATCGCTCTGGGAATGGCTCTGGAAGGAAAATCTTTTCTTTCCGGAATCAAAATAGGAACATCTATTTTTTCATTTTCGGCATCTAGAGGGTTGCCTTTTTGGTGCTTCCGAATTCTCAAACGAGCTGCTTTGTTCATTTTGGGCTGATCCAATCCCCCTCCTTGCCAAAGATTTTCAACTAAAAACTTCACTAATTCATTTTTCTTCAATCGCGACCAACCTTGCAAATTTGTCGATCGCGCAAATGATTGCCATGCAGCTAACGTTGACATTTTAAATGGAGAAAAAAAGATTTTTCCCCATTTAAAATGAAATTTTCGATTCAGGAAGAAGGAAAAGAAAAACAAACATTTTTCACATTCAAAGAAGCCAGTGAACAAAGTGGGCTCCCCTCCAAGACGATTTTGCGAGTTCTCAGATCGGGCAACATCAAGTATTGCAGAAGAGCCGATCAAAAAGTGTTCTGGATTCAGGAGGAAGAAGACACACCATTTATCCGGATTGATGGGAAAGATTTTTTCACCGCAGAAGAAATTCAGGAACGATTTGGGTTGTCGCGCACAGTTTTTTTCAATCAACTCTGTAAGAAAAAAACTCATTTTCTGGATTCGCAGGAGAAATCGCATGAAGTGACTTGGGCTTCTCCCAGACTGGAGAGATTCCTGAATCTTATGCGAGTGAAGGCTGCGGATGAAAAATTCCTTCATGCTCGCGCAAGAAAAAAAGCTTCGAAATTTTCCTCCACCAAACAGGCTGATATGAACAAATGCGTTGAAGATTTTCAAGCAACGTTTTGAATTTTTTCTCCATTGGAGAAAAAATGTCAAGTGAAAACAAATCCACTCCTCAGCAAGAGGCAGAAAAAATCAAAGAAGAAACGGAATGGGAAAAAGCGTGTGAAATGGAAAGAAACTTTCAAAAAGCTGTGGATATGGCCACTGGTTTCCTCCCAGTCCGAACGGAAGAGGATCGCAAGTTCATGGAGAAATGGATTTTTCGCGATTTAATTTTTTTGTCTCTCCCAAGAAAATGAATCCCGCGAAAATATCTATCCCCGACTGCTCTCTCGACAACCCCGTGAAAAAATCTTCTGGCAAAATCTCTTTCTGTCTTCTCCCATGCCTCCACAATGACAAACGGCTCCAAGTGAAACTCAAAACCAAATTCAAGATTTTCGCTCATCAAGGTGAATCGTTTTCTCTGGGAATCACTCTTCCAGAAGAAAACATCAAATTTTTCAAAATTCTGGAAACACATCTCAACTGTGCTGCGATGAAAAAGAAGCAGGCAATCAAAGAGATTGGTCCGTCTTTTGCCCGATTTCAGGAGGGAGATTTCGTTCTCGTGAAAACCGACAAATCCGAGCAGGAAAAGATTTACGCAAAGATTTATCCCTCCAAACTCCCAAAAACGGATTTCTCTTGTCGTTTTTGGGAGTTGTGCGATGATGGGAAGAAAAAACCCATCCTGAAGCAAAAAGAGCTCATTGGCATGCCTCTCCGCGGGCAAGTCGTCTTTTCCATCAAACATCTTTTCTGCGGAAATGGGAAAGCGATCACATGCATTGTGGACGAAGTTTTGGTGGAAGAAATGGTACAGGCTGCCTCAGCATTCGATGAGTTTGAAGACAGGAATGAGGAGGATGAAGTTTGATTTGACATCTTGGATGTTAAATCATTTTGCCCCTGGAGGCGAATTTTGAAAATCTGCTCCGGAAATCTGAAATCTGAAGACAGGAATGAGGATGACAAAAAAAAAATCTGTCACCCGTTGAAATTCTGTTTGAAATCCACTTTCGCTTTTGTTGAATCAGATTTTCTGTTTGAAATCAGGGGAACAAAATTGTCAATGGCGGGGTTGACAATTTTGGTCAATCTCCAAAAAATTCATTTTTTATAAAAACATTTTTGTTTTTCAATATTGAAATGACGTATTTGTCATATCGGGACATGTGGGTACCTTGTTTTGTGTAGGTTTCTACATAAAACTCTGGGACAAAATTCTATGAAAATATTTTGTCAACTGCGAAATAAATTCTGGAAAATATTTTTGAGTTGAAAAACAAAATCAAGTTCACAAAATATTTTCCTGAAAAAATCGGATTGACAAAAAACATCCATTGACAAATCTTCCGCTGAAATCTGGGAGAAAATATTTCTCCCCAGATTTCAGCAGAAATATTTTTCAGTCAAGGAAAAATATTTCTCCCCAGATTTCAGCAGAAATATTTTTCAGTCAAGGAAAAATATTTCTCCCTAGATTTCAGCTTGGGCGGAGGAAGCTGAAAATGCGGTTCTCGCTCCTGAGGAAGAAGAGAAGAAAGAAGAGGAGCTCCCCCCAGGCGTGAGAAATCCATTTGGCTTCTATTTTGGGGTATACTCCCACAAAGACGCGCCGATGAGCGCGGAAAATGATTTTTTAAAGAATAAGCATCTCATCATTCCAAGGGGGTATCGGGCAAAAGGATGTGGTGAAGAAGCAAGCGTTGCGCGAGTCTTGGTGGCCGATGAGAAGTTCAAATCTGTGATCTGTGAGGTAACAGAGTATTGGGAATTGGACCACGCATTTCCCTGCCCTGCTCCAACGCAAGAAGTCTGGGAAAGCGACCCTCACTTGGTGGTCTTTCCCATGAAAGTTAAGGAGCTTGACGGAGGATGGTGTTGGCGAGTAAAATTAATCAAGGGTGAATGATTTTTCATTTCCCAGAAATGAAAAACTGCTCACTCCCAGCTCGCAACGGCTCCCTTCGGTCGCTTCGCTCACTCAAATCGACTTTCCCATTCCTTCTCAAACTTCTCCAAATCCAACCCCAAATCAATCACAATCCCATCAATCGCTTCCGTTGCAGGAAGGAATTCATCTCTGTCGAATTTTCCTCCCCGCAAAGCGAAGCGCAAATCACTCAATGTTTTTTCATAGGTGGTGAAAGCAAACTTTGCCACCTCAATTTTGCTTTTCAGGTTCTTCATTTCATGAGCGGTTTTGACGACCAACCCCAATCCTGAAATCACCCCCAAAACGATTGGTTTGAGAGTTGCTCCCCCAGCAATCGTCCCGATTGCAACCAAACAGGAAGAGGTCAAATTCATGAGCAGATTCATTTTCTTGAATCGACCATGCGCTCGTTTCAGGCACCAGAATCTTTTGTGATAAAATCGAAAAAGTTTTTTGATCTCTTCCAATTCTTCTTCCCGAATTGCGGGGTCGATGTGATTGAAAGCAAAGATGCTTTGTTTTCTCATTTTTCAGGGAGAAATCATTTTTCAATCAGAATTGTCGCTTTTGCTCTTTGAATGGCATTTCCATCCGAGAGAGCCAGAAAGAAAGCTTCTTCCTTCCCAACATTTTGATTGAAGGTGAACTGCAGTGAACCAAATGAATTGGTGGAAGGAGTGACTGCGTTCCGAGTGATGCGATCTCCTTGAACAACACTTGTCATGATGATGGTTGATCCACTCACTGGGTTGGGACCACGTTGAAGAATGAAAACCGTGACGTCCAAAATCCGGAAGTCAGATCCAAATTGTTGCCAATAATTTGTTTCATCTTCCTCTTCATTTGGGAAGATCAAACAATCATTGTGTTTTCCTTTCTCAAATCTTGCAAAAATGAAGTGTTTTGAAGGGCGAAGCGGCAAATTCAACACTGCGTTGCCATTTAAATCCAAGTCAGTCTCCATGACCATCGCTCCGCTTTCAAAAACGAAATGGGAATCAAAGACGCTGCTTTCAACATCAGGTTGAGAACCTGCCACGCCATATATGATCAGATTTGCGGGTCCTTCTGCAGCTGATTCGGCAGTTCCTCGCCATTTCAAATCCAGGAAAATGAATTCAGGTTTAGTGATCTTCCATTTATGCATATGGATGATGGATCTGGAATACCCCGAAAACTTCTTTGTTGATTGTTGATTGATATTCAGACTTGTGCTCACGACATTAACACTAACACCATCCATTGACGCGGGGAAGAATTCAATGCACATGGTGTATTCTCCCTCTGGGAGTTTGAACATATTGAATCCAAGTCTCCCATCGTATTCATTGAAATGATCTTTTGTTATTTGCAAGTCATAAGCCTTCTTATTGAAATGATGCGGCGAATTTGAAAAATCAGTTATCCCAGTTACTGTCATATTATGTTCAGAGCTGGATTCATCCACATTTTCCATCAGATAGCGGAATGCGTCCTTCGGATGGGAGGTTGACGTGATGTGCGATTCATTTACATATTTTTTGAGCTTCTCTTCTAATTCTATCGTGTGGACTACCAGATCTCCTATCTTGTTATCCACATAAGATTTTGGCGTGGGTTGATGCTTCAGAGTTGGCGCTGCAATGTTGTTTATTTGTTGCGAGTTCATATCCAGGTTTCCGGTCATTGTTCCACCTTCCAACGAAAGCTTTTTCGCGGATTGGGCATCCACATATCTTTTATTTGCACCTTGGTCGGCAACTTCGGGATCTTTCACATTGTAAATGGTGTGATTTCCCATATCCAAAGCCGTCTCCATTGGAAACGTCTCTTTGCGGGATACGAAGATATTCTTGACGTCATTATAAGAAACCAGGTTGTTATAATGCGCTCCCAAATCATGCCATGTTTTTTGTTTTGATTGGACAACATTGAAAAGTTCTTTTAAATCAATATCCTTCGTGACTTCATGAGTGTGAGCCGGAGCAGCAGGGTGGAATTTTTTCAGAGTGACCATATTCACCGCTGACAAATCCTGGTTTTCATCAGTGTCCAGATTGACGATCAATTTACGATTCATTTCATTTCCGCCGGGGTTGATGAGTTTTTGTCCCCTGAGATCAAGATCCCCAGTCATATGCGAAGAACCATCAACCTGAAGTGAATCTGCCCGCAATTGCGTTACAAGCGTGTCAACTTGATGTTTGGTAATTGCATCCGAATTCCCCGTTCCTTCGGCGACATTGGTCATTTTTTTGTTTTGAAGATCGAAGTCCCCTGCTGGCGTCAGCTTGAAACCACCGCCTGGTAATCCATCTTTTCCATCTCGTCCTCCCTGGAAGTTGCTTGTTTCAGAAAGCAGTCCATTTGAATAACTCATTTTAAATGCTTTCATCAAAGTTTTTGGCAATGAATTTCCTCGGCTTATCCACATACAGGAAAGAGAAGGGCTGCGCCGTTGCTTTCCGATAATCTTCTTTGCTGACATTGTTTTCCCTGCAGATCGCCGCAATTTCTTTGTTGCTTGGGAATTCGACGATGCAAAATTGCGAACAATTCAGGCGGATATCTTTTGGTGTTCCGAAATAACTTTGTGAAAGATAAATCACAGAGCAATTGCGGTGCCTGCCCTGAATGAAATAATCAATCAATGGCTTTTGGTTCTTTTCGGAAACAAAATCATCGAAAACAACCAGCTTTTGATTCTCCCCTGTCAATTCAGAAACTGGGATGATTTCATCTGGCGATGCTTCCACGACGTCATACCCAGCTTCTTTGCTGATTGGACGAAACGTTTTCAGCAGATGCTGATATTTGGCTTGGTCAAGATTTTTCGGATAGAGGAAAATTTTATCGTAGAAGAGCAGGCGGAAAATCATATCCAGGAGAACATTTGTTTTCCCCAATCCTGAAGGGCCACAGATCAACATTCTGAAAGTTCGATCCGGCATGAAAGGGTGAAGTTGTTTGAAATTTGTGATTGGGTCCTGGCAATCATAATTTGGGATCTTCATTTTATTGATGAACATTATGTTCTACATCTTGTTGAACACGATGTTCAACATCTTGTTCTTCATAATAAAATGAGTTTATTGAAATGGCAAGAAATGGCCAAAAGCAAATCTGCTTTGGGGAAAAAAATCAACTTTGTTCACAATGTTATCACCCAAAAAAAGTTGGGTGAAGAAACAAGTCAAATCGGACTTGAAAAAATGTTCAAACCAGTCACATCGAAACTGGATGAGGTGATTGCGTCGAATTTGGGACCACTTCCCCGAGCGCAACCCACACGAAGGAAGAAAGCCAAACTGGAAGAGATTGATTATCTCCCCGAAGTCGACCCATTTGAAGATATGGATGCCGAAGGCTTGTTTGATGAGGCCGTTCCACCCCAAACAAAGAAACAAATCAGACCCCCTCCTGGAACATATGAAGAAGTTGTGCAAGAGGTAGGGGAATATCCACCTGAATATGAAGATGAAACCCCTGAGTATGCTTTGGAACCGGGTGATGAAGAGGAAGAGGAAAAAGAAGATGAAGCCAATAAGATATTGGATAGCTTGGACCTCACGAATTATGATACTGCGGAGCAAGTTTTCAAGGAAGATGCCCCAACAGAGAAGAAAATCAAATATCTCAAGCATCTTGTGACCATTGCACACTTCAGAAGAAATCAATTGAAAGGGTATAAATCAGCTTGGACCAAAAAATTCAAGAAAGGGGAAATAACAGAAGAGCAAAAGAATTGGCAACATCAAAGGATAGATCGTTCATTCAAAGCTGTGAATGAATACATAAAGCATTTTAATAAGAAAGTGACACAGATGAAGACGGGTTCGGGACTGAGACGAGGTGGAACCATTTCATTTTTCTCCAACCACGCAG
Organism: Cladopsammia gracilis; assembly: GCA_022457155.1. Classification (NCBI taxonomy): domain Eukaryota; kingdom Metazoa; phylum Cnidaria; class Anthozoa; order Scleractinia; family Dendrophylliidae; genus Cladopsammia; species Cladopsammia gracilis. The sequence goes on from JAJGOT010000062.1 coordinate 1,215,612, forward strand.
AGCTTCTCCAGAAACTGGAAGTCATCGTTGGCTCCATTCTTGCTGGGAATACAAATCATGGCATCAGAAACACTGGAGTTAGCATTCTCGATCTTCTCCTGAAAGAGGGAGTCATCAATCGTTCCCAGCATGAAAAGCTTTTCAGAAAGTATTTCAAATCATAAAATGGAAATCGAAAGAGAAATTGTCGTGTCATCCTTTTCCGTCAAGACTGGGGGAAACAAACCAGAAAATTTCACAACAAAATTCCGTCAACCAATCGTTTTGGATCCAAATTCCCAATATGTTGTTGGGTTGAATCGAGTCATCAATATGAGTTTTACGTGGTATAACATCAATGCTGACCGCCAGAATCAACTGATCAGGTTCAGCTCTGACGGTGGGAAAACATTTTCCGATATCACCTTCCCAGCTGGAGTTTGGGAATATGAGGGGATGAGGTCCTTTATTCAAGAAGCAACAGTGGTGAAAGAATCTGGAAAAGCTGACATTTTCCCAATCAATCTTGCTTTCTCTCCCACAACCTTCAGAGTAACAATCACACTGGCAGAAAATTATCAACTGGATTTCACTCAATCCAATTTCAACGATCTCGTTGGTTTTGAGAAAAAGATTCTGAAAGATAAAGTCAACATTGGCCCCAGAGTTCCAAACCTCAGTCAAGATACTGATATGTTGAACGTTCATTGTGATCTGACAAGTGATTCGCTTGTTGATGGAGAAGAGAGTGATATCATCTTCTCCTTTTCAACATCTGTTCTGAGGCCATCATATAGTTTTACCCTTGAACCCATGAGAACCACATTCAGCCCTGTGAATAAAAACACAATAAGCTCCATTCGGATTTATATCACTGATGGGAAAAGAAGGGTTGTTGATTTGAATGGAGCCGATACAGCGTTCTCGCTTATCTTGAAAAAGGTAATAAAATGAAAAGTTATGAATTTACTCGTTATTATAACCCCAAATTGGGACGGTTTGTCTTCCGACACAAAGGAACAGGTGTCATTGTGGACAATATTTTCAAACCAATGAGGAAGGTCGCATCAGTCGTCTTCAAGAAATTCGCGAAACCCATTGCGAAAAAAGCATTGGAATCAGGAATTTCTCACGCTGGGGATAAACTCGGCAAAAAAGTAGTTGAAAAATCTGGTGATTTGATCATGAAAAAACTGGGAAATATGAGAAAGGGGAAACCACCTAGCAAAAAATAACCAGCGAGCCAAGCTCGACCACAATCAGCCCCTGCCTCCGGAGAAAGTTCTGATGCTATATTGAACAGGTTGATCTCTGGGCAGGGTGTGAAGGCGCAGCCCGCGCGAGTGAAAAAGAAATAAAAGAATATAAAATGGCTTTTCGATCGAATGAATATCTTCAAAGAAATGAATTAGTACGCTTCCGGCTGGATGACACAATCAGAGCTCCAGGTAATGGAGCACATCAAAAGAAAAATGATTATAAATTCACAATAAATGACAGATCAGCATTCTATGATTGGTATAATGCTTATTTCGAGGTGCAATTTCAGCTCCAGAAATTAGCAGATGGAACGAGATATAACGCTGAAAGAATAACCGTAATCAATGGTGCTCATTCCCTGATTAAGCACATGATGATCCGATCCGCAGGAAAGATTGTTTATGATACGGATAATCTGCATAAAGTCTGTTTCACAAAGAATTTGTTAGAATACTCCGATGACTTCAGCAGATCAGTAGCAAAGAACAGTTTCTGGTATTTAGATACTGATGCAACAACCGCTGATACTAATACCGGATTTGAGGCTCGGCGAGTGATTACTCGAAATCTTCAAAACACTAATACGATTATTCCCCTGAATCGTTTTTCCTTTTTCGAAGAGTTGGAAGATAAGATGCTTGTGCCTATGCAACTGCAATTCGAGTTGACATTGAATGATGATGAGGAACTCATTCATATGGCAAACGGCGTTGATGCTGGAAGAGTTGTGCTGAATCGATTTCTGCTTTGGGTGCCAAGACTGACTCCCAAAGATTCTCTTTATGACAAATTTGTCAGCTCATTCCTGAAAGAAACGCAATGGAAATATCTGAGGGAAATGTATCAGCAATCTGCTCCCGCAACATCATCAGGATTCTTCCAGATCTCAGCGAGCATTGACAATGTGAGGCATATTTTTGTCTGGCTGAAAAGAACCGCTCCGCCCAATGACGACCAGGCACAAGATAACCCATATCTGATGGACACTTTCAAGCTGAATGCGTTAAATAATAATTCATCCTTGTTGAACTGTCGATTAGAATATGGAAACGGAGTTTTCTACCCGGAAACAGAGTACGACAGTGAAAGCAAAGTGAGGATTTTCCAGGATGTCATGGCTTATGCAATGCGGAAAAATGACTACAACACTGGAACGCAGCTGAATCTCGCCAATTTCAATTCTCTTTTCCCATTGATCTATTTCGATCTGACTTATCAAACTGAAAAACCAACAAGAGATCCCAAGCAGTTGATATTCAGATATCGATTGAACGCAGATGCAGCTGCAAACTTCAATGTACATGCGGTGGTTCTCTATGAAGAAGAAGTGAAAATTGATAAGATTGGAAATGAATTAGTTATCGTATGATCTGAAAACATATGTTATCATTTAAAATGACAACATATCACCCATATAAAGTAAATCTGTCGGAAGGGCAAAAAAGCAAGCTTGGAAGAGCATTCCGAACAAAAAGCTCTATCACCCTGAGATTGGGTGGCAAACAAACAAGCGGAAGTGATGAACTGATGCTCACAGCAAATCAAATAAGACGAATCGGCAAAGCTGCGGCTTTGGGAAAGGGAGTTGAGATAAAGATATCGAAAACGTAAATCAGAAAAGTGATGCGGCAGGGTGGAAGCCTTTTCTCTGCTATTGTTCCCCTGGCTCGTTCCCTGGCACCCACCCTGACAAAGACACTTGGGCTGTCAGCATTAGCTGGTTTAGCGAGTGAAGGAGCGAGTCAAGTTGTGAAAAAGATAAGTGGGAAAGGAGCGCAGCGACTGCGACTGAAAGGAGCGGGGCAAACGGGCGGATTTCTCATTCCCCAAGATAAAATTCAAAAACTGATTGACAATAAACATCTGTTGACAAATAAACAGAAACAGGATATTTTGACTGCCCTGAAATCAGGAGGACAACTGACGATGAAACCATCAGCAAAACAAGCTGGTGGGGCATTGGGAACAATTCTGGCTTCCATTGGAATTCCACTGGCGCTGGACATGGTGAAAAATTTGTTTGGGAAAGGCGCTCCAAGAGTTGGACGCCCAAAAGGAAAAGGCGCTCCAAGAGTTGGACGCCCAAAAGGAAGGGGAGCGCCAAGATTGGGGGCGCATCCGTTTCAACCACCCCCATTCATCGGAACCTGGGGACGAAAAACTGTTGGGATGGGAAAAAAATCAAAAAAAGGAGCGGGACTTCTGCTGGGATCGAAAAGTCCATTCAACAACATCCCAGTTCTCGGGGCGATTTTGTGAAGCCGAAACCGAAGTTCGTGAACAAACCCCTGACCAACCTTGATCTCATGAAGTGGATTGATTTTCTGGAGATTCCCAATTTCAAAGGAATGTTTGCCAGGGATGAAGTGAGGCCCCGAGAACACAGCCCCTGTATTATCAATCTTGATTCGCTTGAAAATGCAGGAACTCACTGGGTTTGTTGCGCTCCCGGACAGAAATTCACGTGGTATTTCGACTCTTTTGGAATGGGATTTCCCCAGGAATTCAGAAGTTCCAAACCGGTGATTTGGAACAGCAGTCAGTATCAAAACATCAACAGTGTCCTTTGCGGGTATTATTGCTTGTTTTTCCTCCATCAATGGTCGCAGGGGAAAGATTTCTATGATATTCTCAAGCCTCTCAGTCTGACTGATACGACGCAAAATGAAAAATTCATAAAAGAAAATTTCGATTGAAAATGGAAATCTATTGCTTGAAAGAAAAAAGATACACGCCAAATGTACCCGGTTCAGAACACCGCGTCACAACAACAAAAAACAGGATAATGGTGAAAGCCCGATGCGCTTCCTGCAGGAAAATGAAAGCTCGATTTGTTTCGGGAAACTGAATCTGCCCTCACAAGGTGAGGGCAAAGCCGCAAAGCGGCCGGCCAGCGGAGCTGGCTTTGGTGAACTTGCGCTGACTGGCGTGGCTCATGCACTGCCTTTGTTAGGGAAAAAAAACAGTTGAAATGGGTCGTTATGGAGCCAGTGAATTATTGCGAAATAAAAACACTCAAGGGAAAGCATTGGATTTTGCCCTGGACAAGATGAAACCATTTCTTGCCAAAACCTCTTCCGATATGCTGAATGAGCTGTCCACGGCGATTAGACCAAACAGAAAATGTAAGACAGATCGAGCAGATTTGGATGGCAGCGGGTTGGATGTTCACAGCTTGATTGGGAAGCTGCCAAGACCAAAGAAAGGTTTCACCCTCCCAGGCCATAATTATACCGGCCCCTGGAACCCGCTCGAAAAACAAGTCCGATTCGATGAAAAGGGAAAGATTCTCGAAATTATGCAGCAGCCCACAGGAAAAACAGACGCAGTTGCTATGCAACACGATGTTGATTATTCAGTCTGCGCAAAACAAGCGGATCCACGCAAATGTAAAAATAAAGCAGACAGGAAAATGGTTGCCGCTTTAGATGCGATTCCCTGGAAAGAAAGACAGTGGGGTTATGCTTTGGCACGAAACGTGATTGATGCAAAACAAAAACTGGGTTTGGGTGCCCCAAAAAACGGGAAAAGATTTTGAGTGAAGGCTGGGCTCAAAATCTGGCAAACGAACTTCACCAGCCAATCAGGCGGCGCTTCCCAAAGAGGAGAGTCATTTCATATGGGATTGACAACATTTGGGCGGCTGATCTGGTCGAGATGGGGAAATTTTCGAGGTGGAATAAAAGGATCAGATATCTCCTGATGGTGATCGATGTTTTCTCAAAGTTCGGTTGGATTCGTCCCCTGAAAGGCAAGCGAGGGCAAACAGTGGCTGATGCTTTCCAATCCATATTCAGAGAGCGAAAACCTAAGATGCTTTGGAGTGATAAGGGAAGTGAATTTTTCAACGCAACAATGAAAAATCTGCTTGATAAGAATGGGATAAAATTGTATACAACGGAAAATGAAGAGAAATCGTCTGTGGTTGAACGCTGGAACAAGACAATGAAGGAGAAACTCTTTAAAATGTTTTCTGCTAACAACAATACAATATACTGGGACAAACTAGACAAGTTAGTGGAACAATATAACCACCGTTTTCATTCGAGCATTCGGATGAGCCCCGCAGAGGCGAGCAAACAGAAAAATGAGAAAAAGGTGTTCGCTAATTTATACGGCGATTTAATTTATGCTAAACACAACCCGGCAAAATTCAAGGTTGGCGACAAAGTCCGAATTTCAAAATATAAGCGAAGGATATTTGACAAAGGTTTCACCCCGAACTGGACGGAAGAGATATTTGTTATTGACGAAATATTAAACACAAACCCTGTAACATATAAATTAGTCGATCTGTTGGGAGAACCGATCAAAGGAAGCTTCTATGAACAGGAAATTCAAAAGACAACGCAAGATGTATTTCGCATTGAAAAGGTTATTCGCCGTGATAATAAGCGAAAACTCGCGCTTGTAAAATGGACAGGTCACCCCGATAAATTTAATTCTTGGGTTCCATTGAGCGATGTGGAAAAGCTTGGTGTCTAACGCATTAGACAAAATTCCAATTTCTCCCCCTAAAAACTGTTTAACGCGTTAGCCACAAAATTGATCCAATTTATTCCTCCGAAAAACTGGCTAACGCGTTAGCCACAAAATTGATTCCCCGAAAAACTGGCTAACGCGTTAGCCACAAAATTGATTCCCCGAAAAACTGGCTAACGCGTTAGCCACAAAATTGATTCCCCGAAAAACTGGCTAACGCGTTAGCCACAATTGAGATTTTGATTGGTCGCCATATGTCAATAACCGGGCAGCTGGGCAATTGCGTTGGCGTGTCAGAATATGAATGTTTTACATTCATATTCATAAAGTCTGTTATTTCAAAACACCGCTTCGCTTCGCTTCGCTTTGCTTTCTTTCAATTCCCGGTGGATTTCCCCGAGAAGGCAACTTTGCTTTTGGAGTTCATTTTTGAGAATTTTATGTTCCTCGTGGAGATTCACAAATGACTCAAAGAGGAGTTCAACTGTGTCTTCGATTCGCTCAGCTTCGCTTTCTTCCGCCATCTCCGAATCAGAAACAATAAAATCCTCGTCTGAAGTGGTGGGAGTTTCATCGTCGCTTCTTGTTTCTTCCTCTGAGCATGTGGAACAATCTTCATGGTCACTCGCTTCGCTTCGCTCGGCTTCATTGGAAAATGCTTTTTCAAGATCCATTTTATTTCCAATTTAATTTTTTAAAGATGGCTTGGATGATTTTTTCTTGTTCCTCCCGTCTTGATGGAAGAATAAGCAGTTTGAAATCATCTTTATTTGGATTGAAACCGTTCTTCTTCAACAGGGTGAAAAGAACTTGATGGCAATTAAGAAACTTTTTTCTGCTGGGATGAAGGTCATCATATGCCAGTGAGAAATATTTAAAATCGTCAATGAGGAACTTTTCAAGATGCTCATAGTCATTCCCGTCGTGACCTGTTATGTGATTAAAAATTTCATGAGCGTTGCCATTGACTTTTTTCCATTTGGAAGCTTTGACAAACTCCCTGACTTTTTTTCTTGTGATTTCGTCACGGGGAATTTGGGAGAGAATTTCTTTTTGATAAAATTCAAGATCTTTGAGTGGAATTTGATTTTTGCCCTGATTTTTTCGGATGATATCTTTGAAATGTTCCAGTCTGGGATTTTTAGGAGAATGCCATGTTGTGCGGGTTTCTTGAATAATTTCAGGAGTGTCATCGATTTCTTCTTCTTCGGAATCAGACATTTTCTTTTCCGGGAGAGATTGTTTGATTCGGATGGAATTGGCCGCTGCGGAATTTAGGGAAAGAGTTTTTCAGAGTGGCATTTTTCAAATATTTTTTCTGCTCCATTTTAACAGTCAGTAGTTGAAATTAGCCACTTCTAAGACATTCTCAATTATCCCCCATTTTTCTCACAACTCATTTTCTGCTGATTTCGGCAACTGGGGCAAAAATTGTCACAAGTTAACATCCAGCAGAATCGTGACGATTCTTATGAATTTGGCAGATGAGAGAAAATTCTGATTTGTGTGAAAAATGGGGGAACTTGACGAATTTTTTGGAATTTCTTGGAACTGTTAAAACTGGGGATAATTGAGAATGTCTTAGAAGTGGCTAATTTCAACTACTTATGTTATCTCATCAGCCTAATAACAAGTATTTTAATGTACTCAGTCTAGTACTCATTTCTTCCGCGTGGAAGGGCAGTCGCAAGAAAAGAAATATCTATTTTTCTATTTCATTGACAGATGCAGGTTTGTTTTTAACACTAAATCAACAGCAAAACTACAAAATAAGAAAAGTACTATAAAACAGTGATATATAACTTTGGTTTGGTTTGAAGGTTACTGACCTGGTCTTGCGGACAGATTTGCTAAAGCTTAGCATTGCTTCAGAGACTGGCTGGTATGCCGATGATCTCAAAGATACCACTAAATTATCAGGCGATGACACCGCTTGAATGAACCTGCAAAGTAATTTTAATACACTTTAAGACTTATAGATTACTTCTCTTACTTACTTAATTAATTAATTTATTCAATTAAATACGTAAGAAAAAAAAGAAAAGAAGAGCAAAAAAGAAAATGTATGATAACACCGTTCGTTTCTTCCTTAAATGTAAGGCTATGCTAAGTTAATTACTACATGTTCCGTGAGTTTGAGTATCTTTGAGTTTGAGTATCTAATAGTATGTTTTGCCCACGGTTAGCTCTGTACTCACCAAGGTTGGTGTTTGTGAGAATATGTCTTTTCAAGCCGAAGACCAGGATATACTTTTACAACACCCTTTTGTGTTCCAATGAACCTAGTGAGTGAGAAAAAATAACACTAATTATAGCAGCCGTCATCAATACTATAGAAAGGCGTGGAACGGAATGTTGGACGAAAGAAAGATAGCTGAATTAGAGAAAGAAAGTTCAGTTGTTGAGCTTTGGATAAGTGCTAGGTCTAGCAGAATGCAGGCGACAAGTGATTTGGCCCTAATCTGTCTGGGATATATGGTGACAATCGCGTTGATGGAATAGTAATACACCGAATCCAGAAATAAATACAAATTCATTTTTGGCAACCTTTCTACAAATTTTTCAAACGTTTTGTTCCACTAGACCTTAGCAAATAAAAAGTTCTTGCACATGATCTGGAGAGCCTATGGTGCGCGACTCATAATCATTTTTATAACGAGAAAACTTAAATGAAAAAAAAATGACAATTATCTCCAACGATTCAATATATTGACATCAGACCCTCACCTCCACGCAACTAAATCCGGGTTATTAAGGTCTGCCCTCTGCCAAATGCCCTCCAACGTTGATGTCAGCTTCACTTCTGCGCGAATCGATTCACTGAGACCTAGGAACGTGGACATCCAAAGTATATACAAGAATTGACATTGTTACAAGAACTAAGGAATAAAAACATAGTTGGAAAAAGGGTAATATCAATTTTTAGAATGACCAACAACCGCCTGATTATGTTTAGCATTGAACCAGAAAAGTTATATTTTTATTGACTTTATTTAGCAGCAGTTTGAGAATCCTGTGAGGGGAATCCTATGAGGTAAGTCACTATCATTGTAAATTTTAGTTACATGAAATTATTCTCTTTGGCAGGTGAATCTCCATTTGACTCGTCCTATAGTTTAACACTTAAAATCCCCAGACCAAAGGTACATGTTTGAACTAGATAGAAGTCACACGCTGCAGGGGCAGCATTCGTGAAATCCCACCTAAGATTTATCTTGAGATATAACTTACGATAAAATTTAAGTTCCTAAGATGTGTCCTAAGTGCTACTTACAAACGATATTTTGCGTCTATCCTAATTCAGGCGAGGCGTAACTTCGGGAGTCTCCTTAGTTTACTGGTTGCAGGCTGTTATCAATAAGCTGAAGTAAGCCAATTCACAAACAGCTCCGGAAGTTTTAAACCTTTTATCACCTTGTACGCAAACTGTGTAGTTACGTCTAAATCCGGAATTTGCTTTTCCGTTCTATTTATGAACAAACCAATTTTAAATTGTAATCTCGTGAACGATCCACATCCGGGGGATCCACACCCAGAGGTGGATCGTCAGATTGGTAGCTGAGTCTGGTTTCACATTGTGCAGGATGATGAACAGAACGGATAGATCTTTTTTAGGATTTTTGTTCCAGCTGGGATGAAAATGGATTATTTAAGTTTAAAACTGGATTGCCTGAAAGGAACGCTACCTATCGTAGGTATTGTGTACGATGAGCTGAGTGTAGGTTAAAAGGTTTAATTAATATGTATGTATGGAATTTCCGTAATAGATATTCTATATCAGTTAGATCAGCATTTTAGCTAACGCCACATGTCAGTAGTTCATTCTTGTGACTCCTTGTTAGTGAAAGCACCCAACCCACCTCTCCCGGGTTGTCCGGTGCTAGAGTCGTACCGAAATAAACGATCATTTACCCCATCTCTGAGTCTGTTTGCTTATGATAGTAATTAGTTATATTCATGACGTCACTGTCTACACCTAACAAATCCCAATAAAATTGAAATGGTAACCTTTGTACTTAGCCTGAGAACTATGGTCGTTGAAGAACAATTGGATATCTTGCAGATCTTTTAGCGTCTCCTCTGAGTAGATGTATTCATCAGAGTCGTTAAATGCATCTGGTGTTATCTGAAGTTCGATAATTTGTTGATTACTGTATTTGTTTGAATAAATGCCGGGGGTGTTTAGCTTATAGTAGTTTCTTTACATTTACAGTCGTTACATTGTAATTTGAAACAAAATACAATTAGGCACACAGAAATTGCTATATTCTTAAAATAACTAAAAAAATCTACTAATTAACCCAAGAGGTATTAGTGTATTTTTTTGCCATTAGTAGGAGTGCAGGGTTGTTTAATATGAGGGGATGCACTTATTCCATGCAGTATATAAGGTAAGCGAAGGTTATTGACCAGGGGCCGTATTCACGAAAGCATCCTAAGTCCAAAGAGCCTCCTAAGATATAACTTAATTGAGAGCTTGTTAGGCGACATAATATTTATAATGATTATTCCGATACTCTTATTTCACTGTAATATTTATTTATTTGTTCTAAGGTATTTATAAAACATAATGTATATATATATATATTTTTTAGAATGTAAAGACAGAACCCAGTTTTCTAAACTTTATAATTAGAGGGCAAAATTACTGAATGCTGATTGGCTGACGAAGAGGGCATTTTTTCTTAATTGAGGGCAAAATTACTCGCTCCTGATTGGTCGAGCATCAAAATTTCTCACTCGTGATTGGTTGAGCGCTTCGTTCTCGTTGCATTCAGTTGGCTTGGCGGGATTTTGAAGAAAATTTACAAATGGAGCGCTCGCATCATTTGTTATAAAAAAGGAATGAAATCGGAAGATACCAAAGAAAGGAATTCTACAGGTGAATTACAGCATTTTACGCCAAACAGGAAGCGATTATTTGTGTCAAATCTTGGATTATTAACTAGACGCCTGCAGGCCAGTTTGCGACGTTGAAGATCTAGAAGAAATAATTCATTCATGGCGACAAAAGCTGGTTTTAAAGTTCCATCACTTCATTGAAAAAATGCGGATTTCTGCGGACCTAAAGAAAAGAACTTTGACATATTTTGCCGAAAGGAAAAATATACGTTTAACAGGAGAACGAATAAGGCTAAAAGACGTGAAAGAAAGCAATTAAATCGCCAAACGTGCAAGCAAGTTTGAACTCTCGCCATTTGTTGTTGTTATCAAAGCGGCAAAAACTTCAAAACACAGGTACGCTAAAATAAAACTTGTTTTGTTTTTGTCGTAAAGTGTCTATGTTTTCTAGATGTACATAACAGACAAATGTATCTTTGACCGAATAGAAATTTATTTAACCACAGTGAGTTGAAAAGTTTTTCTTGTCAGTTTACGAGAGAGTATTTTCACTTCGGTTGGTTTCAAGTCTGAGTGACTCTTAAAAAGTCTGAAAGGTTTCCCTATAATTTTGCCCTCTATATTATAAATAAGTAATCGCATGTTCCCTCGTAAAATTAAGGATTAATATCACTTGTGTTTTCAGAAGCTGTAGAAATTGCCCTCGTCGCGAATTTCTACAGCTTCTGAAAACACAAGTGATATTAATCCTTAATTTTACTCGGGCCCATGCGATTACATATACTAATTATATGATATACCTGTGATGTTCAATTTATTTTATTTATATTTATTTTTTTATTCTTACACATTAACATTGTATTCTTAGCTTGCCAAGATGTTATTAAAGGTTCTTGAAAACTTAGGAGATAACTGGTATTCACGAATACCTCCTATTTTAAGACGTCTTATTTTTTCTCCTAAACTTAGGACCTCCTAAATGTTTAAGACATGTCTTAACTGGTATTCACGAAGACCTCCTAAGATACGTCTTATTTTTTCTCCTAAACTTAGGAGGTCAAAAATGACCTCCTAAGTTATTAAAACATGTCTTGACGGGGGCTAAATTCGATTGTTGACGAGTTTTACGTCGATTTTCAGCGTGATTATTGTGTATCACAATAGTTACCGATTAGATAGACATTTTAAAGCATTATATTGCTTTCCTAAGAAAATTTAAATATTTTCTAGTAATGTCAAACAACACGGTTAGTTACATATAGGCCTTCGTGTCATTAACGGGTTCCACTTTTCTTTCTCATTGTAGAGTTATATTTCCGTTTTTCA